>CM052549.1:55212969-55238744 GCA_028533065.1 Trachops cirrhosus | reverse complement strand
GCTGTCATTTTACTACACACGCTTTTTCTCTTCTTTTTCTTAATAAATCCCTTTAACATTTCATATAATAAGGGCTTGGTGATGATGAACTCCTTTCACTTGACCTTATCTGAGAAGCACTTTATCTGCCCTTCCATTCTAAATGAAAACTTTGCTGGATAGAGCAATCTTGAATGTAGATCCTTGCCTTTCATGACTTGGAATACTTTCTTCCAGCCCCTTCTTGCCTTCAAGGTCTCTTTTGAGAAATCTGCTGACAGTCTGATGGGAACTCCTTTGTAGGTGACTGTCTCTTTATCTCTTGCTGCTTCTAGGATTCTCTCCTTCATTTTTACCTTGGCTAATGTAATTATGATGTGCCTTGGTGTGTTTCTCCTTGGGTCCAACTTCTTTGGGATTCTCTGAGCTTCCTGGACTTCCTAGAAATCTATTTCCTTTGCCAGATTGGGGAAGTTCTCCTTTATTATTTGTTCAGATAAGTTTTCCACTTGTTGCTCTTCCTCTTCTCCTTCTGGTACCCCTATAATTCGGGTGTTGGAATGTTTACACATGTCCTAGAGGTTCCTAAGTCTCTCCTCATTTTTTTAAATTCTTATTTCTTCATTCTTTTCTGTGTGGTTGTTTCTTTCTTCCTTCTGGTGCACTCCATTGATGTGAGACCCAGCTTTCTTTCCATCACTATTGGTTCCCTGTGTATTTTTCATTTCACTTATTGTAGCCTTTATTTGTTCATTTAATTTATAACCAAAATCAACCAATTCTGTGAGCATCCTGATCACCAGTGTTTTGAATTATACATATGATAGGTTGGCTATATCTTGGTCCTTTAAAAGGATGAGTTCTGGAGCTTTCAATTGTTCTTCTGTTTGAGCCATCTCTTTCTTTTTTCTTTTTTTTGGTCTTGTCACACCTGTTACGTATGAGGGGTGGAGCCTTAGGTGTTCACCAGGGTGGGGCAACCCAGTTGCTGGGTTGTGACACTGTATGTGGGGCAGGGGTCTGCGAGGGAACAATGGCGCTGGCTCCACTCTCTGCTGGTTTTAGTCTCTTCCGCTGCTTCCCCCAAGCAATCTGGGCCTTTCTGGCGCTGATTCCCATGTGGGTGGGGTTGGGCACCCCGTGGGTCTTTCCAACAACCTCTCTTGTGAGGCTGGGAGTTTCTCCCTGTGCCTTAACCCCCACATTTGTTTTTAATCAGTGCCCTGAGGCTCTATTTACTAGCGCTGGGATCCTGGGTTGGGCGCAGTGCCTTGCTTCCCAAACGCCACCTTGCTAGGTCTGCCAGTTGCCACCCCTTGGCCGGGGTTTGCCTGCTGCTTCTTGAGCGCCCAGGGTCTGCCCACTGCGGTCTTACACACCTGGTCCCAATGCTCTTTGTACTGTGTGACCCCTGTCTGCCCAACTGCCCGACTCCGCCCCTCCTACCGGTCTAGCTGGACGTCTCTATTTTAACTCCTTGGTTGTCCGACTTCCATACAGTTCAATTTTCTGTCAGTTCTGGTGGTTATTCTGTTTCTAAATTGTTGTTGTCCCTATCTTGGTTGTAGAGGAGGCACAGTGTGTCTATCTATGCCTCCATTTTGGCCAGAAGTCCTAGTACCATTTATTAAAGAGACTTTATTTTATCCATTTTGTGTCTTTGGCTCCTTTGTTAAAAATTATCTGTCCATATACACGAGATTTTATTTCTTGGCTCTCAATTTCATTCCATTGATCTGTGTGTCAAAATAGCCAATACCAAGCTGTTTTGAATATTGTAGCTCTTCAAAATTTGAAGGCAGGTAGTGTGATACCTCCAGCTTTGTTCCTTTTTCTCAGAATTGCTTTGCTTATTCTGGGTCCTTTGTGGTTTCATACAAATCTGATGCTTTTTGGTTCTATAAGTATTTCTTTTTAAAATGACATTGGGATTTGATGGGGATATTTTAAATCTGTTTATTGCTTTTGGATAATATGACCATTTTAACTGTATTGACTCTTCCAATCCATGAAAATTGATTTTTTTCATTTTGCTGTGGTTTTTTCAATCTCTTTTAATAATGCTGTATAGTTTTCAGTATATAGGTTTTTCACATCCTTTGTTAAGCTTATTCTTTGGCATTTCATTCTTTTGTTTGCAATTGAAAAAGGAATTTTTAAAAAAATTTTGTTAGACATAGAAAATCTGTGGATATTTGTACATTGATTTTGTATCCTGAACATTTGCTGTCTTTGTTTTTGATTTCTAATAGTATTTTGGTGGAGTCTTTACGGTTTTCTATGTACAGAATCATGTCATCTCCTAAAAAAGTGACGGTTTTACTTCTTCCTTTTCATTTTGGATGCCTTTTATTCCTTTATCTTGCCTGATTGCTCTAGGACTTCCCAAACTATGTTAAATAAGAATGAGAGTGGGAATCCTTGTCTTGTTCCTGAATGTAGAGGACAAGCCTTTAGTATTTCACTACTCAGTATGATATTGGCTGACAGTTTGTCATATGTGGCTTTTATTATTGAGGGTTTTAATCATAAATGACATTGTATCTTATCAAATGCTTTTGTTTCTGCATCTATTGATAAGATTATATAATGTTTATTCTTTGTTTTATTAATATGGTGTATTACGTTAATCGATTTACATGTGTTGAACTATTCTTGTGCCCCTGGAAGGAACCCCACTTGATCATGATGTATTTATTTTTAATGTAGTGTTGTATTTGATTTGCTAGTATTTTATTTAGGATTTTTACATCTGTATTCATCAGAGATATTGATCTGTGTTTTTCATTTTTGCATGTTATCTTTGTCAGGTTTTGGTATCAAGGTTATGTTGGCCTCATAAAATATGTTAAGTATTGCTTCTTCAATTTTTTGGAAGATTTTGAGAAGGATAGGTTTCAAATGTTCTTTGAATGTTTGGTAGAATTCCCTTGTGAAGCCATCTGGTTGGGGACTTATTTCTGGGGAGAATTTTTCTGGTAGTTTCAATTTCCTCACTCCTGATCAGTCTATTTAGATTTTCAATATTTTATGATTCAGTCTAGGAAGGTTATATATTTTTAGGAACTCCATGTCTTCTAGGTTATTGAATTTGGTGATAGATAGTCTTTCATAGTATTTCAATATGAGCCTTGGTATATCTGTGATGTATGTGGTAACTTTGTTTCATTTCTGATTTTGTTTATATAAGTCTTTTCTTTTTTTTCTTAGTGTGTCTAGCCAGGGGTCTGTCAATTTTGTTAATCTTGTAAAAGAATCTGCTCTTTGTTAATTAATATTTTTTGTATATACTTTTGCTCTCTCACTCAATTCTGCTCTAATTTTTATTAGTTTCTTTCTTCTGCTGATTTTGGATTGCTTTTGTTTTCTTTTTCTAGTTTTTTAAGATGTAAAATTGGGTTGTCTACTTGGGATTTCTCATTTTTTGAGATAAGCCTGCAACACCAGATCTGTACAGAAAGTATCCAGCCATGTAATATGAAAAATAGAGACATTTATTGAAGAAGATACAAGATACAAGAAACAGTGTACATAGACAAGGAAACCTCAGTCCCCTTCAAAATACATACCTTGTAACCTCACACAGTTCTCTCAGTCACCATCAGCTGCCCCATCCTATTTTCCTCAATCTTGTAGATGATCTGAAATTTCTTCCCTTTCAAAGGTAATTTTAGTTTTAGGAATATCCAGAAATCACAGGGTGCCAAATCTGGGCTATAGGGGGACTGAGTCACCTGAGTGACTTGATGTTTCACCAAAAAACTCTGCATAAGACTTAACGTTTTAGCGGGCAGGTTGTTGTGATGAAACTGCCAATCACCAGTTGCCCATAGCTGTGCCCTTATGAATCTCAATAGTTTCTGCAGATATGTTCAAGTTAATGCAAAGTTTGATGCTGATTCATTGCTTTACTCACTCAGCCATTTTTAATGTGACAGTGACACAATACACATGCTCACTCAATGGCATATACTGTCCCCTGACTAGTACAGTGAAGTTGTCATTGCTAATGCATGAAATTTCCAGTCCACTTTCCTTGGCTGCCAGGTTACTCTGATGTTGTGCAAATCATTCTCGTTATGTTCACAATGGTTGGGCTTTTTCTGTACTGACCTCATAAATTTCCCTCTTATTACTGCTTTCACTGCATCCCATAAATTTTGATATGTCATATTGTCATTTGCATATGTCTCTATGTATCTTTTGATATCATCCATTATTTAATTGGTCAAGCCACTTTTTAGTAGCATGTTGTTTAATTTACACATATTAGTGGGTTTCCTTACTTCCTTATTGCAGTTGATTTCTAATTTCAAGGTGTTGTGGTTAGATCATTTTTTGGTATAACTGCAGTTTTTTTGAATTTGCTGAGGATAGTTTTGTGACACAATATATGGTCTATCCTTCAGAATGTTCCATGAGAACTGGAGAATGTATAATCTGATATTTTGGGGTGAAAAACTATGAAAATGTCAATTATGTCCATTTGGTCTAATGTGTCACTTAAGACAAATATTTCTTAATTAATTTGTTGTTTGGGTAATCTATCTAAAACTGTCAGCAGAGGATTAAGGTCCCCAACTTTGATTATGTTTCAGTCCAATCTCTTTTTAGTTCTGTGAGTAATTGCTTTATATATTGGTACCCATAATTGGGTGTGTATATATTGAGAAATGTTATATCTTCTTGATGTAGTGTCCTCTTTATCATTATAAAATGTCTTTATCTTTGTCTCCTGTTACCTTTTTATCTTAAAGTCTATTTTGTCAGCCCTACATATTGTTACTCCTGCTTTTCTGTGAATGTTACTTGATTGGAGAATCATTTCCCATCCTTCACTTTGAATTTACCTTCATCTTTAGAGCTTACATGCTTCTGCTGAAGGCAGCATATGGTTGGGTTTTCTTTTCTGATCCAGTATGCTACTCTGTGCCTCATTATTGAGTTGCTCTATTTACACTTAGGATAACTATTGATGTATGAGGATTTCCTATATCCATTTTATCTTTTGTTTTCTGGTAACTATGTGCCTCCATTGGTCCCTTTCCTTTTTTTGTCTGTTGTTTTTGTTTGGTGGCATTCCATAATTCTTTCCTCGTTTATTTAAGCCTTCTGTTTCAGTTTTGCAGTTTTTGTATGTGTTTACCATTAGGTTTATGAAAAATAAAGTTTCATATACACATTAGTTTTTTTTCCTTTCTTAAAAATACTTTATTGATTATACTATTTTAGTTGTCCAATTTTTCCCTCTTTGCCCCACTCCACCCAGTACCCCCATTCCCTCCAGCAATTCACCCCTTAGTTCATGTTTATGGGTTGTGCATATATATACTTTGGCTTCTTTATTTCCTGTGCTATTCTTAACATAGCCTGTCTATTTTGTACCCACCAATTATGCTTCTTAATCCCTGTATCTTTTCCCCCATTCTCTCCCTTCCCTCTCCCAGCTGATAACCCTCTGTACCATCTTCATATCTATGATTCTGTTCCTGTTCTTTTGTTTGCTTAGTTTGCCATTTTATTTTGTTTTGTTAGTTTGTTTTCAGATTTAGTTGTTGATAGTTGTGGATCTGTTGCCATTTTAATGTTCATAGTTTCGATTTTCTTTTTCTTAAAAGTCCCTTTAACATTTCATGTAATAATGGCTTGGTGATGATAAAACCCCTTTAGCTTTACCTTATCTGGGAAGCACTTTATCTGCCCTCTCATTTTAAATTATAGCTTTGCTGGATAGAACAATCTAGTTTGTAGGTACTTGCTTTTCATCACTTTGAATACTTTTTGCCAGTCCCTTCTTGCCAGCAAAGTTTCTTTTGAGAAATCAGTTGACAGTCTTATGGATACTCCTTTGTAGGTAACTCTCTTCTTTTCTCTTGCTCTTGATTCTCTCTTTATCTTTAAACTTTGGCATTTTAATTATAATGTGTCTTGGTGTGGTCCTCTTTAGTTAAAACTTAGTTGGGACACTATGTGCTTTCTGGACTTGTACATTTATGCCCTTCACCAAATTAAGGATGTTTTCTTTCATTATTTTTTTCAAACAAGTTTTCAGTTTCTTCAACTTCTCCTTCTGGCGTCCCTGTGATTCAGATGTTGGTACATTTGGAGATGTCCCAAAGGTTCCTTATACTATCATCATTTTTGTGATTTTTTTCTTCTTATTGTGCTAGTTGAACACTTATTTCTTCCTTCTTTTCCAAATTGTTGATTTGAATCCTGGCTTCATCCCCTCAACTGTTTGTTCCCTATAGATATTTCTTTATTTCATTTAGTAGAACCTTCATTTCTTCCTGGGTCTTTTTTTATGTTGTTGCCATACTCAATGAATTCTTTGAGCATCCTGATCACCCTTGTTTTGAACTCTGAATCTGATAGGTTGGTTATCTCCATTTCAATTTAGGCCTTTTTCTGGGGTTTTGTTCTGCTCTTTAATTTGGGCTAAATATCTTTGTCTCCTCAATTTGTTATCCTCCCTGTATTTGTTTCTGTGGTTTAGGTAGAGCTGCTTTGACTCTCTATCTTAGTAGACTGGCCTGTTGTAGAAAAGGCACCTGTAAATTGTGAGGTAAAACCTTAGGTAATCACCAGGGTGGGGCACCCTGCTTTACCACTTTGTAGCTGTGTGTTAAAGGAGACCTTGTAAAAGGGACAGTGCTGCTGCCTGGCTTCTGGTAGTTTTCCCAGCACTCTCTATGTTTACAGTCATTTCACCCATTCCCCATATGCGACTGGTGGTCTTCCAGCTGTTGCCATGGTGCTGAATCCCAAAGGTTAGTGGTTGCATAGATTCTAAGTCCATCAGGCCTTTTAAGCAGAGTCTCCTGAAAATATGACATTTTCTTCCACCAGCCCTACCTCCACTAGTTTTTTACAGCAAGAATTTATGTGGACTTATATTCCTGGTACTAGAACCCTGGGCTGTCTGGCCTAGAGCTGGGATTGCTCACTCCCAATGTATCCCTCCCAATTTTTAGCCACATGTGAATGTGGGACCACCTGTTCCACCACCACTGCCTCATCACACCACACTGCATCTGTGCACCTTTGCACCTGTCTCCATGTCTCCACCCTTCCTACCTATCTGGAAGAATTTGGCTTCTTTATATCCTTGGTTGTCAGACTTCTACATAGTTTGATTTTCTGATGGTTCTGGGTATTATTGGTATTGAAGTCTACTTGTAATTTTTTTCTGCAGTTGCACAAGAAAGCAAAGCATGTTTACCTACACCTCCATCTTGACCACAAGTCTTTTTTTTCCTTTTGAGTACATCTGACCTCCATTCTCCTTTGGAAATTCAGATATTTACTACTTCCCCTTTTATGTTTTTGTTGTCACAAAGTATCCCTGTTTTTGGTGTAAGTTTTTTTGGTGATCTTACTCATAGTGTTGTGATCTTTCGTTCTTTGTTTCTGGTAGAATAACCACTTTGAGCATTTCCTGCAATGAAGGTTTTCTGGTGATAAATTCCTTCAGCTTCTGTATATCTGGAAAAGTCTTTATTTCTTCTTCATATTTAAAAGATAAATTTGCTGGATACATTATTTTTGGCTGTTAATTCCTCTTTCAGTAGTTTGAATATTAATTTCTACTCTTCTGGCTTGTAGAGTTACTGCTGAGAAGTCTGATGATAACCTGACAGGTTTTCCTTCATAGGTCACTTCATATTTCTCCCTGGCTGCTTTGAGAATTCTTTCTTTGTCATTTATTTTTGACAGTTTTAATACAATGTGCCTTAGTGAAATCTTCTTTGGATTAAGGTAACTAGGTGTTTTGTTTGCCCTTGAATTCAAGGACATAGTTTTTTCCATAAGAATGGAAACTTCTCATTCACTATTTGTTAGAATAGATACTCCATTCCTTCCTTCCTCCCTTCCTTCCTTTCTCCATTCCTCTTCCTCCCCTTCTTCTCCTTCTTCTTCTTCTTCTCCTTCTTCTCCTTCTCCTCCTCCTCCTCCTCCTCCTTCTTCTTCTTCCTCTTCTTCTTCTTCTTCTTCTTCTTCTTCCTTCTCCCCCTCCTCCTCCTCCTATTTTTGTTATATTGCCTTTTCTGATGGAATCAGGTAGTTTTTATATAGCTCTTTTATTTTTTTTATGTTCGGGTTTCTCTTTTCTTCCCTCTGCATCATTTCTAGATTTCTATCTTCAATATTACTGATCCTTTCCTCGATTTGTTTTACTCCATTACCTATGCTCACTAATTCATTCTTCATCTCTTCCATTGAATTCTCCATCTCTAGTATTTCTGTTTGGTTCTTTGTTAAAGTTTCAATATCTTTGGTAACATACTCATTTTGTTTGCTTAGTTGTTTTCTGAGCTAGCTAAATCGCCTGTCTATATTTTCCCTCAGTTCACTGAGTATTTCCAGGACTGAAATCTTGAATTCTCTTTCATTTATATCACATATTTCCATGTGTTTCAGTTTGCATTTTGAAGATTTTTTTCTCTTTCTGAACTGCCTTGCTGCCTTGATTACTCATGTTATTTAATGTGTTCCTTCTCTGTCAGGGCCTAGCAGATTACTATGAAGAGGCCTTTTTATTATTTTCCAGTAGTTGGCACTGAATACAAGTTTTTTGTAGCTCTGTGAAATTCCAAAACTGACTTCTACAGCTGCCATAAGTATAGCTGCCATGCTTTGGGGTGGGTTGTCTATTGGAATCCACCATCTTCTTTGTTTTGCCCTCTCAGTAATGGCAAGTGTGGACCTCCATAGGGACCCCATACACATGCCCCAACCAGAGATCTCTTAAAAGTGTTCCCTTTGCTCAGTGAAAATTTGATTCTCTAGTAATAGTCCTTCAGTTTTCAGATAACATTCTCTGCAACCTAACACCAAGGGCAATAGGAGGCAAATTCTGAGAGTCTATGAAGCAACAGAGCTCTGCAGCTTTCTTTCTTTGTCTGGAATGCCAACCATCCAACAGTCTTGGCTGAACCTCTATGCTGTCATTGCTCAGATCTCTTGGCTCAGCCACAGTTCGCAGTGCTCAGTCCTGCAGGAGTGCCCACTGAGTCTCTGTGCTCCTCCTGGCTGAAGGTAGTGCTGGCCACAGCTGGCTTCCTCCCCTCTTTGGGCTGATTCCACTGTGAGCTCCCAGTTACAGGGCTACGTCCATGCCCAGTCTACACTCTCTTCCCTCCTCACCTTTCCTGTTTGTTTC
This sequence comes from Trachops cirrhosus, assembly GCA_028533065.1. NCBI lineage: Eukaryota > Metazoa > Chordata > Mammalia > Chiroptera > Phyllostomidae > Trachops > Trachops cirrhosus. The sequence goes on along the minus strand of CM052549.1, from coordinate 55,229,602 downwards.
CCCTTTCCCATCTTAAATGCTTCAACATGCAATTCTCTCAAGCATGCCTGTATGCTAACCAGGGAATCCTTCATTGAGTTATCGCTGTTCAAATTGAAATTTCAGAGGGAGATTCCAAGGAAATCTCTTACTCTGCCATTCCTCCAATGTCATTTGAATCTCCATTTTCTTAAGGAAGAATAATTCAGGAAAAATATGTTTATAAGTATATTTTCAAAGAATTAATAAAAATAAAATGTCTTTCATAGTTATCCAATCTTCTCTATCTTTACTGTTTCTGTTCCATAGAAGAGTCTTTTGTCAAAATTTGTAACATGTGCTTTTAACTGTTTTCCCCCTTTCTGATGCATCTGCTATGTTTGACACTAGACTGAACTTTCTAAAACATTGTTATCAATGATACTCTGCAATTAAAGTATCTAATGAAAGTCCTGTGTCTGAACTGTCCAATATAGTAGCCACTAGACAAATATGACTATTGGGCAGGTAAAATGTGTCTAGTGCAACAAAATAAATATATTTTTTATTTAATTTTAATCATGTTAAATTTAAATAGCTTCCTGTGGCTGGTGACCATGATATTGGATATCATGGTTCTAAAATATATGTGCCTTTTAACAGCTCACCATTGCCAAAAATTCTCAAATTTTAACATGTCTGAGTAAACATTGCTCTCTGAGTAGCTTATTGCAAAAGTAGATGCTAATGTTCTATTTTGTTTATTTGCTTATAAAAGAAAAAGGTTGAGGCCCTGCCTACTAGACTAGTAATTATTTTTCCCCAGAGACTGAAGGTAATGAGGCTAGATGAGATTATCTTATTTTTTTCTTCTTTAGAGATGGACAGAACTAAGAAAGGAGAGTAATAGCTTTGGCCTAGGATCAGAAAAATGGTTGATACAGTACTGACCTAACTTCCACCACCCTCATATTCAGAGACTTATTTACCTTGTTTTAAACAAAGTGCTTCAAGTGCTTCCCTGTTCTAAGTTTTAATATTTTTAAAGCTCATATCTAGGAATGCTGTCCCTCTCTTACCTCAAATATCAGGTGCAGAAGTCAACATGACACATCATAAAAACATATAATCAACTCTATTGCATTAGAAAAATTTATTTAAATCGTATAAGTATACCAAATCTCTGTGGGTAGGACCCATAAATATAAATTCTTTATCTCAGTTGATTCTAGTAGAAACAATGACTTATAATTTCAAATGAAAATTCCCTGCTATATTTTAGAAAAATCTTTTGTAATCTGGTTCTTCCAACTCTCCAATTTTATCTTATATTATACCCACCTTCTTCCACCATCTTTTACACTACTTTGTCAGCCATAGTAAACTGCTTGATATATAGCAAAAGTTCCTATTTATTGAGAATCTCTCATGTGCTAAATACCTGTCATACTATTGTTAATTTAATTTTTTAATCCTCATGTCAGGATATAGTTATTGATTTGAGAGAGAGATTGAGAGAGAAAGAAAGGCATCAATGTGTGATAGAAACATCAATCAGTTGCCACCTACATGCACCCCAACCAGGAACTGTACCCACAACTTGGGTATGTGCCTTGTCTAGGAATCAATCCTGCAAACTTTTAGTGTATGGGACGGTGTTCCAACCAACTGAGCCACCTGACCAGAGTTGTTAATTTAATTTTTGCACAATTTTATGAGGTGAACTATCATCCAGATTTTATAGATGAAGACATTTTCTTAGTTTAAGTAATATATCCATTATTATATAACCAATAAGTGGTGTGATAGCAGGACCTATATGCAGGAGAAATGGATAAGAGATTTATAAAGCACCATGATGGATAAAAACTTGCTCTGGTAGGAAAAAAATCCAATGTGCAATATTATTTGCAAAAATACTTCAATAAGACACATTTAAACAAATATATGTATATACAACACATTTGTATGTATATATATCTATACATATATTAAAAAGATTGGGTGGTTCATATGGGAGTGGTAGATGTGGATAATAGAAACAATGAGTTTATGAATAAATGCATGAATGAACAAAATTAAAGAAGGGTCTTATTTGAGCCCATTACAATATTTCAGGATCTGGAAATAGAGTAAAAGAGATAGAGATAGAAAAATTGAAAAGAAAGGGAGAGAGAGAGGGAATGAAACAAAGTGTTAGCTATAACAAAAGGTTTCCTTTATATGGGAAGTGCAAGGATTGGAATATGTTAATAAAAGCAATTATGAATTGCCCTCTGGAGTTTTAAAACACTAATCTACCACACTGAGTGCATTACTGAATAAAAACACCAGGTGCCAAAAGTTGAGATTTTAGCAAATGCGTGAATGTTTCACTGGGAGCTGAGTGAGCAGTTAATTTTGTTGCTTTATGGTTTGCACACTGTTTATTTTCCATTTTTTTCTTAGTTGTTCTATACAATTGCATTTTTAAGCACTGTTTTTAAAGAATGAAAATTTCTGAAATGTACTTACTTTGCTTGAAATATTCTTTCATAAAATAATTCAACAAAATTTTATCTACAACTGTTCCTTACTATGTGCCAAAAGCTATGCTAAATATTTTCATGAATGTAAAATACTTTTGATGATAATGAAGCATGAAGTACTTACTCCCAAAGCTTGAATTTTTTACCAAGCTTATTGTGGTTAGTATTAAATTTAGTTTTAATGTCTAGAACACTCACATTTATGCTAGCACATGCAAGTTATTCTAATTTTATAATCTCAACCATTCATTCCAGGAAATATTATCAAAGAAACTTTAAACTGTGGCCCAAATAACAGAAAGTGATACTAGAAAAATCTTATTTCCAAAAATTCGGTCCATACTAAATTATTCATGAAGATGTTTGTCAACATTTTGGTTCCCTTTTCTTTCATTGGTGTATCTATTTCTCATTTACATGATTGGCATAAGGAATAATATTTTAAAAGTGCTATCTAGTCCAAAAACATTTCAACATTGTTTTTCTATGTTGTTGTTGACTGACTAAATCTGGTTCTAATTTCCCAGTATGACTCTGGGGCAAGACAGAAAGAAAAGTCAACATATTTCCCAAGGTATTAAAACTATCAGAAGGAAATTCTAGTATTTCATTAAACATACACAATGCAAATTGAATCAAGATATGATGTCATCCTTCATTGAAATATTTATTTTTATTACTATTAGCACAGCTCTTCAAGGTCAAAATGCACTAGTCTTACTAGAAAATATGGAATTTGCATCACATAGAACATTCTCTACTGTATAGATAAGAAACCATGAATTTGAGACACAAATCTAGGAAGTAGATGATATCAAAGTTCAAAGATTAGAAATAGTTTTTCTTTGCAAATGCTTCACTAGAAAAAAAGAAGTTAACATTGGTGGTTATGTTGGAAAAAGGCAAAGAATAGTACAGCCTATCCTTTTTTCTTTAAGAAGTTGTGGAGGCTTTTTTTTAGCATTATGATTTCCTGACATAACCCTACTCCGCCATTCTACTAAATTTCCTCTAACATCTTCTGTACATCCCCTGCCACATACAGAGGACAGAAGTGGAACAAGTAGAGAAGAAAAATGATGAGAGTAATGCTAAGGGAAGAGAGCAGTGTGTTTAATATCACAAGATCAGAGGAAGCCCAGAAGCAGAACCTAGAAAAATCTATTCACAGCATGCAATATAGAACAAAAATCCCCAGAAAACTCAAGAACTACTATTATCCTGTTTCAAAACAAGAAAGTTAAGAAAGGTGACAAAAGGACCGAAGAAAGGATAGCACATTCCTTCAGCTACCTGTGTGTCAGGTGGAAAGTTTTCATCACAGCTCCTTAGTTCTTCTCTTTGATGTATAAACCCCATCAAGACAATATGGCCTTGAACCAAAATGAATCCTCTATGATAGACTATGACTCTTGCTGATAAACAAAGCTTTTAAAGACATAAACTAGCTCCATAGGAGGTCCTCACTCACTCTAAGTTAGCTTTTGATTAAAATAAAAATTTATGTAGGAGCAAAGTTGAATGAAGACATTCAGAAAGTTTTATTCCATTTAGGACAAATTAACATGAAAATGATACCTCTTCAAAACCTCTGTGACAGTAGGCAGATTGATGGAACCAGACTGTAATATAAAAGGAGAAAACTTCAACTGCCTCAAAACTTTTACTGTCAGAAAAATAACTATCAGGGTTGAACTATCCCTAAATAATTTTTTCTACTGTGTTGCCTAACTTGCCCAACAACACATATGAACACATGTGCATTTGGCTTAGCTTAAGAAAGCTGTAAAGCGAACGTAAGTTAAAGGAAACTTGTTCCTTTGAACTAATGGCAATCTATTTTGTGAAAGTCTCACAGACAAAAAGATGAATATGCAAACAAGTGAACAAAACCAAAAAGCAAGTGAGATATGGAAGAACAATGGGAAATAAAGTGAAGAAAATGATGCTGGATTTTCCACATGAAGACAAGTTTTAATGGATAAGAATTATTTCGGTTTATAGCTATAGAAAGCTACAATAAAAATGGAATCTCTTGCTGCTAGTAAAAAATGAAAGTAGGGAAGCTCTGATTATTGGGTAACACAAGAAAAAAGTCATTATATTATTATAAATTTAATCACCTAAATAATTACTTTGTTGGGTGTGGAATATAACATACAATTTCTAAAGACAACTCTTTTAAGAAGATTTCACAGGCACAATCAATAGAAGCATATTTATTCCTCAGACTATGGAGCAGGTGAGAGAAACTTGGAATTAAGGGTATTATTAATAAAGTTATCATTTAATTTCTTAAACAATACCAGTGTATTTAAAAATGTCAGAGGTAGTGCCAAATCATTCATTTCAAGTTCTCCAAAAGCACATTCTTTAAAACACTAACAAAATGTTAAGGAGAGAGAGAAGTTGAATTTTGTTAAATTTGGTTGAATTTGATTAGTTATTCTTATCCTAAAAGAAATAAAATAAATTAAAACTGTCCATTAACCAACATTTTTAAGCTACTACACAGAAGTTCCACTGGCAGATTAGATGGTTTGCAGAGCAAAGTTGCTGCAATCTGACTTTACTGCAGAAAAGACATAAACTGAGATGTTTTATTTTTTCATTTTTAATTTTTCTTTCAAAACTTTAATTGTTCAAAATATGAAAATTTGGCCCTGGCTGCTATAGCTCAGTGGACTGAGTACAGGCTGTGAACCAAATGGTTACCGGTTCAATTCCCAGTCAGGGCATATGCCTGGGTTGTGGACCAGGTGCCCATTGGGGGCCACATGAGAGGCAACCACACTAATGTTTCTCTCCCTCTCTTTTGCCCTCCCTTCCCCTCTCTCTAACAATAAATAAATAAAAATTCTTAAAAAGGAAAAAAAGAAAATTTTTTTAAGAATTAAAATTTAAAATGCTAATGTGTAAATAAGATAAAATTTTAAATTAATCAAAAATGTTCCCATAGAGGAAGAAAGATGGCAGTGATATACGTGGGAGCTGAGCCCACTTGCTCATGCACTGAATGGGTACACCTAGCCAATCTTTCAAAGAACACAGTGAAAAGCCAACAGAATCCCAGCTAATATGAAGTTTGGAAGTCAAAGAGTGCAGAGGACACTTAAAAACGGGTGGTAAGGAGATTTTGCTGGTGGATGGGAAGGTCCCTGGGCCTTGCACCTGACACTGCAGCTGCCACAAGAGCATTGGAAGAGAGCCAAGCCAGTGATAGCAGTGGCTCCCTCCCTTCCCTGAGTGGGGAAGTCTCAAACCCATACCTGGATGGGTAAAGTTGCTGGGGGGATAAAAAGGAAGTAAGTAACACAGCTGGAGGTGCACACTGTCTGGGGCCACAGTCACTGGCTGGGATAGTACCAGAAAAACTGGGGAGCAAGGTGAAACCTGGATCTAGGAGAAGAGATGGGCCTTGACTGGCCATGACCCAGATAGACTCTGGACTGGTCAGAGAGTTGGACTGTGTGGAAAGCCGGGCACTTGTAAGGAACAGCAGGTGGAACCCAAGGGGACTTTTTTCAAAAAAAAAAGAACTGAGCAGCTAAGCAGGGACCTCCCGTGGGAAGAGGCCAGACCAGTGAAGAGGTAGGAGTGGGGGTGCAATTTGCTCCCATTCAGGGTGCCTCCCAGATTGATCAAAGGGGAGCAGCAGGGGCTCAGAGATGCAGAGTCTCCCAGAGAGATTTTTTTCAATAGAGGAAATGACCCGACATGCAGGGACCTCCTGTGCACACAGAGACCAGACCAACAAGGAGGGGAACGGGGTGTGGTTTGCTTCCACTCAGTACATCTCATGGACTGATCAAAGGGTTGCAAAATGAGGTGGATTATCCATGCTGGCCTGGCACAAATGTGCAGAGTGGACAGCATAGGCCTCACAGTGTTCTGAGGGCGTGGGGTAGAAAATGGGCACCTGTGATTACTGTACCCCAGACTGAGCCCCCATCCTTGCAGAGCCATAGGAAAGGAACATAATGGAGCCCAGCCCCCCTCTACTTCAGGAACCAGGAAGACCTGTGAAACTGGTTTGGCAGGTGAAAAATCAGCAGGAGGCTTTTTTCCCCCAAGAGTAAGACAATAAGACCCGGAGCTGTGAGAAAACTAGAGACAGATCCAGAAAAAAGTCACAGGGCAAACACCAACAGCTGAAACAAATTTCACTTTGCTGTCATTCAGACTTCACTCATATTCCAAATAACACACTTGGAATTTTACTTTTTATACCTGGTATTTTACTTTTTATACTTTTTATTCAGATTATATATTTCTTATCATACTATTGTTAAGCCAAATCCCACATAGCATCCTTCCTTGATCTTAGTCCATTTCACCACCTTCCTAAGTTTTATTACTGGTGTGATTAACTTTATTTTCTCTCACACTATGCCAGGTTTCTATCCATTACTCTCACGATTTCTCCATCTAACCTCACATAAGCCATCCTCTTCTTTCTTAAATCAGCTCATATTTTTTCCCTTATAATGAGCGTCTTTTTTTTTTTTCTTTTTCACCTTCTACGAAAAGTGGCTAGTTGGCTGAAATATCATGGTTATTTCTGTACTTCTCTAAAACAACTCCTATTTCTTCACTACTTGTTTGTACTTTAAATCCCATAGAACACTCTTTTTCTGTCTTACTCCATTTAGCCTATCCATGATCAATTGAATAAGGAATTTTATTTCATTGTTTTCCCTCTCCTTGTTTTTTTTCCTTTCCTTTTCTTTTTGTATTACCCCATTCTCAACCTGTGCTTTCCTCCTTACTCTTGTTTGCATCCCCCATCCTTTCAAAGTAATATTTCTCTACTATATACAGCTCCTATTCATTTTTTTGCTTTTCTACAATACTCTTATTCTTGAAGTTTAAAGTTTTACATTTTATTCACTTGTCATTACTATCAACCCTAATGCAGTTTTTCTGCAATTTTGCTCCCTTTAGTCCAGTACACTTTCAATTTTACTTCTAACCTCAGAGTATACTCTTCCTTCTTTTTACCCTATTTTTCCCATGACCCTTTTGTATTTTAATTACATTGTAAATATTGCTGTCTACCATTCTTTGTCTCAGCTCTATTCCAAATCTTATCAATTTCTGTTCCTCTTACCAGACAACATTTTCTCCTCTTTTAGTAATTTCATATTACCTTTTTCATATCTTATAACATCCACAATCTCTCTTCACCTTCATTAATCTTACTTCAGTTGTGGTTGAGACTACTGATGTGGTAGGGGGATACTTTTTGCTAGCATAGGTTTGGCTGTCTGGCAATACTGCTTTGTTAACCAACACCTGTACAACAGCATACAAGACAAGGTGGGAGGTGAGAATACCAGTATACCAGCTAGAAGGGAGAACCCACCAACAAAGGAGTCACCAACAGGTAAAGCTCAAGTATAACAAGATAGCCCACACAAACAGAAAATGCAGTAACCCTAGAGCATTCAGACAAGGAAATCAAAGAGACCACACCACTGAGAAACACAGAACCCCTACCACAGAAGTACACCCTATGAAGACATCTGGCAAAGCAGAACATCTGGAATTGTAGAAACAAGCCAAAAGAGTCACCTAAAATGGGGAGACGAAGAAAGAACCTGTAATCAAAAGTAATGGAAGATTCTCCCATAAAAGTACTAAATAAAATGGAGGCGAGCAAACTGCTAGATATATAATTAAAACATATGGTGATAAGGATGCTCAAGGAACTCACAGACAACTACAAGGATCTTAGTGGGAACCACAACAGTATGAAAATGGAAATAGAAACTACAAACAAGAACTAGGAAGAAATGAAGGATATAGTATCTGAAATAAAAAATACACTAGAATAAATTACAAATATACTGGATTAATCAGAGAACCAAATTAGTGAGCTAGAGGACAAGGTAGAAAAAAACACCCAGGTAGAGCGGCAACATGATAAAACACTCAAAAATATGAAGACAGCTTAAGGGAACTGGAAGACAACATGAAATACAATAATATTTGAATCACAAAAATACCAGAAGAAGAAATGGAGCAAGGGATACAAAATGTGTTTGAAAAATAATGACATAAAATTTCTCTAACCTAGAGAGGGGAAAAGCCACACAAGTGCAGGAAGCACACAGGGCCCCAATAAAGATGAACCCAAGAAGCCTACTCCAAGACACATCATAATTGAAGTACCAAATTTTAAAGACAAAGAATCTTAAAGGCAGCAAGGGAGAAATAGGAAGTAACATACAAGGGAGTTTTGATAAAGCTAGCTGATTTCTCAACAGAAACACTATAAGCCAGAAGAGAATGACAAGAAATATTCCAAGTAATAAAAAGCAAAAGCCTTGAAACCAAGACTATTATATGCAGCAAGGCTCTCAGTTAAAATAGGAGGTGAAATGAGAAGTTACTCAGACAAAAGAAGGTTCAAAGAATATACCTCCAACAATGCAGCACTGCAAGAGATGCTAAAGGGACTGCTTTAGGAAATAAAGAAAAAGAGTGAGAGACAGAGGAACACAGGTACAAAGGATGAAAAATGAATACGTACCCATCAATAATAACCTTAAATGTAAGGTTATTATGTTCCAATTAAAAGACATAAGGTAGTTGAATGGACAAGAAAACATGACCCACACATACGCTGCCTACAAGAGACGCACCTCAGAAAAAAGACCTATACACTGAGAATGATGTGTTGGAAAAACATATTCCAAGCAAATGGACAGGGGTAAAAAAGGCTGGAGGAGCAACACTTATGTAAGACACAATAGTTTTCAAAACAAAGGCCATAAAAAGAGACACAAAAGGACAGTTCACAATATTCAAGGGAGGAATCCATCAGGAAGACATAAACATTGCAAACATATATGCACCCAACATAAGAGTACCAAATATCCAAGGAATACCTTGGAGGACTTCAAGAAAGATATAGACAGCAACACAATTATACCAGGGGATCTTAAACCCCCAATGTCAGCAATAGATAGACCTTCCAAACAAAATATCAACAAAGATATTGCAGCATTAATCAATGCCATAGATCAAACGGACTTAACTGATATATATATATATATATATAGAACCTTTCATCCCATAAAAGCAAGATACACATTCTTTTCAAATGTACATGGAACATTTTCAAAGATAGACCACATGATAGAACACAAAACAAGCCTCAACAAATTAAAAAAAAATTGAAATCCTATCAAGCCTTTTCTCACACGACAAGGACCTGAAACTAGAAACAAACCACAAGGAAAAAATAAAAAATATTAAAATTTGTAGAGATCAAATAAGATGTTATTAAACAATGAATAGGTTAACAATGAGATAAAAAAATGAAGCTAATGTCTCTAAAAGCAATGAAAATGATCACAGAGAAGTGCAAAACCTATGGCACAAAGCAAAGATAGCCTTGACAGGGAAGTTTAGTGATACAGGCCAATCTAAAAAAGATGGAAACATATCAAATAAACAACTTAACCCTACATCTAAAAGAACTAGAGGAATAAAAACAAAGAAAGCCCAGAGCAATTAGAAGGAAGGAAATAACCAAGATCAGAGCAGAATTAAATGACATAGAGACTAAATGAACAGTTCAAAGGAACACCAAATCTAGGAGCTGGTTCTTTTAAAAAATAAACAAAATTGACAAGCCTTTAAGCAGACTGATCAAGAAAAAATAGACAAGACCCAAATAAATAAAATCCTAAATGAAAGAGGAGAGATTACAACTGATACTGTTACAGAACAAAAGGTCCCAGGGCGATAAACTATTACCAAAAGGAATCCCCCAGGTTCGTTATGTCTGCCACCTTACCCTACCGCCTTATAGGAAAGACATCTCTCAATGCCAGAGATTTGTGAAAAGAAAAGGAAATGTTTATTTAATGCTATACAGACTTAAAGTAGTGACCTAATGTCTTCATTAAAATATCAAAGTCCTTTAGGATACCCTCAGCCGCCCACAGTGCTTCCTTCTCCCCCTGCCTTAATTCAGGGTACCATAACTCAGGGAAAGAAGCAAATGTCCAGGATCCAGGCTCCTGACACCATCAGCTGTGTCGCCATCCAGGCAGGATCTCTAATTAATCCAAAGCTATGTGGCACCTTCTCATGGCCTACTGGCAAGAGTTCTTTCACCCTTCTTCCAGGCAAAGTCTATCCTGCTTCCCAGGCCACACGGTCAAAGGGAGCGCCCCAAAGCCATGTGATCCTCTTCTACCAGAGCTGTGGGGGTCTGCACTCTGGCCAAAATCGCATGGTTCTTCTCTCCACCAAAGCTGCGGGTGTCCCAACTCTGGCAAAGCCACGTGGATCTCCCCAAAGCTGTGGGGAGGGGGTGTTGCCACTCTGCCAAAGCTCAGTGGCAATTCTCTACTAACGCCACATGGTGGTTCCCCCTACTAAAGCTGCGGGGGTCCCTACTCTGGCAAAACCTTGTGGCTCTCTCCTTAATGGCTGCTGTGTTTGGGTTTAAATCCTCGAGCCAATCTTCCTCTGTACACCCATTTCTGACTCCTCCTACAATCAGTTATACCTGCCATCATTCTTGTATTATTCCAAGTTTACTGGGCTGCCATCGTGAGTCTGGGCAGGGGTGGCCCCATGTCATGGAGCCAATCTTCTCCAAGCTCCCATGCAGGCACTGTAACTCAGGGGAACTGCCCCCAGTTACATCTTGGGGGGAAGTTCCTTTCATCCCCCTGGCTCAGAGCATAGCCACAGCTAGTTAACATATCTCAGCAACCAGCCAAAAGCTATAGATATGTTAAATGACCATGCCATGGATTAGCTGCAAAGCTGTGGCTGTACAAAACAGCCCTGCATGTTCCTGATCCATGTGTCCCTTCTTCTAACTCACACCTGAGGGGAAAGGGGTGAGGACATCTTATATATCTTTCTAATATTTCCTAGACACCTTGAGTTCTAGACCCCATTCCAAATCCCTTTTGGAGGACCCCCTCTTGGCTGCACCTTGTATCAATACCACAGAAATACAAAGGATTGTAAGAAATTACTATGAACAACTATATTACAAGAAATTTGAAAGCTTGGGTGAAATGAACAAATTTCTAGAGACATGTAATCTTCCAAAACTGAATAAAGAAGAAGCACAAAGCCAGAATGGACTGATAACAGCTACTGGTATTGAAGCAGTAATCAAAAAACTCATGTCTCACAAATGCCGTGGACCAGATGGTTTCACAAGAGAATTTTACAAAACATTTCAGGAAGAGCTAAACTCTATCCTAATCAGACTATTCAAAAAAATCCAAGAAGAAGGAAGACTCCCAAACTCTTTTTTATGATGCCAGTGTTATCTTAACTCCAAATTGACATAAAGACAAAACAAATAAAGACCATTATTGGCCAATATCACTGATGAAGACAGATGTTAAAACCCTCAACAAACATTTGAAAACTGGTTACAGCAATACGTTAAAAAGGTCATACACCATGAGGAAGTAGGATTCATCCCTGGGATACAAGAATGCTACAATATTAACAAATCAATAAATGTAATACATCACATAAAAAAAGAAAGACAAAAATCACATGATCTTATCAATACATGCAGAAAAAAACATTTGACAATGTACAGCACCCATTTATAATAAAAACACTCAGTAAAGTGGGAGTAGAAGGAGCATACCTCAACATAATAATGACCACACATGAGAATTATACAGTTAACATCATACTCAACTGGCAAAATCTAAACATTTTCCCATGAAGATCAGGAGAAAGACAAGGATGTCCACTATTACCACTTCTATTCCACATAACATTGAAAGCCTTAGCCACAGTGATCAGACAAGATAATGAAATAAATGTAGTCAAAATTGGAAAAGGAGAAGTAAAACTATCATTGTTTGCAGATGACATAATAACATACATAGAAAACCCTATAGACTCCACCACAAAACTACTGAGCCTAATAAGTAAATTTGGCAAAACAGTGGGATACATAATCAATATTCAGAAATTGAAGGTATTTTTTGTGCCAACAATGAAATATCAGAAAGAGAAATCAGGAAAAAAATCCCACTTGCTATAGCAAAAAGAAAAATAAAGTGTCTGGGAACAAACCTAACCAAAGACATAAAAGTCTGGTACTCAGAAAACTACACAACACCAAAGAAACAAATTAAGGAAGACACAAATAAATGGAAACGTATGTCCTGTTCATGGATTGGAAAAATTAACATCATCCAAATGTCCATACTACCAAAAGCAGTTTATATATTCAATGCAATCCCTATTAACATACCAATGACATATTTCAAAAATATAGAATGAACATTTCAAAAATGTATATGGAACATAAATGACTCAATAGCCACAAATAGCCACAAATGACTCAAATAGCTACTTTCTTTTTACTTTGTGAAAGAAAAATAGAGTAGAAGGGATCACCATATCTGATATCAAACTATATTACAAGGCTGTTGTAATGAAAACAGGCTGGTACTGGCATAAGTACAGACACATAGATGAATGGAACAAAATAGAGAGCCCAGAAATAAACCATGTCTCTACAGTCAATTAATATTCAATGAAGGTAACAAAAGCATAAAATGGAGTAAAAATAGCCTCTTCAATAAGTGGTGTTGGGAGATCTGGACACATACATGTAAAAAAAAAATGCATCTCAAACATCAACTTATACCATACACAAAAACAAACTCAAGATGGATAAAAGACTTAAATATAAGTCATTACACCATAAAAGTCCCAGAGGAGAACATAGGCAGGGAAATCTTAGATATTCCATGCATGAATATTTTCATTCTTATGCCCCTTACAGCAAGGGATGTAATAAACAAGTGGGACTTCATCAAACTAAAAGCTTGTTTACAGCTAAAATAACATAAGCAAAATGAAAAGGAAATCAACTATATGGGAAAATATACTTGCCAATGATACCTTGGACAAGTGTTTGATCTCTAAAATATGTAAAGAACTCATACAACTCCACTCCAAGAAGACAAATAATCCAATTAAAATTTGGGCAAAGAATCTGAACAAACACTTCTCCAAGGAGGACATACAGAGGTCCATAGGCACATGAAAAGATGCTCAGCATCAGTAGCCATCACAGAGATGTACATTAAACCCTCAGTGAGACACCACTTCACACAAGTCAGAATGGCCATCATAAACAAATCAACAAATAACAAGTGCTGACAAAGTTGTGGAAAAAAGGGAACCCTAGTACACTGTTGGTGGGAATGTAGACTGGTGAAGCCACTGTGAAACAGTACTGTAATTTTCTCAAAAAACTAAAAATGGAACTGCCTTTTGATTAGGCAATTCCACTGCTGGGATTATACCCTAAGAATCCTGAAACACCAATTCAAAACAACCTATGCACCCCAGTGTTCATAGCAGTGTTATTTACAATAGCCAAGTGCTAGAAGCAACCTAAGCTTCAGTAAATGAGTGGATCTAAAGCTATAGTACATTTACATAATGGAATACTACACAGCAGAAAGAAAGAAGGAGCTCCTACCCTTTACGACAGCATGGATGGAACTGGAGAGCATTATGCTAAGTACAGTAAGCCAGGCAGTAAAAGACATATATCATATGATCTCACTTATAAGTGGAAGTTAATCAACAGAACAGAGAAGCAAGCAAAAGATAACCAGAGACATGGAAATAAAGAACAAACTGACAGTAATCAGAGGGGAGTAGGGAGGGGGATAATGGAAGGAACAGGATGTGTAATTAAGGAACATATATAAAGGACCCATGGACAAAGCCAAAGTGGGTAAGGATTGAGGGTGGGAGGTGGGGGTGAGTAGGGTGGGTGAAAGTGCTGGCAGAAAAATAAAGATAACACTACCTGAACAATAATAAAAAGGAAAAAAATTAGGACTTCCGGCCAAGATGGAAGCGTAGGTGGACACACTGTGTCTCCTTGCATGACCAAACTTAAGGACAACAAAAATTTAGAAACAAAATAAAACAACCAGAACAGACCGAAAATTGAACTGTACGGAAGTCCCGACAACCATTCATCCAGACTGGTAAGAGGGGCAGAGTCGGTGGCCAGCAGAGAGGCATCCCTGCAGGAAAAAGAGGTGGCTGGCAGACCCGGGTGCACAGGATGCAGGCAGTGGCTAGTACATCTCAGTGGCAGACCCCGGTCACGGTCTTGGGGAGGCAATGAGCAGACCTAGTGAGGCACCCAAGGCAGATGGCTGTCTGCAGTCACACATTTGTGCACAGATAAACCAGGTGAAAACAGGCAGCCAGACAGATCGATCAACCCAGGGGCCCAGCACCAAGAAATGAAGCCTAAAAGTGTTACAGGGTGCAGCCAAGAGGGGGGCCCCAAATAGGGTTTTGAAATGGGGTCCAGAACTCAAGGTGTCCAGGAAATATAAGGATGTCCTCCCTCTCCACTCCCACTGGTGTGGGTTGGGAGAAGGGACAAATGGAGCAGGGCCATTGAGAGCTGTTTTGCATAGCAACAGCTTTGCAGCTAACCTCTGGCATGGTCATTTAACATATCTATAACCTTTAACTGGTTACATACATATGTTAAATAGCTGTGGCCATGCTCTGAGTCAGGGGAATGGAAGTAACTTCCCCACCAAGATGTAACTGGGGGCAGGTCCCCCTAGTTGCAGCACCTGCGTGGGACCTTGGAGAAGATTGGCTCCATGACATGGGGCCATACCTGCCCAGACTCAGGATGGCAGCCCAGTAAAGCTGGAAGGATAAGAGAGTGCCCGAGAGTGTAGCCAATTGTGGGTGGAGTCAGAAATGGGGCAGAAGGGGAAGATTGGTACAAGGATTTAAACCCAGACTCGGCAGCCATTGCAGGGGGAGAACCCTGGCCCTGTGAGAGAGAATCACCATGCGGCTTTAGCAGAGAACCGCCACTCGGCTTTGGCAGAGTGGCAACCCCCCTCCTCACAGCCATTGCGGAGAGAGGACCCCGAGGCTGTGGCAGCGCAGGGAGAACCACGTAGTTTTGGCTGAGTGGGGACTCCCGCGCCATCGTGCAGAGAGGAACACTCCGTTGCAGCCATTGAAAGGAGAGCCACATGGCTGTGGACATGTAAGAAAGCCACATGGCTTTGCCAGAGTGGGGACCCCCGCAACTTTAGAAGGGGGAACCACCACCCGGCTTTAGCAGGGATCCCCGCAACACAGCTAGCTGATGGTGCCAGGAGTCGAGGGAGGCCTACCAGCCAAGAGGGATTGCTGCGAAAAACCGGGGACTGCCTGAGCCATGGACTTCTATTTCTTTTCCTAAGATATAGTACCCTGGACTGGGCAAAGAGGGGAAGGAAGGACTGTGTGAGTTTGTGGGTATTTTAAGGGACTTTGGGATTTTGATGAAGACATTAGGTCACTACTTTAAGTCTGTATAGTATTAAATAAACTTTTCCTTTTCTTTCCACGAATCTCTGGCATTGAGAGATGTCTTTCCTATAAGGAGGTGGACATAACAAACACGGGGGGCTCCTTTCAGTAATAGTATATCAGCCTTTGTCCCCCCCTTGTTGTTCTGTAACAAAAGCACTCATTGAAAACACTTGTGGAGGCTGAGGTCCCAGGACAGCCTCCCAGACTCACAGGAGAGTTTGTTGGAGAGATCCACAGACTTCTAGAATGTACACAAGCCCACCTACCCAGAAACCAGCACCAGAAGGGTCCAATTTGCTTGTGGGAAGTGGCAGAAGGGACTGAAATCTGACAGAGAGCGGAGCAAGCACCTTTGTTCCTTCTCTGACCCCACCCCCACATACAGTGTCACAACCCAGCAACTGGGTTGCCCCACTCAGGTGAACACCTAAGGCTCTGCCCCTCACCATGTAACAGGCACAACTAGACTTAAAAAAAAACAAAAGGCTCAAATGGAATAACAAATCAAAATCTCGGAGCCAATACTTTTAAGTGACCAAGAGATAGCCAATCTATCAGATGCAAAGTTCAAAGCATTGGTGATCAGGATGCTCACAGAACTGGTTGAATTTGGTCACAAATTAGATGGAAAAATGAAGGCTACACCAAGTGAAATAAAGGAAAATGTACAGGGAACCAATAGTGATGGGAAGGAAACTGGGACTCAAATCAATAAAGTGGACCAGAAGGAAGAAAGAAACATCCAATCAGAAAAGAATGAAGAAACAAGAATT
>CM052549.1:55185199-55205789 GCA_028533065.1 Trachops cirrhosus | reverse complement strand
GGGGGGGTCTTAAATACTGTATGATTTCAGTTATGTGTGGAATCTAAAAAAAATAAACCTCAAATTCTCAGAAAAACACAAAGTAGAATGGTGAGTGACAGGGGCTGGGAGGTGGGGGAAATGGGGAGATGTTGGTCAAATGTCACAAACTTCCAGTTATAAGAAGAATAAGTCTTAAAAATTATTATTCACTTAAAAGTTGCAAAGAGAGTAGATCTTAAGTGTTCTCACAACACACACACAAATAATTATAATTGAGATGATGTATTAACTAACTTTATTGTGGTAATCATTTCACTATATGTATGTGTAAGAAATCATCATGTTGTACACCTTAAACTTATACAATGTTATATAACAATTATATCTCATAAAGGTAGGTCTTAATGGAAACCAGCTTTTACATTTCTGGAGTGCCTTAAAGAGTTTAACTTTTAGTAGATATACTTAACTGCATCTCATGTTAAAACATTTCTATTGAAAATTTTATGATCCTATTAACCAATGTCACCCCAATAAGTTTAATTAAAAACAGTACTTTCTATATTTAAACAGAAAGATCCTCCACCTTACTGTTAAAAGATTGTGGTGAAAATGTGCCCTTATCCAAACAGGAGATGTTAAGGTTCTAAGAATATAACTTCAACCTTACAGAGACATGTTACATACAATACAAATGTTGGAATTTCTATTCTGGAGGAAGAGTGCCTAAGATCGAATCTTTTAAGAAGAAAAGAAGATATTTTTGACATATATAACTTTCAATTTTCTCTTATGAAGTTGTGAAATGAAATTTAATTTTAACCTCAAGTTCTATGGACATATAGTTTGAATAAGGAGACAACATCAATGTCAGGGTTACTTAAGCTGGTTTAGGGATGCTGTCCCATACCGCCACACAAATGGAAAGACCCCATCATGGTTACCATTTTATGGTTTGCAATCAAGTGGGTTTTGGAACCACTCACAGCAGCTACTTGCTACTAGAAGACAAAGAATTTCAGGCAATGATATGTCTGGGATAGGAGAAGAGACATAAAATTATGGGTAGCTCATGGAATCCAAATTCTGCAAAAGTAGTCCTGAATGCTGAGAAATAGCAGTGATTAAGTAAGAGCGTATTGGGATGATTCTCTGACCTAAATTGATTGGGACTTGATTTCTTTGGAAGGCTCAACCTAGAACCATGTATATAGCAGAGTGACTAGGAATGAAGATGCATAGCTACAAATCAGAAAGAGGGTGAAAATGTTCCGTCTCTTGTTCAGTATAAGCTTTTCATTAGCAGGCAGTAGAACACAACATGAAGAACAAGTCCTGTTCTACTTCAAAGTTGAAGAAAAAATTAATTACAGCCAAGAGTTATTAAGCAACTTTTGAATTCTTTGTAACAAAAGGATCTCTCCAATTTTTTCTGTAGCTACATTAGCCACATACTAAAAACAAGGTTGAACGCTGGAGCACAAGATCAAGATACTAGGAAGAATGTGGCAGGCTAGAAGAGTATTTCCAGTCTGTAGGAGCTTGAAATAAGCTTGCTCTTCAATCTTCAAATAGAATTTCCTACAACCCTAAAGCCAGCTCATTTTAGATTGAAGACTGAATATCTTGATTTACTTTTATTATGCAAGAGTGTATCATAAAGAAATGATGTATAAGCAACTCCCTACTTGCCCCAAGTATTCAGCTGACACCAACCATTAATAAAATAGATAAGTAATGACATGAAATCATTACAAAAATATTTTTGTTTGTTATTATAATTTAAGGGATGAAGAGAGCTAAGTTAAAAGTATCAGAGAAGTTGTTGGTACATACATGTCGTGGAGAAAACAAGAAGGGGTTCAGGAAACATTGCAGTAAACTCTGAATTAGGGTATATTTCATGTTCTTGAAGAGATACAAATGAAGATAAAATTCTCTACTAGTTTTTTGGCTTAGGCCACACAGAAGACACAGTTTTCACCTTGTATCTATGTTGTAGAAGACTTATTGAGTCCCATCTACTTGAGGAAAGCTTTGAGTTAGGTAGATTATTCACATATAACACTTCATTTACTTTTCAAAACAACTTCATAAAGCAGAGGGAGGTAACTTGCTCTGCATCTCTCCTTTGGTTAAGTGGCATAATCAAAATTTGAAACTAGACTGGACTGACTCTATAGCATATTATTTCTACTATAGCAGGAAATCATGGGTCATTTCTACTGATGCATGTTTTTTGTTATGTCCAACCAGGAACAGATTTTCAGAAGCAGCTGACAGTAGTAAAAATCATTATCATGTACACTTGTTAAACATTATTATTCAGGTAAACAGTACTAAAAACCCATTCAACAGGTCAATTCATTCAGCTACTTTGGCTTCACTTTGCAGCCCACTTGTCTTGATTGGCCATCATGATAAAGTATTCTTCAACAAGACTAAACATCTCACAGGTCAACTCACTTTCACTATGGATATGTGCCATTAAATTTTTTCAGGGCTAAATGTGTTTTGCACATTGTATAATAAAGCATGAAACACTTTATGTCAAGTGCATTTTTTCAAGAGCTAGAGCAGTTTCAAGGCTCCTTTAAGGAAAAATTTAGTTCTACCAAAACTTATCCTCTTGGCTCACATCCAGATGCAAGTGAGCTGTTCCTTTGAAAGAAAATTCATTTCAAGTTATTGAACTTTTACTACAGAATATTAGTTCTACATCATCCATATCTGGTTGGTAAAACTTTTAGATCTTTTTTCATTTAATACCACAAAGAAATAACTCATGAGTTGATGTTCATTCTATACTTGTGTAAAACTCATTTGAGATTAACTATTCTCCTCTCTAGATTCTCTAAGTATTAGCCTTGAATAAGCTAAATTGCCAGTAATCAACATGCCTTGACTCTATTCTTACAGCTCTCTTAAGCAGAATTTAGTGGTGTACAGGTTCCTGTTCTAGATTCTGAACTTTTCAATATGTGACCTTGAGAAAATTACTCATGCCCCTTGAGCCCATTTCTACACCAGTAAGATAATTTTAGAAATTCAGTTAAGCCCAATAAGTATATTTAGGATATCTGTTAGGTACCATTTTCTGTGCTGGAGTTAGGTATAAAAACATTTTTAAGTTTATCTATCCAATATTTGTTTTGAGCTTATGCCATATGTTAGCCATTGTCTTAAGGGCTAAGGATAAATTATTGAATGAGACTGACAAGTTCCCCATTCTCATAGTTTGTATTTTAGTAAAACATTCAGAAAATAAACATGGAAACCAAAAAACTAATCAAATACAAATTTAGGTGATAAGAACTATGAAGAAAATACTGTGAAGCAGCATAAGAAGTGACTTTGTGGAAACAGAAATGCTTTAGAAACTGTGCTCAGGAAAGATTTTCCTCTAGGAGGAAGACATTGGACAGAAATGCAAATGATAAGAAAAGATGATCAAGAAATCTCTGAATTCAAGGAATGTATAGTCTAGCAGAGGACAGGGGAACAAAAGTTTATTTTAATAAGTGGTAGCATAGCGGTATGCTATAAAGATTGTTTGGGAGGATTTGTTTAAGCAATATGAAAGTGCTTCACAAAATCTTATGCACAAATAAGGTATTCACAAAATGTAAGCCATATTTTCTCTCTTTGAGATTTAACATATTGCCCCACTACGTCAATCAATATAAAATAAATGCATTTGATCCTTCATGATGACTTCTTAAAACCAGAAAACACTTGGTCTAATTTACATGTCTTTTTGAGACAATAAAAATTATATGATCTTATAGACTTTCCTTCTCTCTTGGCTTATAGTACTAACTATGGAGCTTGATTTTTGTCATTAACCTCTATTTCTTGTTGTCTTTATTTCTATTGCGTTTATTGTTGTTTTAATACCACAAACTGTCTGGATAGTTTTATATCTATACAGAAAACAAATGGTTTTAAAGAACATGTTTATCCACTCCAGTTATTTTTTTTCTGGTATTTAGAAAAAAATATTTGGTGTTTGAAGTATAAAAATAGTCCTAGTATTCCCTTTTTGACATAGACCTCATTTCCAGTAACATGGATATAATAGAGGAAAGAAATGACTGTTACTCATCATCAAACATTTGGTTTTCTTTTTCAAAGCACAGAGTCTACAGTAAAATTTAATTAATATAACCTAATTGGAGGAGATGACAATATAAACCATTATAAACCTGAAATACGTACTATCTTTAAACACACAGATAACTTAATGGTTAAGACATTACACTTTGAACTTAAACACACTGATGATCAAATAGTTCCTGTACTTACTGATTGTGGCTTTAGTGAGTGTTTTGATCTCTCTGGGGTCATCTGTACAATGTGAAAAATAGCATCCATCTCAAAGGATTCTACCAAAGCTGAAAATATTATATAATTAAACAATGGTTATAAAGTTCTTAACAAAATATCTGGTACATGGCAAGTATCTAAAATAGAAATTATTATTTAGATTTTATATCAACTTTATTGTATAGTCTACATAATAATTTATATACTGCTATATAATATCAGAAAAAATGAAATCTTTAAAGATTAATAACTTTTGTCAAGGATTATAGTATATCGACAGCTTGAGTTCTTAAAAATGCTCTATTTTATTTTAATTAAAGCATAGGAAGCAATAGGATGTACCAAAATAAAGCCTAAACACCAAAATCCAATTATAGGGAGACACAAATGGAAGCACAGTAAATGAAAGAAACACTAACCACCTCCCAGTACTAAAATGGAATTACAACTAAATTATAGAAAAATGAGTCTGAATAACCAACTGAACACTAGCTGGACAGAAGCCATATAACCAAGGTCATACAAAAGAAACCACTTCACCAAATGGAACTGGTAGGGCGTGTGGGGAAGACATGACAGGGCTGACTGATGTCCTACAGATGGCAGTTGAAGATCCAGAGAGATCCTTCAGCAGTCAGAAGTGTTCCCCCTGAGAAGTGTGGGTTCTAAACCCCAAGCTGGGTTCCACAGCCTATAGCACCAGAACTGAGAAAGGAACCAAAATAACATACAACTATGAAAAGCAGTGGAGTTTCTGTCTACCAAAGAAAGATGGCTAGAGACACAAAAAGCCTTTTAAAGGGTCAACACACAAAATTTTGTTAGCAGACACTTACCCTGGCCTCTGGCACAGGGAGGGCAGAGTAGACTAGAGACATGTGAGGCTAGTCTGGGGCTGGTGGCTATGGAGAGAGAACTGAAAAGGAAGAGACACCAGGATCCCTGTGCTGAGTCATTTCCAATACTGTAGGAGCCATCCATCTCAGGTAGAGTACCCAGCTCCAAGTGACATCTGCCTAAGAGGAAGCAATAGCCCCACCCAAGGAATCACTCTTGCCCCACCCTGCAGTGCTTAAGCCCTGCTGCTGGAGAGTACAGCATAACACTGTAAGCATAACAGAAAGCCTGCAGTCAGAGATACCTGTCTAGGACTTTAAGACTTTGGCTAATCCTCCTCTGGACCTAGTTCTGGTAAAAGTCAGCCTTAGTGTGCAGCCTTGTTCTTTCTGCACACACCTAGGCCCACCAGAGGGAGCCACAAATGGTGGATCACTGATAGCTCAAATAGGGTGCCTAGGGTGAGTCACATGTGGTGTTTAATATAGGTCTGTACCTCAGTCTTTACAGGTCTACTTAATACATAGAAACACATGCAATGAAGCAGCCAAATGGGAAGAAAAAGAACTAGACCTCAAATAAAAGAATAAGAAAATTCTCCAGAAGAAGAACTAGGTGAAATGGAGGCAAGCAATTTGTCAGATGGAATGTTTAGAGTAATGATTATAAGGATATTCAACAGCATGAAAGGAGACATAAAAACCATAAAAATAACCAGTCAGAAATAAAGAATGCAATATATGAAATAAACAATACACTGGAAGGAATAAAGAGTAGGTTAGATGAAGCAGACAACTGAATTGGTGATTTGGAAGACAGGAAAGAAAAAAAAACACCCAAGCAGAGCAGCAAAAAGAAAAAAAAATAAAAATATGATGAGAGCTTAAGAAACCTTTGGGACAACATGAAACATAACTACAACTGCATAATGGGAATACCAGAAGGAAAAAAGAATTAGTAAAGAGTTATTTGAAGAGATAATGACTGAAAATTCTCCAAATCTGGTGAAGGAAAAATACACACAAATCCAGGAAACTCAGAGAGTCCCAAGCAAATTTAACACAAAGATTCTTACACTAAGAAACATCTTGATAAAAATGGCAGGACTTAAAGACAAGGAGAGAATCCTAAAAGCCACAAGAGAAAAAGCAGGTAGTTGCATACAAAGGAGCACCTATTAGACTGTCATCTGATTTCTCAACAGAAATATTTCAGGCCAGAAAGAAGTGATGTGAAATATCCAAGATGATGAAAAGCAAAGACCTACAATGAAGGCTACTTTACCCATCAAGGCTATCATTTAAAACTGAAGGAGAAATAAGGAGCTTCCCAGACAATAAACAGCTAAAGGAGTTTGTTAACACCAAACCATTACTGTAACAAATGTGAAAAAAACTTGAGAAGAAGAAAAAGAAGGAGGAGGGGGGAGGAGGAGGAGAAGAGAAATGAATAAAAAGCTGAGGGGAAAATAACATCACATTAAAATGGCATGAAATATATATATCTATAAATAATCACCTTAAATGTGAATGGCTTAACAGCTCTAACCAAAAGATAGATGGTAGCTAAAAACAAAAAAACAAGATCCATATATATTTTGCCTCCAAGAGACCCACCTCAGATCAAAAGATACACATAGACTAAAAGTAAAGGGATGGAAAAAGATATTTCATGCATATGAAAATGGGGGGAAAAAAGCTGGTGTAGCAATATTTATATCCAACAAAATAGACTTTTAAAATCAAGGTTATAGCAAGAAACAAAGAAAGACACTGCATAATGATAACGGGAACAAGAAGATATATCCCTTTTAAACATTTATGCTCCTACATAGGAGCACCTAAATATGTAAATCAATATGTAATGTTGATGGACATAAAGGGAGACATCTACAGAAATACAGTCATAGTTGGGGTATTTTAGCACTCCAACAATGTCAATGGACAGATCTTCCAGACAGAAAATCAATAAAGACAGAGCGCCCTTAAATGACACACCAGCTTAAATGAATTTAATTGATATCTTCAAGCATTTAATCCCAAAGTAGCAGAATATACATATGTTTCAAGACCACATGGAACATATTTTAGGAGAGACAACATGTTAGGAAATAAAACAAGTCTCAAAACATTTAAGAAGACTGATATCATATTAAGTATCTTCTCTGACCACAGTGCTATGAAACCAGAAGTCAATCACAAGAACACTGAAAAACACACAAAGACATGGAAGCTAAATAACGTGTTATTGAACAATGAATGTGTCAACAAGATGAAGGAAGAAGTCAAATACTGCCTTGAAACAAATGAAAATGAGAACACAACAATCCAAAATCTGTAAGACACAGGGAAATCACTCTTAAATAGAGAAATACATAGCTACAAGTGTATCTCAATAAATAAATAAATACAAGAAAAACTCAAATAAACAATCTTACCTTACACTTAAAGGGACTTGAAAAAGAAAACAATGTCCAAAGTGAGTAGTAGGAAGGAAATAATAAATATCAGAATAGAAATAAACAAACTGGAGTCTAAAAAACAATACATATATCAATGAATCCAAGAGCTGGTTCTTTGAAAAGATAAACAAGATTGACAAACTTTTAACCAAACTCATTAAGTTCAAAAGAGAGAGAACCCAAAAAATAAAATCAGAAATGAAAGAGGAAAAGTAACAAGTGACACCAAAAAATACAAAGAATTATAAAAAAGTATTATAAATGAGTATATGCCAACACACTGGACAACCAGGACAAAATTAGTAAATTCCTAGAAACAAACACTCTTCCAAGACTAAATCAATAAGAATCAGATAATCTGAATAGACAGATTGCACCTAGTGAAATTGCAGCAGTAATTGAAAAACTCTAAACAAAAGCACCGGACCTGATGGCTTCACACATGAATCTTACCAAACATTCTGAGAAGAACAAACACATCTCCTCAAACTATTTCAAAAAAATACAGGGGCAGTATTATCCTAATTCCAAACTCAGAGAAAGACAGACAAAAAAAGAAAAGTATAGGCCAATATCCCTGATGAATGTAGATGCTCAAGTCATAGACAAAAGACTATCAAACCAAAAATAGCAATAGATTGAAAAGATCTTAACCATGATCCAATGGGTTTTATTTTGGTGGTGAAAGGTTAGTACAACATTGGCAAATTAATAAATGTGATTCACCAAATAAACACAATGAATGATAAAAACCACATGATCATATCAATAGATGTTGAAAAAACATTAAGTAAAATCCAGCAAGCATTTATGATAAAAATTCCAGCAAAGTGGGAATAGAGGGAACATACCTAAATATAATAAAGGCCATATAGGACACATCCACTTCCACCATTATACTTAATGGGCAAAGACTAAAAGCATTCCCCTCAACAATCAGAAACAAGACAGTTATATCCACTTTAACCTCTTTTATTTCACATAGTACTGGAAATCCTAGCCACAGCAATCAGATAAGTAGAAATAAAGGGACCCAACCTGGAAAGGAAGCAGTAAAACTGTCTTTATTTGAATATCACATGATACTATACATAGAGAACCTCAAAGATTCCACTAGAACTGATAAATGAATTCAGCAAAGTAGCAGGATACAAAATTAATATTCAGAAATTACATGCATTTTTATATGCCAACAATGAACTGATAGAAAGAGAAATTATGAAAATAATCCCATTCTAAGTTACTTTAAAAAATAATAAAATACCTAGGAATAAACCTAACCATGATGTAAAGGACCTTTATTCTGAAAATTATATGACACTGAAGAAAGAAATTAAAGATACAAATAGGTGGAGAACATACTATGTTCATGGATAGGAAAAATTAACATAATTAAAATGTCCATATTACCCAAAGCAATCTATAGATTCAACATAGTTCCTATCAAAATTCCAATGTTGTATTTCACAAAACTAGAACAAAAATTTCAAAAATGTATACGGAACCAGAAAATGTCCCACACAGCAATAGCATTCCTTAGAAAGAAGAACAAAGTAGAAGGAATCACACTACCTAATATCAAACCACACTGTAGAGCTACAGTAATCAAAACAGCATGGTACTACAATAAAAACAAACACAGAGATCAATGGAATAGAACAGAGAGCCCAGAAATAAACCCACACTTTACAGTCAATTAATATTCTACAGAGGAAGCAAGCACATACAATGTGCTAAAGATAGCTTATTCAGTAAATGGTGTTGGGAAAATTGGACAGATACATAAAGAAAAATGAAACTAGATTACATTCTTACACTACAAATTAATAAATTCAAAATGGGTTAAAAACTTAAATGTTATATCCGAAACCATGGAAATTGAAAAAGAAAACATAAGCAATAACATCTCAGACATTGCTCATAGCAGTATTTGATCACATATATCTTTCCAAGCAAGAAAATAAATGAAATAAATAAACAAATGGTACTACATCAAACTAAAAAGTTTTTGCGCAGCAAAGGAAAACATTAATGAAATAAAAAGACAACCCACAGAATGGGAGAACATATTCACCTATACACCTGATAAGGGGTTAATATCCAAAATTTATAAACATAAAAAACTCAACACCACAAAGAACAAACAACCCAATTAAAAGATCAGCAAAGGACCTGACTAAGCACTTCTTCAAAGAGGACATACAGATAACCTATAGATATATGAAAAGATGCTCAACATCACTAATCATCAAAAAACACAAATTAAAACCACAAGAACCTAATCAACAAAACAAACTGTAGGAGACTGTTCTGTCTGGCATGGGCCCAGCTCCTACTCACAGATGTACAGGGCCCACTAACATAGATAGGTTCTCCTGTGGGGAATCAGGCCTGCAATGTACCTAGGCCACTTTGAATCTTGCTCTTGCTAAAAAACTCCCTCATCCTGAATTGAGGACATTTACTACAAAGTAACTTCCTAAGATCCATCCTAAACCTTCCAAAGGATGAGTGTAACCAGTTCAACCACTTTTGCCTTTTCATTTGCAAATATCCCTCAGCATTGACTCCTTTGTTTTCTGTAAAAGGTAACCACCTAAAGCGAACCTGTGCACAGTAAATGAGGACCATCTTGTAGGGTGCGGAGAGATAGAAATAAAGGCCTATTATGGCGGAGGCCTTGGCTTTTGCTCCCCTTGAGAGAAAAGCCACACTGTCCCTTTTCCTCCACCGGACTCGGTAGTCTGTGTGAATGTCTCATTTCATCCACAATGATGCAGACACTGCGGGCCGGCCAGTGTCTGCGTCAACAAACAAACTAGCACAATATCACCAAAGACACTGAAACTGAGAACAGGCTAACAGTGACCAGAGGGAAGGGAACTTCAGGGGAAAGGGGGAAGGGTTTGCAGGAACAAGTATAAAGGACACATGGACAAAAACAAGGGGTGATGGGAACGGGAGGGAGGTGGGGAGGGCTGGGGTGGGCTGGGATGGGGGTAAAAGGCAGAAAACTGTACTTGAACAACAATTAAAATAAAATAAAATTAAAAAAATTAAAACAACTTTGAGAAAGAAAAATAACAAGAATGTTAAAAGTAAAAAATATAATGTTAAATAAGATGGACAGAGATGATATCTGCTAATTAAATAAATGCAAATAAAGTTAACTCACCTTGTTAAATAAAACACCCTGATTGGATTTAAACAAAATAAAACAAATATTTGCATAATTAAAAAATTAAACCACAATGAAATACCATCTCACACCTGTCAGAATGGCTATCATCAATAAATCAACAAACAACAAGTGTTGGCGAGGATGTGGAGAAAGGGGAACCTTTTTGCAGTGTTGGTGGGAATGTAGAGTGGTGCAGCCACTGTGGAAAGCAGTATGGAGATACCTGAAATAATTAAAATGGATCTGCTATTTGATCCAGCAATCTTACTTCTGGGAATATATCCAAAGAAACCCCAAACACTAATAGGAAAGTACATAAATCCCCCTATGCTCATTGCAACATTATTTACAATTGCCAAGATATGGAAGTGGCCCAAATGTCCATCAGTAAATGAGTGGATAAAACAACTATGGGACATTTACACATAGGAATACTATTTGTTGGTAAAAATGAAGAAAATTTTACCCTTTGTGACATTATAGATGGACCTAGAGAACAATATTCTAAGTAACATAAGCCAGTCAAAAAAAGACATATACCATCAGATTTCAGTCGTATGTGGAACTTAATGAATGAACTGAACTAATGAGCAACATCGAGACAGACTCATAGATAGAGAGCAGGCTGACTGCTAAGGTGCGTGGGGGGTAGCAGATGGAGAGATCAAGAAAAAAGGAAAGGGGTCTCATGAACATGGACAATAGTGTGATGATTGTAGGTTGGAGTGGTGTATAAGAGGACTAAATAGTAATGAAAAAAATATAATAAAATTTTTTAACTTAAAGAATAAAATAAAATAAAATAAATGTATTTTTTAAAGTGACAAATACAGATACCAATGGCATATTTTATAGAACTAAAACAAACATTCCAAAAATTTTTATGGAACCAAAAGAGATTCCAAGTGGCCTCAGAAATCTTGAGAAGGAAGAAAAAAGTCGGAGGGATCACAATACCTGATATAAATCTATACTACAAGGCCACTGTTATGAAAACAGTCTGGTACTGGCATAAAAACATACACATTTATGAGTGGAACAGAATAGAGAGTCCAGAAATAAGCCCGTGTCTTTATGGTCAATTACTGTATGACAAAGGAGGCAAAAGCATAGAATGGAATAAAGACAGTCTCTTCAATAAATGATGTTAGGAGAACTGGACTGGTACATAAGAAAAATTAAACTAGACCACTATATTACACCATACACCAGAATAAACTCAAAATGGTTAAAAGACTTAAATATAAGTTGTGATATCATAAAAATCCTTGAGGAAAATAGGCAGCAAAATTTCAGATATCCCGCATACAAATTGTTGCCAATATATCTCCTAGTGCAAGGGAATCAAAGGAAAAAAATAAACAAACAGGACTACATAAAATTAAAAAGATGCTGCACTGCTGAAGAAATCATTATCAAAATGAAAAGAGAACTGACTGCATGGGAGAATATATTTGCCAATGATACATTTGACAATATTTTAATATCCAAAATATATAAAGACCCGATATGACTCAACACCAGGAAGACAAATATTCCAATTAGAAAATGGGTAAAGGATCTGTATAGACACTTCTCCAAGGAGAACATACAGATGGCCCATAGACATATAAAAAAATGCTCAGTATCACCAGCCATCATTTGCATGAGAGATGCAAATTAAAACCACAATGAAATAATCATCGAACACTTGTCAAAATGGCTGTAATTAATAAATATAAGCAAGTGCTGGCAAGGATGTGGAGAAAAGAGAACCCTAGTGCACTGTTGGTGGGAATGCAGATTGGTATAGCCACTTTGGAAATACCTCAAAAACCTAAAAATGGAATTGCCTTTTGACCCTGTGATTCCACTGTTGGGACTATATCTGAAGAATCCCAAAACACCAATTCAAAAGTATTTATGCGTCCCCATGTTCATAGCAGTGGTATTTACAATAGCTAAGACTTGGAAACAGCCTAAGTACCCCTCAGTAGCTGAGTGGATAAAAAAACTGTACATCTACAAAATGGTATATTATACGGCAGAAAGGAAAAAGGAATTCCTACCTGGATGCAACAGCATCCAGTGCTGCTAAGTGAAATAAGCCAGTCAGTGTAAGACAAATACTGTATGATCTCACTTATAAGAGGAATCTAATTAACAAAATAAACTAATATGCAAAATAGAACTAGAAGCATAGAATTATGGATCAGACTGACAGGGACTATCTGAAAGAAAGTGAAGGGATTAGTCAAACATATAGGAAGGACCCATAGACATGGACATGGTGTGGGGATTGACTGTGGAAATGGGATGCAGGATGGGTGGAGTGGGCAAAGGAGAAAATTGGGACAACCAAAATAGCATAAGCAATATTTTTTTTTAATTTATGTGAATCTCAATTTTTAAATATGTGCTTTTACATGCTTTGAAGATGTATTTATTTTTTGTATGCTGAAAAATGTTGCTATCAAAATGTTAGTGAAATGATTAATAGTCATTTGACAGATTGCTTGGTGAAAACAATTTCTTACCTGACAGAGATCTCAGCCAGAAAAAAAATTTTGAGGAAACATCATATGAAAGCAATTTTTCTAACTTATACATATTAGCTATTTTGGCTTACACAGACATTCAAATGAATAAAAGTTAGAATTAAGTTTAAAAATTGTGAGAACTAGAACTCAATAAAATGATCACAATTAGCATTATTAATTATAGCTGAACTAAACTACATAGCCGAGGGATAGCACAGTTTGCTTTATCAAGTGATACTTTACTATATTCCATGTGCTTGTAAAATTTCTAATTTTTCTTGAATTTCATTCTAAGGCCAGCATAGAATTCCTCCTACATTTACAAGGCAACCTCAGCTTTTTCAGAAATTTTAATTATCACACCTAAACAAGGTAAGTAGAAGTATATATCTAAAAAAGGATATTAGAAACCAGTGTTATTTTGTGTTTTGTAAAAGTTTTAATAACTATTCTCTTTTGAGACATACATTTATCATAGTTTGAAATCCCAAATCAGAATACAGGGTCTTTAAATGTGATTATCAGCTTGCTTCTGTACAAAAAAAACTATGAGTAGTTTACATGCCAAAAATAAAATTTCTAGATAGATATTATCCCTAATCATTTTGTTATCACTTTCTCTCAGAGAATGGATACATTATACATGTCAGGCCTCAAGGTCATTAATTATTACAACATCAATTTCATTTGCTTGTAATGTTGAATTATTAGAAAAATAGTATATAAATTACTAGATTTGATTCCAATATTCCCACAATTGATACTTAATATTTTCAGGAATTTTTCAAAACAATTGTAGGTAGTTCTCTGAAGGTTTTTCTACCTACTCTTTTTTTTAGAACATCATTTGATTTCTTAATTATAATTGGATCAGATTTACCCTACATTTATAGAGTAGAATAAGTACAGTTTGAAAAGTAGAATAAAAAAGGAATTGTTAATAGTCACTAAGTTGTCCAAAGTATTCCAGTGAAACATGTATAAAAATGAGAAAAAATGGAAAGCTTAAAAGATTAGAGATTATTTTACCATTTGCTTCTCTTCAGGACTAAGGCCAATATTATAAGTGAAGCTATTCACATCCAAACTGAAATGCTTTGTTTAAATGAAATATATTGATTTATGTTTGTATTAAAAGTCTGTGGTAAGTTTTATTATTTTTACCAATTATTTATTGTCCATTTTTCTGAAATACTATATATCCCTACCATTTCCATGAAATTGTGCTTTTCTATCAGAGGAATATACACCCTATCTTTTTGTTATTTGATTTGGCCATATGACTTGTTTTGGCCAATGAGATGAACAGAAGTAATGGATGTCACACCCAAGCAAAGATTTATGAGACATTGTGTATTAAAATTCTTGTTCTCATTTCCCTCTGTCAACAGTACAGCGTGTCCCAGAGAGAAGTTGCTCTTTCAGTCTAGATCCTTGAATGAAGATGGTGTGTGATACAAGAGCAGGAATGCTACCAACCCACACATGCAAAACTCTGCGGTTATTTTAGAATGCTTCATTAATACCAGCAAAAAATTCTGAAATATCTATATCTATATGAAATTTTTTTCTTTTAAGTATCATGGGAACCAGTCTCCAAGATAGCCCCTATTGATAATGATTATTGTCTCCTGGTGTTTATTCCCCATGTAACCCTTTCTACATTTAATAGGACTAATCTATATAACCTGTAGGATATTGCAGAACAGAAAAATGTAACTTCCAAGAATCAGTCATAAAAGACTTTTATTTTGCTCATTCTTGGGTCACTTGTTATGGAGGAAGCTGGCTCCCAGATCATGAAGACATTCAAGCATACCTGTGTGAAAATGGACGGAGACCTCTTGAAAATAGTGAGCACCCACTTGCCAATCTTGGAGATGAGCTGTCTTGGAATCTCATAATCCAGTCCAAGAGATCATCATTATGGCAACTTCATGAGAGACCTTGAGCCTGACCCATCCAGCTGCATTCAAACTATGAGATAATAAATGCTTGTAGTTTTTTAAGTCACTTAAGATTTAATGTAATTTGTTACATGACAGTAAATAACTAATAAAAATTATGTCTAAGACTTCCACTTCTGGGTACATAGTAGTACTTTCTAGTGGACCAGTGCTTTAGCTAAGAAAAAGCCTATTATAGTATAAAAGTAATCTGCTTAGAAGCATCAGAGAGCTGGTAAGGCAACCAGAATGAGAAATGAAAAGATTACAGAGAGAAGGGACGAGTGAATTAATAATATTCAGCCAATTTTTTTTCCTGGAGAATTTGCTTAATCTGAGCATAGAGCAAATGTCTGAGGACTTAGTATTCTTTAAGCAGAAGAGATTAAGAAGCTGAGAAAACTTTTGGTGGTTTTACAGTACTGGAAAGACTTGAAAGGCCAAAATGCTAGTCAGCAAGGAAGACAGAATTTAGCCTGACACATAAACAATTCTCTCTCAAGACATTTGTCAAACTCTGACGTTTGTATGAGGCGGAGGTTAAGTGGCTGAGCAGAAATTTTCTGCAAAGCAGAGTGCAGGTTCTGTCACTGTGATATGGAAGAGACAAAGATTAAGGGTCAGTACTTATAAGTAGAAAAGCCCTGGGTTAGACCACGAGGCTTTCAGTTGGAATTTCTGGAGTTGAAGCAAACCAGAAAAAGAGGGAACCTTGCCAGAATTTCAACACAAACTCAACTCAGTTCAAGTCTTAAATGTATTAAAGTGATAAAGCCTCTATTCTATCTTACTAGCTAAGAAACACAAGACCATCTGGAGCCATTTTTTATCAAAGTGGTATTTTAAAAATTACTATGCATATTAATAAGTCAAGAGAAAAATCACACAATAAAAGTAGAATCCATGTGATCCAAATATTTGAGATGAACAAGAGAGAGGCAGTGGGAGATAGCTATGGGATAGGACCTGGCCTAAAGACTAAAAGAGTTTTCGTTTCTCCTAATTTGTAAAACTCTTCTGTTGCAACAGTATATAATGTGTCTCCCTTCCTCCAGGCAAATTATCATGCTACTCAGTTTGGGTTTTTTTTCAGAGCACTAAACTATTTCAAATACTCACATTTATATGTTTACTTGTTTTTTGTTTGTGTACCCGATTAATATGTAGATACTATGAAATAAAAAAATTGCTTGCCTTTTTTCAAGCACATATAAATCAAGAACATTTACACATAAAACAAGAGTAGACACATTAATTAGAAATAAAATACTCCAGTACTACTTTCTAATTCACCAATTCTCTAACAAAAGTCTAAAGTTTATCCTATCAAGGGATTTAAAAATATTATTATTTTAACAATTATAATTTTATCTTTATGATTTATAATTGTTGTTTTTGCTTTACATCCATCTGCTCTCATAGTGCTTACATTTTATTTAGGGAAGCAAATAACAATCAAATAAACAAACACAAGTGTGAATTTATCATTTCAAAAGATAATTAGTGCTTTGGAGAAAATCTAGCTGGGAAGGGTGATGATTTACCTGGAAAAGAAGATAAACTTCTTGTAGGGAAATAACAGAAGAGTTTTACAAACCTGGGGAAGAAAACACAATCCTCCCAGAAGCCTTACCAGAACCTTCCCCAAAGCTCTCTTTGGTTGTCTCTTCTCAAATTTATTGCTTGCTTATCTGCAATGGGAGTATACTGCAGGAAGCTTATCTTTTACATAATCCAAGCCCTTATTCTTCTCAGAGGTATATAGAAAGAAATAAACTAACCATTTTTGTAGTAGGAAAAATTTCCAGAAAGTCTGCCCACCACATCAACTACTGTTTATGCAGAGATGTTCATCACCTGACAGAAAGGATAGTCTCCATGGCATGAGAGGAAATACTTGTATTAAAAAAAGTTTGGTTAAAAAAAGTATGATTATCCCCCTACAAACAAAATGTGAACTGAAGCCTAAACCATGAAGGCAGCATTTTCAGTATTTTCCTCATACCTAGGAATGAAAATAGAGTAATAGTTAAAAATACAGAATCCTAGTCCCTAGGCCAGACCTAATAGATCTATTGGGTGGAAACTAGGAATCTATATTTTTGACAGTCATCCCAAATAAAACTGATGCAAATACAAGTTTATTAACCATTATCAAATTGTGACTTTTCTTATTTCAAGGCTGCATTGTATTTTTCAAATTAATATAACCACACAGGAACTTCATTTCCTTAATATCACTTTTTTCTTTAATTCAAGCCAGTTTCATCCAGCCCAATAGCATCATGACTCACTTGCTTTCATTCACCCAGATCCTTCCACTTTTGCACATACTGCATGTTCACTCCCTTAATCATTAAGCCCTTAGAATGTCAGGCTCTGGTTAGTGTCAAACTGTCTTAATAGTAGAGCCCCAGGCCTGCTGATCAAGAGAACAGCTTTGTTCAAGCTAAATATAACATCTTGACCCCATTTGTGTTTCAACCCCAGACCCATAAAAGTTGAATGACCCTATGGATTACACCCTCATGAAACCAGACAGAACAATGGCATGGCTGACATCAAGATCTGACACAATGATAACTTCTCCTTATCCATGACCCAACCAATCAGTAGAGCCCACAACCCCAACTCCCTTGATCACTGTGACTAATGATTCTCCTGTATATAGTATATCCCCAAGAAGACATCAGGGAGCCAGGACTTAGACCACAATTTCCTTAAATAAACCTTTATTTTCATTGCTACAAATTTCTGTTTTTGTGTTATTGTGCTTTGATATGTGCTCACAAATGAACTCCTTTTAGTTTGGCAGCATTAATGTTCCATAATCTAGATTTTATATAGGCTCAATTAAAGAATAATCAAGTAATAAAATGATTAAGGTAAATTAACAGAAAAATTTAAAAGACTAAATTGAGATGAATTATAAAATAGTGGGCCATTCAGCTTTCTTACTGGATTTTTTAAATGCTATAAATTAGATAGGGAGGGGACAGTAATAAAAAATAATGATATTATTTACATACTACCACTACATTTTGATGAATGCGAGATAGTTACTAATTTCCTTATAGGATATTTTCATAACATATTCAAGTTTCATTTTGAGATGACAGGTAAAAGAGTGTTAGAAATACATGCTGGTAGATCTAATTTTTAAATAAGCCGTCCGTAACATAAAACAGAAGACTCTGATATTTTATCACTTTATAGTGAAATTTTAAATTTGTGTGCTAAATTTAATTTTCTGAGAAATTACTATGTGCTAAGTACTAGGTAAACCTCAGCAAATAAAGCAGGCTCATAACTCCTTACAAAGAGTCTGCATTCTAATGGAGAAACAATAATCATAAAAGTACAAATAAATCTACAGTTATGAATTGACCTCATCTACAGTAAATTCTAAAATTTTTATGAACTTCATCTGGCAAAAGTATATCCAGAATATATTTGGGTATTTTTCTTCTTTCTGTATAGTCTTCTTTGCTTGGATGGTTATAGTGTATCGTTTGACAGGTTTCCCCTGTTATCTCATTCATAGTGTACTGCTAATTTATTGTCCTTCACTTCACTTGTGTCCCATTGCCACATTACTCAAGGTCCTATACTCCCTATTCTTCTTATCTAGGTCTCATACATTCTGTCATATGATTGTTGCTCTAATACTATTGGAAATAATAGCTACTATTATTGTAATAGAATTGTACGATTCCATACAATTGTAACTACTACACAACACCCCTCCTAGATCTCAGCCAACTTCATGGTTTCCCAAACTTAATTACTATACTGGTTAACTCTATTCTCTTACACAGTACACCTATTTACTATTTTCTACTTTCACCCTACCTCAGAATCTGACCTCCCACAACCTCACTGCTTTCTAGATCCAATTCACAATCCTTTCCTCCCCAATAAGAGTCTTATCTTCTTTTCATCCTTTCTAAAAAGTGGCCAGTGGTGTGGAAGATCACAATTAACACTATACATAGCCAAAGGATCTCCTATCTCCTCTCTACTGGCTGCTACTATAAATATCATAGAATATTCTCTTGCTGTCTGAAACCATTTTGCCTTACCCCACCAACTGATCATAAAAAAGAGTAGAGAGAAGAGTATCTGTGAACACCAAGATACCTGAAGGAGACTGCACCACTGAATCTCACAGGTATTCTATGACAGAAGTTCACACCATAAACCCAGGGGAACAGATCAGATCAATTTAACAAACAGAGGCTAACAAGAAGAGTCTCATGAACAATGAGAAGACAAAGAAACAATCCCCAAATGAAGGGAAAGGAGGAAGCCTCAGAAACAATGCTAAATGAAATAGAGGTACATAGTGGGACAATAGAACACCTGAATGGATAAAAAAGCATGACCCACACATATGCTGCCAACAAGAGACCCAGATTAGGATAAAAGACCTACACAGACTGAAAGTGAAGGACTGAAAACAAATTTTCCAAGCAAACAGACAGGAAAAAAAGGCCGGGTATGAATACTCATATCAAACAAGATAGACTTCCAAAAAAGGACCATAAAGAGAGACCCAGAAGGTGACTTCATAATACTCAAGGGTAGAATCTACCAAGAAGACATAAACATTGTAAATATATATGCACCCAACAAAGGAGCACTCAAATACATCAAGAAAATTTTAGAGGACTTCAAGAAAGGTATTGACAGCAACACAATTATAGTGAGGGATTTTAACACCCCATTGTCAAAAATGAACAGATCTTCCAAACAAAATATCAACAAAGATACTGTGGCATTGAACAATGCCCTAGATGAAATGGACTTAACTGATATATTCAGAGCCCTTCATCCCAAAGAAGCTAACTACACATTCTTCTCAAATGCACATGGAACATTTTCAAAGATAGACCACATGATAGGACACAAAACAAGCCTCAACAAATTCAAGAAAATTGAAATCATATCAGGCATTTACTTTGATCACAAGGGACTGAAACTAAAAACCAACCTCAAGGAAAAAAACCCAAAACCCTCAAAATCATGGAGATTGAATAGCATGCTATTAAACAATGAATGGGGCAAGAATGAAATTAGAGGAAAGAAGAAAAAGGAAGAAATCAAAAAGTTTTCGGAAACAAATGAAAATGAACTCACAACAACCCAAAACTTATGGGACACAGCAAAGGCAGTCCTGAGAAGGAAGTTCATAGTGATACAGGCCTACCTAAAAATAAAAAATAGAAACATTTCAAATAAACAACCTAACTCTACAGCTGCAAGAACTTGAAGACAACAACAAAGACAGCCCAGAGCAAGTAGAAGGAAGGACATAACCAAGATCAGAGCACAATTA
>CM052549.1:55172458-55184699 GCA_028533065.1 Trachops cirrhosus | reverse complement strand
ATGAAATTGAAGCAGTAATCAAAAAACTTCCAACACACAAAAGTCCTTGACTGGACAGTTTCACAGTAGAATTCTACAAAGAATTTAAGGAAGAGCTAACCCCTATGTTTCATAAACTATTCCAAATAATCCAAGAAGATTGAAGATTCCCCAACTCTATTTATGAGGCCAGCATCATCCTAATCCCAAAACCAGATAAAGATATAACAAAGAAAGAAAATTTCAGGCCAGTATTGCTGATGAACACAGACACGAAACTCCTCAACAAAATATTGGCAAACTGCATCTAGGAATACGTTAAAAAGATCATATACCATGATCAAGTGGGATTCATCCCAGGGATGCAAGGATGGTACACTCTTTGCAAATCAATAAACATAATATATCACATAAACGAACGCAAAGTCAAAAATCACATGATCACATCAATAGATGTGGAGAAAGCACTTGGCAAGGTACAACACCCATTTATGTTAAAAACACCCAGCAAAGTGGGAATAGAGGGAGCCCTCCTCAACATAATAAAGGCAATCTGTAAGAGGCCAACAGCCAATATCATATTCAATGGGCAAAAACTAAAACTTTCCCACTAAAATCAGGAACGAGACAAGATTGTCCACTTTCACCACTTCTATTCAACATAGTATTGAAAGTCCTAGGTACAGCAATCAGACAAGAAAAGGGAATAAAAGGCATCCATATCGGAAAGGAGGAAGTAAAAGTGTCATTCTATGCAGATGAAATGATAGTATACACAGAAAATCCTATAGACTCAGCCAAAAAACTACTTGACTTAATAAATGAATTGGAAAAACAGCGGGATACAATGTCAATATCCAGAAACCAAAGGCTTTTTTGTTCACCAACAATAAAACAGCAGAAACAGAAATCAAGAAAAAAATCCCATTTGATATAGCAAAAAGAAAAATAAAATACCTAGGAATAAACCTAACCAAGGAAGCAAAAGACCTGTACTCAGAAAACTACACAACACTGAAGAAAGAAATTAAGGAAGACACAAACAAATGGAAACATATGCCCTGTTCATGGATTGGAGGAATTAACATCATCAAAATGTCCATACAACCCAAAGCAATTTATAGATTCAATGCAATATTTATCAAAGTGCCAATGGCATATTTCACAGATATAGAACAAATGCTTCAAAAATTTATATGGAACCATAAACGACCCTGAATAGCTGCAGCAATTTTAAGAAAGAAGAGCAAAGTAGGAGGGATCACAATACCTGATATCAAACTGTGTTACAAGTTCACTGTAATCAAAACAGCCTGGTACTGGTATAAGAACAGACATATGGACCAATGGAACAGAATAGAAAGCCCATTAATAAACCCAATTAGACAGTCTCTACTGTCTAATATTAATTAATATTAATATAGAGTACACATGGACAAAACTAGGGGGGTTGGAAATGGGAGGGAGGTGGGGAGGGATGGGTGGGTGGGCTGGAATGGGAATAAAGAATAGAAACTGTACTGAATAAACTAAAATAAAAAAATGAAAACAGAAAAAAATATTAACTAATAAAATATTAGTTAATATTAAAAAAGGGGCATCTAAAATGGAGTAAAAATAGCCTCTTCAACAAATAGTGTTGGTAGATCTGGACAACTACATGCAAAAAAAAAATGGAACTCAAGCACCAACTTACACCATACCCAAAGATAAATTCAAGGAGGATAAAAGATTTAAATATAAACCGTGACGCCATTAAAGTCCTAGAGGAGAGCATAGGCAGGGAAATCTCAGATATTTCACGCAGCAACATCCTCACGGATATGTACCCTAAAGGAAGGGACATAAAGGAAAGAATAAATAAATGGGATCTCATCAAAATAAAAAGCTTCTGCATGGCTAAAGAAAGCAACATTAAAATGAAAGGAGAACCAACTGTATGGGAAAACATATATGCCAATGATACCTCAGACAAGGGTTTGATCTCCAAAATATATAAAGAACTCACATGACTCCACTCTAAGAAGACAAGCAACCCAATTAAAAAAATGGGCAAAGGACTTGAACTGACAATTTTCCAAGGAGGATATACAGAGTCTCCAGGGACATATGAAAAGATGTTCAGTATCTCTAGCCATCAGAGAGATACAAATTAAAACCACAATGAGATACCACTTCACACTGCTGAGAATGGCTATCATAAAGAAAGCAACAAACAACAAGTGTTGGAGAGGTTGTGGAGAAAAGGGAACCCTAGTGCACTCTTGGTGGGATTGCAGACTGGTACAACCACTATGGAAAACATTATGGAGTTTCCTCAAAAACTAAAAATAGAACTGCCTCTTAACCCAGCAATTCCGCTGCTAGGATTATATCCTAAGAACCCTGAAACACCTATTCAAAAGAACCTATGCACCCCAATGTTCATAGCAGCACAATTTACAACAGCCAAGTGCTGGAAGCAACTTAAGTGCCCATCAGTAAATGAATAGATCAAGAAACTGTGGTAAATTTACACAGTGGAATACTATACAGCAGAAAGAAAGAAGGAGTTCTTAATCTTTGCAACAGCATGGATGGAACTGGAAAGCATCATGGTAAGTGAAATAAATCAGGCAGAGAAAGACAAATACCATATGATCTCACCTTTAACAGGAACGTAATCAACAAAATGAACAAGCAAGATACATGTAACCAAAGACTCTGAAATTGAGAACAGGCTGACAGTGACCAGAGGGGAGAGGGAAGGGGATAAAGGGGGAAAAGGTTGAAGGTTTTACAGGAACAATTTTAAAGGACAAATGGGTAATAACAAGTGGGGGTGAAAACAGGGGAAGGAGGTGGGCTGAGGTGGTAGGGATGGGTGGGGGCATAAGGTAGAAAACTCTACTTGAACAACAATAAAAAATATATTTAAAAAAAGAGATAAAAGAATTCATAAGCATGCTATGGTGATGATCCATCTCTGAACCAATCATCTTATGGCCATCTTGACCCCATTTCACATCTATTCACACTATTTATATCAAAATATATGCTCTTCACTTACCCTGCTCTGCCCACACATCATAAATGTTAAGTTATGGATATTCAGGAAAAGCACTGGGAAAGGTAAGTGGTATTTGTGTGTCAGCTAAGACAAAATAATTTGACACATCTTGTCAGATAGCATTGACTCAGGTGATCTTGGATGCCTTAAATAATGGGATGTGAAGGCAATAGTAAAAGCTCAGTGGGGGAAGAAGTATAGTTTTACAAATCCACAATTAGAAAATAATTTGAACCTGTCAAAACACCTTTCAAACTTTCTCATATCCTGCTTCCTAAGTTATGATCACAAAAGAAAATAGCTGTAAAGAAATGTTCTGCTGTTCGTGCTTGTAGTGGGGTGCAGGTTATTGGGGCCTGGCAATTGATATCTCTCTATGTTATGTACAGTGCAGCATTTGTATAATTTATTTCTTCATACATATTTCATTATTATTAATCATCATAAGTAAATTGCATCTTTTAATGACCTAAGGGTTGAAGAAATAGACTGTGTCAGTGTGTGACAATGCTGCACAGTCATCATTGGAGGAATTTATTATTTTAGAAAAAAGCAAGCTAAAAGGTTCAGCTCAGTAGTCAAAAGTACAATTTAGCATTTATTTTGCAAAAACTTAAAGGGGAAAGAATTCTTCTGAAACTGTTTCACATACATGTAATTCAAACAACCTTCTCTATAGGTCTTCAGTGCATTCATGCTAGGACAGCAAAGTTCTCTGCCCAAGTTAGTCCTTTCAAGCTTCATAGTTTAAGCACAACTTGAATAACTTGGCCATAGGAATTCACTGAACCATCAAACACTGAGCTCAATACCTCTCCTTTACATAGCAGGATTCTGGGAAGCCTCCTTTTACTCCCTTCAGAGGCAATTAATGATTTTGAATATACCTGGAGACTATTAATTCTTGGAGCAACCTCCATGCTTCAGGTCACATTTCACTTTGGTCTGGTAAAAAAATAAAGAGGGATTTTAAAGTGTAGGCAATTTTAATTTTAATATTTTTGCCTGCAAACTGTTCTAGTGTCCTTTGGCAAAGAAATAAAAATTTCCAGTCTAGGGAGCTTAAATGTATCATATGAA
This sequence comes from Trachops cirrhosus, assembly GCA_028533065.1. NCBI lineage: Eukaryota > Metazoa > Chordata > Mammalia > Chiroptera > Phyllostomidae > Trachops > Trachops cirrhosus. The sequence goes on along the minus strand of CM052549.1, from coordinate 55,180,591 downwards.
TATTACATTTTTACCTCAATTTAACTGTTTCAAACAGTAAAAAAGACAGAGAGCTCAAAGAAGAGCCCATGCCAGGCAGGGTGGCTTGGTTCTCTGGAGCTTACCTGGAGAGATGACCCCCATGGAAAGAGGGCCAGTGCACATCAAGAAATGCATTCTTTTCAAGGCTGCTGTAAGATCACTGGCTCCATCCCACAAACTCAGCATGGTCTCAGGTACTTTTAATTTCTGGTTTGGGTCACAATTGAAGAATGGACAGAATATATCATCAGTTTTGTAAGGTGACTTCAAACTCTTAAAAAAATGACCCTCTCACTTAAAATGTAAATATTTCTTACTAGACTGTATAATAGGGTCTAGTCTAAGCCAGTGTTCTCAATACTGGCTGCACATTAGAATCCCTTAGGGAATTTTTCAAACAGTAGGAATGTCCAGTCCCACCCAGTATCTGATTTTAATTAATCTGAGGTGAGGCTCAGAATTTTTAAAAAGTTTTCTGGATGATTCTAATGTGCCAGGTAGGTTGAGAACAACTGTTCTAAATACTTAGAATAAGTATGGAAATTTTCTTGGTTATTTTTCTAAGTATATTTCATGTTTTAGTTTATGAGACTGAGGAAGGGCATTCACTGATATTATTATATGGCAATATCTTGATTCTTACTGTAGAAAGTTTTGAGAGAATGATTTGTGTTCTTTTCTTATTCTCTCTTGTTTTCAGTATTTTATTTTCTTTTTCCCTGTCTCTTCAATACACACACACACACATACAAATACACAGGCATATACAAACATTTCTGGTGTCATAATTGTACTTAAAAAAACCTAGGAATATATTATTTATGAAAGTGACTGTTACTTCTTTTGCAATAACCCAAAATTTTATTCTTTCTTTTACTCTTTTTTTCTTCCTTTACCAAGCAAACATTTTTACAGCATCATGCAATTAATTAATCAAGAGATAAAAAAATTTTCCCATCACATGACAAGAGTAGATGGAATTAGAAACTTTTAAAAACAGTACCATACACAATATTGATATCCTTACATAGAATGAAGAAAGATGTTGAGGTAAATATCACAAAAAACTTTATCCGCCTAAATCAGGGCTGTCAAACTCATTTTCACCAGGGGCCACATCAGCCTCAAGGTTGCCTTCAAAGGGCCAAATGTAATTTTAAGACTTCATAAATGTAACTACTCCTTAACTAAGGGCAAGGAGCTTGGCACTGCTGTGGGGTGGAAACAAGATGCTAAGCCAGATAAAACAAGGTGGAGGACTGGATTTGGCCCATGGGCCTTGTGTTTGACACCTCTGACCTAAATAATGCTACTGATCATAATGAATTTGGGTACTATTTTCTTGAATTATTTTAGTAATGTATTTTTAAACAAGTGAAATGATCAGAAGTAATTTTAATAGCTAAATCAAAATAGTGAGATAATGTGTGGTTTATATTGGAGGAAAAAAATTAATTTTCTGGATTTGTAGAGAAGAAAAGTTTCTTGGAAGTCATCAAGTTTATTTGCCTTCATTTTACAAATTAGAAAACTGAGGCAAAGAGAATTAACAGTTTTTTTCTTGTTACTCCATTGCTTATATTAAAAGCAAAAGCAATTGGCTTTTCTAACAGACAAAAGTGAAGTTTATAAGTCAGAGGACTTTACATTTAAGTGATTTATTTTATTATAAGTCCAAATTAAAGAATATCCAAATAGACTATCTCTAAATATTACACATATGATGGATTTTATACTGAATAAGGAAAAAAGATATTTGAAGATGTTAATATCAACAAAAGTAAAAGTTTTTGAAAATGTCTTACAACCCATTCTGTATGAATGTGTTATCATGTAATTATCTGGGGTTTGCACCTTGTAATAGAGAGAAGGTAAGTGCCTGTGATTAGGCCCGATTATACATACTGAACTTATTATGACACATCTTATCTTGAGATGAATTTACAGTAATGAACACTTTTATCAAAAATGTTTACTAAAAGTTGCCCTGATCAGTGTGGCTGAGTTGGTTGAGCATTCTTGCACAAAGGGAAAAGTTGCTGGTTTTATTTCCAGTCAGGGCACATGCCTGGGTTGCAGATTTGGTTCTGAGGCAAGTCTCTTGCAGTGAGAGCACATATGAGAGGCAACCAATTGATGTTTCCACTCTCAGTGATTTTTCTCTCCTTCTTTTTCTCTCTCCCTTGCCCTCTTCCTAAAAGTAGGTAAGTAAAAATCTCAAAAAAGTATACTAAAAGTAAATATTTGATTTAAAATCTATAATAATAAAATGCATTTAATCACAAACTCATTAAATTCTATCCCCTAACAAATTCTAAAATAAAACAAAAGATGTTTGATACATTATATGCTGAGTTTTCCCTTTCATTAATACTAAATCCTCAAGAGGATAGTACTATATTTCATTCTCTAATTGAACATTTTCATTTTCAAATGACAGAAACTTTAAATATATTGTTACCATAATGAACATTATTTAAAATATTTTAAACACTATGCATATCCAGGCAGAAGCTTTTATTCAGCACTGTGAATAAAAGATTATTTGTATTTGCCAGTTAGATTTGGGGAAAGAAGATTAAAACTGCTAAAAGACATAGTTTCTTGGATATCTAGCTCTAGAATACAGCTAGGAATACTTAAGACTAATAAAATGGTCTTCATCATGGACAACTAAATAAGATGTCTAAATAAGCTTAAAATTTTCCCCAGACTCTGAGACACAAATACTGAAATACTTTGGGAAATTCTAGATTTAACTGGTTACTGGCACCTACTCAGTCATGAATTACTTATCTGGGTGTACAAACAGAACTAGAGTCTTTTGAATTTTTTTTCAAATTAAGGTAGAAATGGTTCAGTATTCTTGGTTCATTTTGGTTTGGAATAGAACCATGGGCCCATTCTGGAATACTCCCAGTAGCACAAAGAATGAGACTATCTTCTGAAGGAACTGCAGCAATGTAATAAAAAAAAATGGCCTCTAGGATCCTACAGCTATGAATATGCTAGTTTGAACCCTAATTTCTTTATTAATAACCTTTATAACATTGGTTAAATTATTAAACCTAAGCCTTAGTTTTCTTGTCTGTTAAGCAGTAAGAGTAACAACTGTTTTAAAATGTTTTTTGAAAGTAAAATATGATCATCTATGTAAAGGGCCTCACATAGTGCCAGTCACATTTAACAAGTGCTTCTAAGATAAGTAGGGTAGGCTACATAATTTGTACATGGAAAGTGAAAATGTGGACTTCATTTTTCAAAAAGCAATAAGAAGTGCCATTAAAGGTATGAAAATATAAAGCTTTTTCTTTCTTCAGTGATGTCTTTTCTGATACATTATGACTTTTGTTTTTGAAAATTTTTGTTCTAAGTAAGAAAAATTAAAATTTAAAATTATCAGCGTGAATTTTGCTGTTCATTTTTATGTTGTACAATGCCCATTTTAAGTGAAAATATAAGAACATTTATTTTGTATCTGGATTTACCAAAATTACACAATTTGCATATCACAGCATGTTCATGAATATACAGGGTGGGGCAAAAGTGGGTTTACAGTTGTGAGTACGTGAAACACAGTTTATTCTTGCATTATTGTTTATTTATTATTGTATGACTTTCCATATGGACAACTATAAACTACTTTTACCCCACTCTGTATGTATTTTTTCCTACTGCACAGTAGAAATACTGCACAAACTAACTCAACTTTTTATTTCACCTCTTAATTTGTACACATTCTACCAATACTCTACTTTTGTCCTGAGTAAGGAAAGACCAAATAGAAAAAAAGAAAATACATGGGTTGCCCCATCTTCTTTTTCTTTGTATGTCATTTTCTATGTAAGTCATGGGCTAGGGAAGTAACATAAGGAAGAAAGAACATAACAGGGTCATTCTTGATCATTCATGTTTCTTAGAACACCATTATTCCTTGTGATGTTATTATATCCTCACCCGAGGGCACTTTTTTTTTTACATTGATGCAAGAGAGACACCTCAATTGGTTTCTGCCCCTATGTGCCTGGACTGGGGATCATACACAACCAGACTGGGGATCATAAGCAACTAACTGGTCATGGGTCTTTAGATCACTTATTCCCATGCTTGGACTGGGGAGTGAACCCACAACTCTTTGGCTATAAGACTATGCTCAAAACAACTGAGCCACACTGGCCAGGGTGTGCTTTGTGTTTTTGAAGCAAGTTCTGGCTTGAATAGGAAGCATGGCCTCTTGGGTCTGTCAGCACCATGCTTATTCGGTCATAGATATAACACACTTACCTTGTAATGAATCACTTTGAGTCTGGTTGGATCCATGGGGCATCAAAATACAACACAAGTGTTTCCTCTGCTCATATGCATGCTCCATTGACCTATTACCCTTCACTTACAAAATACAAGTTCAAAGATAAAATTATAGATTTCTAGATGGTGACAGTAGAATATGAAAGCAAGCAGAAAGCCAAGAACAATTGCACAAATTGTGTATCCATAAAACCAACCCTATGAATCAGGCATTGTTTTATATGCTGAGATATTGTGATGAATAATATAGGCCATGTCATTGTTTCATGGAGCTTACAAGGAAACAAACAGGTAAGGAAACAAAATTTAGAGTGTGACAAATGTAACTAAGAAAATGAAATAATAGAATACTACACAGCAGAAGGAAAGAAGGAGCTCCTACCATTCTCGACAGCATGGATGGAACTGGAGAGCTAAGTGAAATAAGTCAGGCAATGAAAGAGAAATACCATATGATCTCACCTATAAGCAGCACGTAATCAACAAAGCAAACAAGAAGCAAAATATAACCAAACACATTGAAATTAAGAACAGACAGTAACCAGAGGGCAGGGGGCAGGAGATAATGGGGCAAAGGGGAAGGGTCATCAAGGAACATGTATGAAGGACACATGGACACATCCAAAGGGGGAGTAGTATCAACGGTGGGGTCAAGGGGAGTTGTGGAGGGTAAATGGAGACAACTGTACTTGAACAACAATAAAAATAATTAAAAAAGAAAGAAAAAATAAGAAAATGTGTTGATAAAGAGTTATAGATTAGTGATTGTATGAGCATATTCAATAGGGTCATTAAGAAGGACTTTTCTGGAGAGCTCACATTTGAGCTGAAGCCTATTTGACAAAAGGTGCTAAACAAACAAGGATCTGAGGAAAGCAAATTTCTGGCAGAACTAAAATGCAACATATTTCCAATGAGTGAACAAGCTTGGTGAATTGCATTGCTAATCACAGTTATAGAGGGCAGCCTGCCAGTGTTTGGAATGAGCATGAGTCCTCTGACACTCAAAGTATGGTCCCAGGATCAGAACCATCAACATTATATGAGAACTTATTAAAAGTGCAAGAATTTTGTCCCACTCCTCAGACCTACTACATGAAAACCTGCCTTTTTAGCAAGACTCCCCCCAAGTGATTTGTATGTACATTGAAGTTTGAGAGGAACTGAGTTAGAAGACCAGAATGGCTAACAGTTGGTGAATCAGAATTTGCAGCTAGATCTTATAGGTTTTATCAACCAGAGAAAGGAGTTTAGCTTTTCTTCTAAGCGTGAAGGAAACTATGGGAAAAAATTAAAGAAGAGTACAGATGGGGACAATGAGGGTTTTCAAGGTTGAGGAAAGGATAGAGAGATGCTAAAAGAGATGGAGGAACACTTTATCACTTTCCATATTACTCTGAGGTGTCTCACTATTGACAATGTCACAGAACAGTCATATAACTTACCAGAGGGTCCTAGTCCTACTCATAGACCTCCAATGAAGCACATGGCATGCTGTGTCATTTTATTGTTTTGTATTTATATTTTTCCCTTTTCTACTAACCAAACATTTTTCCATTGTATAAACCACACTTTGACCATCTTTGCACTCTAAGTTCTTTGGGAGTGCAATAAATGTTTGTTGATTTGTATGGATTGAGAAAATATGAGTTAAAGAAACAGCAGATTTGGACATAGGATGATAGCTTATCTTCAGTTCTTCATTTTCTCATGTTTTGAGCCCATCATTCTAAATAATGCAGTAGCAGGAGAAAATGTTAAAATGTTTGAATGTATGACTCAATAGTTGAATAACAACATATTTTAAATATGTTAATATTTTAAAAGAGACTTGTTATAATTCATTGATACAATTTTAGAATCAAACATTTATTTTCTGAGCTGTGTTACAAGAGTCCAGGAGGGAAGTGTTGCAGAATAGCCCAAACAAGCTATGCAAATAGACACTGTCTTCCCTGTTATTCCCCTTGAACTTTTTGTCAGAACACTTTGCCATCTCCTTGGGCTCTTGACTCTTGAACTCAGAATCCATTCTTATCTAGAAAAATTTGGGAGGCTTTACTACTGCTACTCCCACCTCTTCTCATGGAATTTAACTGCCTTCTGCCCAGAAGGAGAAACAGGGTCTCATCTGCTATTTTCAGTTTCTGCCAATGGTTAAAAGATGACTTACAGTTGAAATTGCAATACAGTTTACACCACCACAGAAAATATTAAAGAATTAATCACTGTTTTTTTTCTTTAGAAAGTATGACAACCCTTATATTTCTAATTTCTTGATTCATTTACCAAACCTTGCTGGCATCTCTGTTCACTTTAACTGAAATAGGATTACATTTTTTAATTAGTAAATGGTTTAATTAGACAGTCTGCATCACATTGTATTATAAGCTTTTATGTCTAATTTGATTTCAAGGCTGCCATGGTAAAAATAATTTTTAAAAATTGGCTATCAATTTATTTATTGAGTCTCAGTGCTGAAACTTCCTTTGCTTTTATTGCTATAAACTATACCAAGTTTAAAGGTAAATGAAGGTTTTAATCACTCTTTTTTAAAAAAAAGTATCCCTGGATGCCCCTGCAGAGGAAAACATCAGGGTTCAGGGAGTCAGCAATCCCCAGAGAGACTTGACTTGGTGGTGGGGCTGAACTGGTCTGAGGGGGCACTGAGAGTGTCTAGCATCTAGGACAGCAAAGAGCGAGAATGGGGTGTGTGAATTGCCCCTAATTGGTGCACCTAGGGGACAGTGCAACTGGTGAACTGAAGGCCTAGGCTGGGCAGAAGGGACACTGGGGGCCCAGAGGCAAACTGAGGCACTGGGCTGGAGGCTGGCCGAGTGCCTCTCAGTAAGAGAGAAAATCGAAACCAATTTCTCCTCACCCTGCTACAGCCCGGAAGACCAGCAGAACAGCCTTGGCCAGTTTGAAGCCAGCAGAAGGCTTTTTTTAAGTAATAATTTTTTTTATCTTTTAACTCCTTCTTCTCTTTCCTTCTTCTATTCTTTCTTCCTTTCTTCCCCTTTTTATCTCTTCTTCCTTCCTTCTTTTTAAAATATATTTTATTGATTATGCTATTACAGTTGTCCCATTACCCCCTTCATTCCCCTCCACCCTGCAACCCCCTCCCACTCACATTCCCCCGCTTCAGTTCATGTCCATGTGTCATAAGTTCCTTAGCTTCTACATTTCCCCTACTATTCTTGCCCTCCCCCATCTATTTTCTACCTACCATCTATGCCACGTATTCTCCATAACTTTTAACACTCTCTCCTCCTCCCACTCCCCTGTTGCTAACCCTCCATGTGTTCTCCATTTCTGAGGTTCTGTTCCTGTTCTAGTTGTTTGCTTAGATTGTTTTTGTTTTAGGTGTTGTTGTTAATAATTGTGAGTTTGCTGTCATTTTACTATATACATTCTTTATCTTCTTTTTCTTAGGTAAGTCCTTTTAATATTTCATACAGTAAGGGCTTGGTGATGATGAACTCCTTTAACTTGACCTTATCTGAGAAGCACTTATTCTGCCCTTCCATTCTAAATGAAAGCTTTGCTGGATAGAGTAATCTTGTATGTAGGTCCTTGCCTTTCATGACTTGGAATACTTCTTTCCAGCCCCTTCTTGCCTGTAAGGTCTCTTTTGAGAAATCAGCTGACAGTCTGATGGGAACTCCTTTGTAGGTTACTATCCCCTTATCTCTTGCTGCTTCTAGGAGTCTCTCCTTCATTTTTACCTTGGTTAATGTAATTATGATGTGCCTTGATGTGTTCCTCCTTGGCTCCAACTTCTTTGGGAGTCTCTGAGCTTCC
>CM052549.1:55158845-55172358 GCA_028533065.1 Trachops cirrhosus | reverse complement strand
ACCTGTTACATATAAGGGGGCGGAGCCTTAGGTGTTCACCAGGGCAGGGCAACCCAGTTGCTGAGTTGTGATGCTACATGTGGGGGTGGGGTCTGAGAAGGAACAATGATGCTTGCTCCGCTCTCCATCGGACCTCAGTCCCTTCCACCACTTCCCCCAAGCAAACTGGGCCACTCTGGTGCCAATTCCCATGTGGGTGGGCTTGTGCACCCCGTGGGACTTTCCAACAACCTCTCCTATGAGGCTGGGAGTCTCTCCCTGTGTCTCAACCCCCACAGGTGTTCTCAAGCAGTGCCATGAGGCTCTATTTCCCAGTGCTGGGATCCTGGGTTGGGCACAGTGCCTTGCTTCACAATCGCCGCCTCGCTGGGTCTGCCAGTTGCCACCCCTCGGCCAGGGTCTACCAATTGCAGTCTTGCATGCCCCAGTTGCCTTATGTGTCCGGTCCCAAGGCTCTCTTCTCTCTGCTCTGAGACCTGCACTCGGCTGCCTGACTCCACCCCTCCTACCAGTCTGAGTGAACGTATCTATTTTAACTCCTTGGGTGTCCAACTTCCATACAGTTCAATTTTATGTCAGTTCTGGTTGTTATTCTGTTTCTAAATTGTTGTTGTCCCTATCTTGGTTGTGTGAGGAGGCACAGTGTGTCTACCTATGCCTCCATCTTGGTCAGAAGTCTTCCTTTTTTTTTAAATACCCACAAGTGAGACAATAAAACCTGGAACTGTGAAAAGATTAAAGTTGGACCCAAAGAAGGATCACCTGAACAGCTGAGGCAGTGAGACAAATTTCACTTTGTTACTCCAGAGAATTTGCAAGTTATTGTATATTTGTATTATTTTTTCATTATTCTTACAACTTCTATATCATTAGAATTTTTGTATTTCTCTTCTTTCTGTTTAGTCTTCTTTGCTTGGCTAGCTAAATTGCATTGTTTTACCGGTTTCTCTTGTTCTGTCTTTCATAGTGTATTTTTAATTTACAGTCTTTCACCTTACTTGTGTTTCATTAGCACACTTTATGTCTTTGTTATCCAGATCATATAGATTTTGTCATATGATTATGACCATATGATGGTTGCTCCATTATTACTGTAAATAAATGCTGTACCATAAAATTGTAAATACTACACAGCAACCCTCACAGATCTTAGCCCACTTCACAGTTTCCTGAACTTTATTACTGTTGTGGTTAACTCCATTTTCTCACACACTACACCTATTTTTTATCCTTTAGTCTCACTTTGCCTCATAATATGACCTCCCACAAGCTCACTGCTTACTAGATCCAACTCACAATCCTTCTCCCAACAAGAGCCTTATCTTCTCTCCACCCTTTCTAAAAAGTGGCTAGTTGGGTGAAATACCATGGTTAAAACTATACATATCCACAGGATCTCCTATCTCTTCTTTACAGGTTGGTATTTTAAATATCATACAATATACTCCAGCTGTCTTAAACCATTTCATCTTTCCCCTTCAATTGATCACAAAAAAGAGTAGGTGGAAGCTGTGAACACCAGGATACCTGCTGGAAGAGGAAACCCACCAGCAAAGGAACCACCAACAGATAACAACATGAGAAAGTGAAGGAGGGAGTGGAAGCCACACTAAATCAACCCAGGACCTATCTGGAAAAACAACTAAATGGAGGAGAAATTACTCAGAACAAAGAACTGAAAAAGAGCAAGAGAGAGTCCTCAAAACCTTGTACACATGGAAGAAACAGCTTCAACACAACCTGCCCACACCTGCACAACAGAAGACAAGAGGTGATGGCCAGAGTGATCTTCACTTAAACAACGGAGGGAAGGACCCACCAAAGAAAGACCCAACCGCAATCAAAACCCAAAGATATACACAGAGCCAACATAAACAACAGCCGTAGACAAGCAAGCTTGAGAGATCAAGGAGACTGGACCACTGAATCTCACAAGTGTTCTACCATAGAAGTTCACACCATAAACCTAGGGAGTCAGAACAGATCGATTTAAGAAGCAGAAGCTAACAAGAAGAGTTTCACAAACAATACAAAGACAAAGAAACAATCCCCAAATAAAAGGAAAGGAGGAAGCTGCAGAAAGAATGCTAAATGAAATAGAGGCAAGTCAGCTATCAGATATTGAGTTCAAAGCAATGGTTATAAGGAAGTTATATGAGATCACAAAGAATTACCAAATACTACAGGAAAACTACAATGAGCTCACTGCAAACTATATCAACATGAAAAAGGAAATAGAAACTATCAAGAAGGACCAAGAGGAAATTAAGAATACAATTTCTGAACTGCAGGACACAGTAGAAGGAATCAAAAGCAGGCTAGATGAAACAGAGAATTGGAGCAGCGAGCTGAGGGACAGGATAGAAAAAAAGGAGCAAGAAAAGGAAAAGAGGCTCAGAAAGAATGAAGAGGGGTTAAAGGAAATGCAGGACAGCATGAAACGTAATAGTATCCATATAATAGGGACACCAGATGAGAAGAAGAAGAAGAGCAAGGAATAGAAAACCTGTTGAAAAAGTAATGGTGGAAAACTTCCCTAATTTGGTGAGAGAAAAAGTCACACAAATCCAGGAAACACAGAGAGTCCCAATCAAGATGAACCCAAAGAGGCCCACTTTAAGACACATCATAATTAAAATGGCAAAATTCCAAGACAAAGAAATAATCTTAAAGGCAGAAAGGGAGGAACAGGAAGTAACATACAAGAGAGCCCTGATAAGGTTAGCAGCTGACTTCTCAATGGAAATGGTCCAAGTCAGAAGAGAATGGCAAAAAATATTCCAAGTAAGGAAAACCAGAGGCCTCCAACCAAGACTACCATATCCAGCAAGTCTCTTAATTAAAACGGAAGGCCAAATTAGGAGCTTCCCAGACAAAAGAAGCCTTGACAAATGTACCTTCTCCAAACCAGCTCTGCAGGAGATGCTAAAGGGTTTGCTTTAAGAACAGGAAAAAAAAAAAACAACCCAGTGATATAGAGAGGAATACAAGAATGAAAAAATGGCAATGAATAAGTACCTATCAATAATAACCTTAACTGTAAATAGATTAAATGCCCCGATTAAAAGACACAGAATCCTGGAATGGATAACAAAACATGGCCAACACATATACTGCCTACAAGAGACCCACCTCAGAACAAAAGATCTACACAGACTGAAAGTGAAGGTATAGAAACAAATATTCCAAGAAAATGGACAGGAAAAAAAAGCCAGGGTAGCAGTAGTCATATCAGACAAAATAGACTTCAAACAAATCCATAAAAAGAGACCCAGAAAGTCACTTCATAATACTCAAGGGAAGAATCCATCAAGAAGACATACACATTATAAGTATATATATACCCAACACAGGAACACCCAAATACATAAACAAAATCTTGGAGGACTTCAAAAAAGATATTGACAGCAACACAGTTATAGTAAGGGATTTCAATATCCCACTGTCAAAAATGGAGAGATCTTCCAAATCAAAATATCAAAAAAAGGTACTATGACATTGAATAATACCTTAGAGAAATGGGCTTAACTGCTATATGTAGAGCCTTTCATCCCAAAGAATCAAAATAGACATTCTTTTCAAATGCACATGGAACATTTTCAAAGATAAACCACATGAGAGGATACAAAACAAGCCTCAAAAAGTTCAAGAAAATTGAAATCATATCAGGCATTTACTTTGATCACAAGGGACTGAAACTAAAAACCAACCTCAAAGAAAAAAAACCCAAAACACTCAAAATCATGGAGATTAAATAGCATGCCATTAAACAATGAATGAGTCAAGAATGAGATTAGAGATGAAATCAAAAACTTTCTGGAAACAAATGAAAATGAACTCACAACAACCCAAAACTTATGGGACACAGCAAAGGCAGTCCTGAGAAGGAAGTTCATAGTGATACAGGCCTACCTAAAAAAGATAGAAACATTTCAAACAAACAATCTAACCCTATGCCTACAAGAACTCAAAGAACAACAACAAAGACAACCCAGAGCAAGTAGAAGGAAGGACATAACCAAGATCAGACCACAATTAAACAACATAGAAACTAAAAGCACAATTCTAAGGATCAATACATACAGGACTGATTATTTGAAAATATAAACAAAATTGACAAAACTTTAAGCAGGCTCATCAAGGAAAAAACAGAGAGGATCCAAATAAACACAATCAGAAGTGAATGAGGAGAGATTACAATGGATACCACAGAAATACAAAGGACTGTAAGAAATTACTATGAAGAACTATATGTCAAGAAATTTGAAAACCTAGGTGAAATGGGCAAATTTCTAGCAAAATATATCTTCCAAAACCCAGTGAAGAAGAAGCAGAGAACCTGAACTGACCAATAACAGCTGAAAAAGTTGAAGCAGTAATCAAAAAGCTTGAGACACACAAAAGCCCTGGACCAGACAGCTTCACTGGAGAATTTTACAAAGCAGTTAAGGGAGCACTAACCCCCATCCTCCACAGATTATTTCAAAAGCTCCAGATGATGGGAGACTCCCAAACTCTGTTTATCAAGCCATTATCATCCTAATCCCAAAACCAGATAAAGACATAACAAAGAAAGAACACTTCAGGCCAATATCGCTGATGAACATAGATGCTAAAATCCTCAACAAAGTATTGGCAAACCACATTCAACAATTTATTAGAAAGATCATATACCAGGACCAAGTGGGATTCATCCCAGGGATGCAAGGATGGTTCAATATTCACAAATCAGTAAATGTAATTCATCACATAAACAAAAGCAGAGACAAAAATCACATGATCATATCAATAGATGTGGAAAAAGCACTTGATAAAGTACAGCACCCATTTATGATAAAAACATTCAGCAAAGTGGGAATAGAGGGAGCATTCCTCAACAAAATAAAGGCCATATACGAGAAACCTACAGACAACATCATATTCAATGGGCAAAAACTAAAATCTTTTCCACTAAGATCAGGAAAAAGGCAAGGATGGCCACTTTCACCACTGCTATTCAGCATAGTTTTGGAAGTCCTTGCCACAGCAATCAGACAAGAATAATAAGTCAAACACATTCCAATTGTAAAGGAGGAATTAAAGCTGTCATTTTTTGCAGATGACATGATGGTGTACATAGAAAATCCTATAGACTCAGCCAAAAAACTACTTGACCTAATAAATGAATTAGGGAAAACAGCCAGATACAAAGTCAATACTCAGAAATCAAAGTCAATTTTTGTACTCCAACAATGAAACATCAGAAACAGAAATCAGGAAAAAAATCCCATTTGCTATAGCAACAAGAAAAATAAAATACCTAGGAATAAACATAACCAAGGAGGTAAAAGACCTGTACTCAGAAAACCATACAACATTGAAGAAAGAGATTAAGGAAGAGACAAACAAATGGAAGCATGTTCCATGCTCATGGATTGGAAGAATTAACATCAGCAAAATGTCCATACTTTCCAAAGCAATTTATAGATTCAATGCAATACCTATTAAAGTGCCAATGGCATATTTCACAGATATAGAACAAATGCTTCAAAAATTTATATGGAACCATAAACGACCCTATTTAGCTGCAGCAATTTTGAGAAAGACAAACAAAGCAGGAGCTATCACAATACCTGATATTAAACTGTATTACAATGCTACTCTAATCAAAATAGCCTAGTACTGGCATAAAAACAGGCATATAGATGAATGGAGCAGAACAGAGAACCCAGAAATAAACCCAAGCCTCTACTGTGAATTAATATTTCACAAAGGGGGCAGAGACATAAAATGGAGTAAAAATAGCCTCTCCAACAAATGGTGTTGGCAGATCTGGACAGCTACATGCAAAAAAATGAAACTCAAGCACCAACTTATACCATATGCAAAAATAAATTCAAGGTGGTAAAACACTTAAATATAAGTCATAACACCATACACATCCTAGAGGAAAACATTGGCAGGAAAAACTCAAACATTCCTCTCAGCAACATCTTCACAGATATGTCACCTAAAACAAGGAACATAAAGGAAAGAATAAACAAATGGGACCTCATCAAATTAAAAAGCTTCTGCATGGGTAAAGAGAACAGCATTAAAATGAATAGAGAACCAAATGTATGGGAACAATATTTGCACATGATACCTCAGACAAGGGTTTGATCTCCAAAATATGTAAAGAACTCACACAACTCCACTCCAAAAATTCAAAAAACACAATTAAAAAATGGGCAAAAGACTTGAACAGACATGTCTCCAAGGAGGACATACAGAGGGCCCAGAGATGTATGAAAAGTTGCTCAGCATCACTCGTTATCAAAGACATGAAAATTAAAAGGCAATGAGTTACCACCCCATAAGGGTGAGAATGATCATCATAAACTAATCAACAAACAAGTGTTGTAGAGGATGCGGAGAAAAGGAAACCCTAGTGTATTGTTGTTGGGAATGCAGACTGGTACAGCCACTGTGGAAACAGTATGAAATTTCCTCAGAAAACTAAAAATGGAGCTGCCTTTTGACCCAGCAATTCCACTGCTGGGATTATACCCTAAGAGCCCTGAAACACCAATCCAAAAGAACCTATGCACCCCAATATTCATAGCAGCACAATTTACAACAGCCAAGTGCTGGAAGCCACCTAAGTGCCCATCAGCAAATGAGTGGATCAAAAAACTATGGTACATTTACACAATGGAATTCTGCACAGCAGAGATAAAGAAGGAGCTTCTACCCTTTGTGACAGCATGGATGGGACTGGAGAGCATTATGGTAAGTGAAATAAGCCAGACAGTGAGGGACAAATATCATATGATCTCACCTTTAAGTGGAACATAATCAACAAAATAAGAAAGCAAACAAAATATAACCAGAGACATTGAAATTAAGAACAATCAAACAATAGCCGGAGGGTAGGGGGGAGGGGATAGTGGGGAGAAGGGTTTTCAGGAACTACTATAAAGTATACATGGACAAAACCAAGGGGGAGGAAGGAACCAAGCAAAGGAGGTGGGCTTGGCTGGGGTGGGGTGGAAGGACGGGGAGAAAATGCAGACAACTGTGAATTAACAACAATAAAGTAATAAAAGAAAAACCACCATGTCAATGTAAAGAAAAAATGTCTCCCTGAGTTAAAGTTTAAGATCTCTTATCATCCCAGCCATCTGAGTTGTTACCTTTGCTATTTGATGCTAATTTGGCTTCTCAAGGTTTTATACATCAAGTTTTTAAAATTAGAGAAATAGAAGTTTAATCTATGAGTAGTAAACTACTAGAATACTAGGCATCAGAAAATTAACCAATCTCCCCTTGCTATATTTACCATCTGCGTAATATTTCAAATGAATGAAAGTCACTGTGTCCAATTTACATATACAACAACCATTCCTAGTGCTTTCAATTTTGTCTCTATATCTTGTGTGACTTTTAAGCTACTGGGCTTCTACCCCTTATGGAGAAATTTTAATGCCCAGACCATCGTGTTAGGTTCTGGAACATGTCTCTTTCTATGGAGGGAAAAGATAAGCTGATTTGAGATGTTGTAACTGAACTGAAGTTTGCTTAGATCTTCTGAGTAGTAGCTTAGAATTCTGTTTTCATGTCCAAATCCCTGCAGTTACTGGAATTGCTTTCCCTGTACTCATCTATCTCTATTGAGGCATCCCTATACCCACTGCCAGGTAAAGCCAATCCCAGTTCACCCACCTGCCCCACCCTCTAGCAAAGGGTACCACTTCCCTTTGAGTGTTCATGAGCTCATGCAGACTTAAGATGATCTGAGTCTTAGACTTAGCTCCATCACAGCTAACAGTACTCACATCTTGCCTGTCTCTTGTATTTCTAGGCTTATCTTTATAGCTCCTGTTTCCTCATAATAAAAATAATATCCCTTGGCCATTCCCCCTTGATTAGCCCACCAGTCCCTGTTGAACTATGTGGATATTATGGGATTTATTTTTCAGATAAATTTTCTTTATTATATTTTTTCCATTACCATTGAATCCTTTTATGCCCCCACCCACCTGCAATCACCACACTATTGTGCATGTCCATGAGTCATTTTTCCTTTTTGCTCATCAACTCCCACCAGCAGCTGTCATCCTGCTTTCTAAGCATGAATCTGTCTCTATTTTTCCTGTTAGTTCAGTTTGTTCATTAAGTTCCACATATGAGTGACATCTTATGGTATTTGTCTTTTTCTGACTGGCTTATGTTACTTAGCATAAATATTCTCCAGCTCCATATATACTGTTGCAATGAGTAAAATTTTCTTAGTTTTTATGGCTGAAGTAGTATTTCAATGTGTAAATGTCCCATAGTTGTTTTATCCACTCATCTACTGATGGACATTTGGGCCACCTCCATATCTTGGCAATTGTAAATAACATCGCAATGAACATAGTGGAATTTATGTACTTTCCAATTAGTGTTTTGGGTTCCTTTGGATATATTCCCAGAAGTGAGATTGCTGGATCAAATAGCTGATCCATTTTAATTATTTGAGGTATCTCCATACTGCTTTCCACAGTGGCTGCACTGCTCTGCATTCCTACCAACACTGCAAAAAGGATCCCCTTTCTCCATATCCTCGCCGACATTTGTTGTTTGTTGATTTATTGATGATGGCCATTCTGGCAGGTGTGAGATAGTATCTCATTGTGATTTCAATTTGTGTTTTTTGATGATCAATGATGTTGAGCATCTTTTCATATGTCTACAGTTTATCTGTATGTCCTCTTTGAAGAAGTGCCTATTCAGGTCCTTTGCTGATCTTTTAATTAGGTTGTTTGTTCTTTGTGGTGTTGAGTTTTTTATGTTTATAAATTTTGGATATTAACCCCTTATCAGGTGTATAGGTGAATATGTTCTCCCATTCTGTGGGTTGTCTTTTTATTTCATTAATGTTTTCCTTTGCTGTGCAAAAACTTTTTAGTTTGATGTAGTACCATTTGTTTATTTATTTCATTTATTTTCTTGCCTGAAAAGATATATGTGATCAAATACTGCTATGAGCAATGTCTGAGCAATGTTATTGCTTATGTTTTCTTTTTCAATTTCCATGGTTTCGGGTATAACATTTAAGTTTTTAACCCATTTTGAATTTATTAATTTGTAGTGAAAGAATGTAGTCTGTTTCATTTTTCTTCTTGTATCTGTCCAATTTTCCCAACACCATTTACTGACTAAACTATTTTTTTCACATTTTTTATTGTTGTTTGAGTACAGTTGTCTCCATTTGCCCCCCAGTAGTACTCCCCCAAGTCCCAGCCATCCCAACTTCCCACTCTTGATCTTATCCCCCTTTGGTTTTGTCCATGTGTCCTTTATACATGTTCCTCAAAACCCTTTCCCTTTCTCCCTCCCATTACTCCCTCCCCTCCCCTCTGGTTACTGTCAGTTTGTTGTTAATTTCAATATTTCTGGTTCTATTTTGCTGCCTGTTTTGTTGATTAGGTTCTACTTGTAGGTGAGATCATATGGTATTTGTCTTTCACCACCTGGCTTATTTCACATACATAATGCTCTTTGGATCCACCCATGCTGTTGCAAAGGGTAGGAGCACTTTTTTTCTTTCTGCTATCTAGTGTTTTAGTTCATTGTGTTTGCTTGCTTCTTCTGTCAAATATCAATTGACTATAAAGGTGTGGGTTCATTTCTGGGCTCTCTATTCTGTTCCATTCATCTATGTGTCTGTTTTTATTGTAGTAGCATGGTGTTTTGATTACTATGGCCTTGTAGTGCAGTTTGATATTAGGTAGCATGGTTCCTCCAACTTTGTGGGTTTTTGTCAGAATCGCTGTTGCTATGCAAGGCCCTTTTTGGTTCCGTATAAATTTTTGAAATATTTATTCTAGTTCTGTGAAATGCAACCTTGGAAACTTGGTAGGAATTGTGTTGAATTTATAGATTGCTTTGGATAGTATGGACATTTTAATGACGTTAACTTGCTTATCCAGGAATATGGTATGTACTTCCACTTATTTGTGTCTTCTTCAGTTTCTTTCTTCAGTGTCTTATAATTTTCTGAGTACAGGTAATTTACATACTTGGTTAGGTTTATTCCTAGGCATTTCATTCTTTTTGAAGCAATTGTGATTGGGATTGTTTTCTTAATTTTCCTTTCTGTTATTTCATAATTGACATGTAAAAAATATAACTCATTTCTGAATATTAATTTGTATCCTGCTTCTTTGCTGGATTCATTTATCAGTTTTAGTAGTTTCTAGGTGGAATCCTTGGGACTCTCTATTGCATCCTGCCATCTACAAATAAAGAAAGTTTTGGTTTTTCCTTTTCAATTTGGATGCCTTTTATTTCTTTTTCTTGTCAGATTGCCATGGCTCAGACTTCCAGTACTATGTTGAATAAGAGAGGAGAAAGTGGACACCCCTGTCTTATTCTCAATCTTAAGTGGAACGCTTTTAGTCTTGGCCTGTTGAGTTTGATGCTTGCAGTGGGTTTGTTATACATGGCCTTTATTATGTTAGGTATATCCCCTCTATTCCCACTCTGATGAGAGTTTTTATCATAAATGGATGCTTTATTTTATCAACAGCTTTTTCTGCATCTATTGATATAATCAGGTGGTTTTTATCTTTCATTTTGTTTAAGTGATGAATCACATTTATTGATTTGCAACTGTTGTACAACCCTTCCAGTCTCAGAATAAATCCCACTTGATCATGGTGTACTATCTTTTTGATGCATTGTTGTATTTGGTTTGTTAATATTTTACTGAGGATTTTAGCATCTATGTTCATCAGTGATATTGGCCTATAATTTTCTTTCTTTTTAGTGTTTTTATCTGGTTTAGGAATTAGAATAATGCTGACTTCATTAAATGGGTTTGGAAACCTTCCCTCCTCTTGAATTTCATGAAAAATTTTAAAAAGGAGTGGTGTTAGTTATTCTCAGAATGTTTGATAAATTCACCTGGGAAGCCATCAGGTCCAGGGCTTTTGTTTGTTGGGAGTTTTTTGATTACTGCTTCAATTTCATTAGGTGTGATCAATCTATTTAGATTATCTGATTCTCCTTGATTTATTTCAGAAGACTGTGTGTTTCTAAGAATTTATCCATTTTATTCAGATTGTCCAATTTGTTGGCATATAATTGTTCATAATACTTTCTTACAATACTTTGCATTTCTTTAGTGTCTGTTGTTATTTTTCCTCTTTCATTTTTTATTTTATTTATTTGGGTCCTTTCTCTTTATTTCTTGATGAATCTGGTTAAGGTTTGTCAATCTTGTTTATCTCTCAAAGATCCAACTCTTGAATTCATTGAACTTTTGTATCTTTTTTTTACTCTATTCATTTATTTCTCCTCTGATGTTATTTCTTTCCTTCTACTACATTGGTCTTGCTTTTTTTTTTTTCTAGTTCCTAGATTGTGTAGTTAGATTGTTTTTTGAGCTTTTTCTTATTTTTTGAGAAGGCCTGTAATGCTATGAATATCCCTGTCAGGATAGCTTTCCTTGTGTCCCACAGATTTTTGGATTGTGAAATCCAGATTAAGGCAAAACTAACTCATGTTGATAGAAATTAGATAGTTATTAGTAGGGGAGGCAATCTGTCGGGAGTGATAATGTCAGAGAAAAGGCAGGAAGAAACTTTCTTGACTGGTGAATATATCTGATAGCTTTTTTAGGGTAATGGTACATAGGTATATACAACTGTCAAAACTTATCAAACTAAACGTTTACAATCTGTACTATTTATTACCTATCAATAATACCTCAATTTAAGTCCCAAAAATGGCGGCGTGGTAGAAGGGAGCAGATTCTACTTCTCCCACACTCAGGGAAAAATCCTAGCCATTCTAGGTAGGAACAGAGCAAAGAGCCAACATTATCATGACATAAATGAAAATAGGAGATCACAAATTATAGCGGACTTTGAAAAACCCGACAGTAAGGAGACTACGTAGATCAGTGCAGGGACCAGGGAGGTTGCAGCTCGAGGCCTGATGGCCGTGGGGCTCCCAAGAGAGAGCTGAGTCATCTGCTCTTTCCCTGGCCAAACAAGGACTGAGCAGCACCGGGGGAGGACAGTTTACTGGAGGGCACAGAGAGAGGAATAAGAGAGGAGTTAGGATGAAGAGGCACCCACACATGGGCTGTGAGCACCTAGGCAAAGCCCTGGTGAAAGTGTGCACCCCACCCAGTGCATCCAAAGGCACCCACCTCTATGCCAGCGCCCCCAACCCAGAGTGAACGTGGTTTGGTGAAAGTCTCGGAAACCACAGCGTTGAAAAAGGAAAAGGCGCAGGTGCTCCCCAGGACCTATGATGCCCAGGCTGTGAAAACAGGAGAAGTGGGCATCCCTCGGGATCCAGAGAATGCAAACCCCTGAACACAGAAAAGGCGCGGGCACTCCGTGGGACCTGTGAGGCCCAGGCCCTGACGGGAGGAGAAATGGGCACCCCTCAGGATCTAGAAATTGCACACCCGTGAACCCAGAATAGGCGCAGGTGCTCTGCGGGAGGTCGGAACACACAGCAGTGAACTCCCAGGAACATGCATAGTTGCACCCAGCCCCCACACACAGATCCATTCCCAGAGGAACCAGACAGGCTTGGGGGAGAATGCACGCCTACACTATGAACAGTAGGCCAGAGGCTGACTGAGTTCTGAACGGAACACAGAAAAACTGTCTCCAGTAGCCCCTCAGGGTACTGAAGCCAGCTAGAAAAACCGTTTGGCCAGTCAGAAACCAACAATAGGTGTGGGGGTTCTTTTTGGGGTTTTTTTTGTTGTTTTTTTTTTTTGTTTTTTCTGTATTTGTTTGTTTCTGTTTTTGTTTTCTTTTAATTATTTTAAAGAAACCTTTCATCTATTAATTCGTATTATTTTTTGATCTATCAATTCTTTATGCTTCTCTTTCTGTCATCCTAGTGTCGACCCTTCTCCCTTGCTTTCCAAATTTATCTCTTCTTCTTCCTTTCATTTTCTGCTTTGTTCCTTCCTCTTTTTTTTTGGAACCTGCAAGTAATTGCATAGTTGTATTATCATTATTTCATTATTCGTACACCTTTTATTTTTATAGTATTTTGGTATTCCTCTTCTTTTTGTGTAGACTCCTTTGTTTGGCCGATTATATTATATCATTTGATAGCGTTATCTCATTCATTGTGTATTGCTAATATACGGTCCTTCATTTATCTTCCATTAGTACAATACTCTCTATTCTTGAGTACAAAGCTCAATACTCTCTATTCTTGTTATCTAGATTTCATAGATTCTGTCATATGACTGTTGCTCTAATATTACCATAAATATTAGCTATTCCACACAATTGTAAATACTTCACAACACCCATCCCAGAACTTAGCTCACTTCACAGTTTCCTGAACTCTATTACTGTAGTGGTTAACTCTATTCTCTCACACATTTCACCTATTTACTACTCTTTACTCTCACCCTACCTCAGAATCTGACTTCCCACCCCTCATTGCTTTCTAGAGCCAACTCATACTCCTTTCCTTCCCAACAACAGTCTTATCTTCTTTACATCTTTCTAAAAAGTGGATAGTG
>CM052549.1:55104757-55158345 GCA_028533065.1 Trachops cirrhosus | reverse complement strand
ACAGCATGGATGGAGTTGGAAAGCATTATGCTAAGCGAAATAAGCCAGGCATTGAAAGACAAATACCATATGATCTCGCCTTTAACAGGAACCTAAACAACAAAACAAAGAAACAAATAAAATATAACAAAAGACACTGAAATAGAGGACAGGTTGTCAGGGCCCAGAGGGTAGAGGGGAGGGAATTTCAGGGGAGAAGGGAAGGGTTTACAGGAACAAATATAGAGGACACATGGACAAAACTAGGGGCGTTGGAAATGGGAGGAATGCGTGGGTGGGCTGGAATGGGAATAAAGGATAGAAACTGTACTGTGTAATCTGAAATTAAAAAAATAATAATACCTCAATTTAAAAATCTATCAGGATATTTGATTCCTTAATGAGGTATAAGAATTCACTTATTTACCCATAGAGATGAAGAAAAGCATAAGAACTAAAAGAGTAGGCACACATTTATCTTTTGTTTGGAGGACAACTGTTTTTGTTTGGGTTGAAAAGTAAAGGTGCAATGATCATCCTCTGTTCCCAGAAACATTAGCTTAAGTGCTCAGTGTTAAGGCAATTGCCAAGGCTTAAGCACTCTATGGTTCTGAATGGTGTTTTATTGCATTCTGTGTACTTAAAAAGAAAAAAAAAAGTTGCTAAATGATTTTATTAGTTATCTATTCGTGAATTAGAAATTACCCCAAAATGTAGTGACTTCAAATAACATCCACTTATTATCTTATGGTTTCTGTGGGTAATGAGTCAAAATTTAGGCAAAACTGAACTGGGTCTCTCCCAGGCAGAAATCAAGCTATCTGCAAGGGCTTTGGTCCCATCTGAAGGCTCAACTTGGGGAGGATCCAGTTTCAAGTTCACTCGTGAGGTTTTTGGCAGCATTCAGTTCTTTGAGAGCTATTTGCTGAAGGATATGCTCAGTTCCTTGTCTTAGGGCAGAGAGAGAGAGTCTAGTAATAAGATACAATTCTGAGGCTTTTGTAGCCTATTGTGGAAGATATAAACTATCACTTTTGCCTTATTCTGCTCATTATAAACAGGTTATTAGGTTCAGCTTGCACTGAAGAAAACGGCTAGCTCTGGCTGTTGTGGCTCAGTGGATTGAGTGTTGACCTGCAAACCCAAGGGTTGCTGGTTTGATTCATAGGCAGGGCACATGGTTGTGGGCCAGGTCCCCAGTAGGGGGCACCTGAGAGGCAACCACAAATTGATGTTTCTCTTGCTCTCTTTCTCCTTCCCTCCCCCTCTCTCTAAAAATAAATAAAGAAAATCTTAAAGAAAAAAAGAAAAGGGACTGTACGGGAGCTGAGCATCATTAAAGGTCATCATAAAATGCTTCCTGCCATGATACTTACTAATGTTCCTAGCATAGGAGATACTAAGTATATGGTACTCTTTTATGGGAAGTTATATTTTTTAGCATTCAGTATGCATGAGATATTTTATTTAATAATATAACAAATTTACAATATAAATGGAAAATATAACAATTTTTAGATATACCTTAATAGTATATAATGTAAACATTAATTATAAGTGCATGATATATAAGTACATAATATAAACTAATTGAGGGGAGCAAAGCAATATTTCAGTTATAAATTATTAAACTTACATTATAAGTTGTAAAGTTAAGTGCTAAAGAAATATGATTTAAATCATTATTTTAATTCAATTTTCTTAGACAACTGATCATTTTCAGAAATATAAATCTGCATATGACATAGTATAATAGCTTTTATAATATAGTATATATAACTTGATTGCACAGACAATTGATTACTTATTGCCTTGATTTTTTCAGGGACAAAACTCATCACAAACCACCAAAAACAAATATTTACAGTTGGGTTTATAAAATATTGATTAAAAATAAACTTAAGTACACTATTTCTCTTATGTTCTTAATATAGTTAGGGAACAAAATGAGTTTGAAAATATTTATAATATGAGTAGAAATTCTGTTTCTTTTACCCAATATTTTGAAATTACCATTGGGCTTCTACTGAATTCACTAAGCTATGTACATTGTACATAAACAGGTAAAAATGTTTATTAATATATTTATGCATCAAAATAATAATGTTAAAATCTTGTTAGAGATTGGAAGGTAGATTTTTTTCATTTAATCTTACTTAAAATATGTTTTCTTTCATTCTTTGTTTTCTCTTTCTTTCCCTTATTTCTTTCTCTTTTTTCTTTTTCTTTCTTTCTTTTTTTTTTTTTTACACTGAAATATCACTTTATTTGCTGACTATTCCATGAGTCTCCAGGAAGGAACCAAAACTCAGGGATTTTTTTTCTTTTTATTTTTAATACATTTTATTAATTATGCTATTATAGCTGTCCCATTTTTCTCTATTTATTCCCCTCTGCCCAGTATCTGCAATCCTACCCGCATTCCCCCACCTTAGTTCATGTCCATGGCTCGTATGTGTAAGTTCTTTAGCTTCTCCCTTTCCCATACTAGTCTTAACCTCCCCTTGTCCAGTTTGTACCTACCATTTATGGTACTTATTCTCTGTACCTTTTCTCCCATTATCACCTCTTCCCTTCCCTGCTGATAAACCTCAGTGAGATCTCCAGTTCTGTGATTATGTTCCTGTTCTAGTTGTTTGCTTAATTTTTGTTTTTGTTTTTAAGGTTCAGTTGTTGATATTTGTGGGTTTGTTGTCATTTTACTATGCATAGTTTTTGATCTTCTATTTCTTAGAAAACTCCTTTTAACATTTCATATAATAAGAACTTGATGATGATAAACTCCTTTAACTCGACCTTATCTGGGAAGCACTTTATCTGCCCTTCCATTGTAAATGGTAGCTTTGCTGGATAGAGTCCTTGCCTTTCATGACTTAGAATACTTTTTTCCAGCCTCTTCTTGCCTGTAAGGTTTCCCTTCTTGCCTATACGGTTTCTTTTGAGAAATCAGCTCACAGTCTTATGGCAGCTCCTTGTAGGTAAAGCTCTCCTTTTCTTTTGCTGCTTTTAAGATTCTCTCCTTATCTTTCATCATGGGTAATGTAATTATGATGTGCCTTGGTGTGTGCTTCCTTGTGTCCAACTTCTTTGGGACTCACTGGGCTTCCTGGACTTCCTGAAAGTCTATTCCTTTGTCAGATTGGGGACGTTCTCCTTCATTATGTTTTCATATAAGTTTTCAATTTCTTGTTCTTCCTTTTCTCTTTCTGACATCACTATGATTTGTATGTTGGAATGTTTAATGATGTCCTGGAGGTTCCTAAGCCTCTCCTCATTTTTTTGAATTCTTCTTTCATCATTCCATTCTGGTTGACTATTTCTTTCTTCTCGTCCAAACCTTTGATTTGAGTCCCAGGTTCCTTCCCATCACTGTTGGTTCCCTGTACATTTTTCTTTATTTCACTTTGCATAGCCTTCACATTTTCCTCTATTTTGTGACCATACTCAACCATTTCTGTGAGCATCCTGATTACCAGTGTTCTGAACTCTGCATAGGTTGGCTTAGTTATGTTTTTGGAGCTTTAATCTGTTCTTTCATTTGGGCCTTTTTTTTTTTTTTGTCTCAATACACCTATTATGTGGTAAAGGTCAAGCCTTAGGTACTTGTCAGGGCAGTGCAACCCATGTTGCTGCGTTGTGGTGCTCTATGTTGGGTAGGGGTCTGAGAGGGAGCAATGTTGCTTGGTCTGCTCTTGGCCAGCTTTTAGTCACTTCCTCTGCTACCCTCAAGCAAATGGGACCCTTCTGGTGCTGATTCCCAGATGGGTGGATCTGTGTACATACTAGATCCTTGTGGGTCTCTCCAATGAACTCTCCTGTGAGGCTGGGATTTTCTCCCACTGTTGCAACCCTCACAGATCTTTTTAGCTCAGAGGTTTGGAGGCTTTATTTTCCCAGGCTGGAAACCTCAGTTGTGTGGTCTGTCTTGCTCCCCAATTTTTCTTTCTGATTTATCTGCATGCAAATGTGGTACAGCCCAGTCTGCCAGCCACCACCATGCCATGCATCCTTCTCTACCCCTCCTACCTCTCTGGATGAATGTTTCTTTAAGTCCTTGGTTGTTGGACTTCCATACAGTTCAATTTTCTGGCAGTTATGGTTGTTATTTGTTTTTAAATTTGTTGTTGTCCTTCTTTTGGTTGTGGGAGGAGGCACAGTATATGTACATCTGTCTCCATCTCTGTCAGAAGTCTCCTCTCTTTCTTTTGTTTAATTTTTTAGTATTTCATTTCAACCTTATCTTTCGTATTATCTTAGTCATGAATGATTGTTTTATATAATTTAGGGATTTTCTTTTATTTAAAATAATTTTATAATCAGAACTTTATAAGCATCATTCTTCTCTTTTGTTTAAAAATTTTGTCTTTTACATATTAGTGGGCTTCTTGGTTATAGAAAAACTCAGGAGAGATTTTTCTGCTCTCACAGTCCAAGAAGTAATGAATGTAGTATAAAAAGAGATAGATGACACCAAGTGACTGCAACAATGCTATGGGGCAACATTTTTCTCCTATTGGTTGTATAGATGGTGTAGTTTATGGCATAAATGCAAGTGAGCCATGTTCTAGCATGTTCTCTCTCTCTCTCTCTCTCTCCCACTCTCTCTCTCTTTTTCTTTCTTTCTCTTTCTTTTTTCTATCATCAGGTGGATTTTTGCCAGCACTGTATAACCAATAGCATCTTGGGAATAGTTGCAATGAGTTTTTGTTTGATCACCTGGAGAAAATTGAATGAAAACTCTCACCATTAGAGTAAAAAACCTAGAAATCCTTCTAATAGAATTCTGAGATGAATAAAAGCTTCTGCAGTGTATAAATGAGGTCCTGTTTTGATACAGATATACATGTTGAAAGAAATACACAATAGAACAGATACAAGGTTTGGACTCCACAGAATGTGCCCACTTCACCTTCTCTAGTACCTTTGTCCTTTCCCTTTTTCTTTCCTTTCCCTCCTTTTGTGGTGAAGTCCTCATCCAGGGCCTTCTTCAAAAACATTTCATTCTTCAGATTCCTCTCTCCAGATTAGGTTTGGTGCTATCTCTTGTGTCCTTTCATAGGACACAATTTCTACTTAATATGAATCACATTTTACTTTAAACTTCTCTTTATTTTATCCTTTTACCTACTCTGCTGTTAAGTTCTTTTAGAGCAGAAACTTCATCTCTACGTCCCTTTTATACACTCTTACAATATTCCATCATTTTTCTTCACTAACCACTAGTTGTACATATATATTCACGTGTGATTACTTGACTAATGTCTACCTGCCCCAAGACTAAAACTTATGAAGTCCAGGACATATCTGGTTTGCTATACATTTTATTACAATGTGTAGCAGAGTACCTGACATTTTGTAGTTGAACACAATACCTGGTATATCTACATTCACTTTCTATGTACCAAGAAGATGCCTCCTTATTGTCTATTGCATATGATATGTCCATTTTCATTTCTGTCTTCATGTATATTTTTTTTTCTGACATGTGCCACTGTACGCTTTAACATCTCCCTCCCTTCATTCAAAACACTAGCAGGAAAGTACAGTGACAGCAAGGAAATACCCTGAAGGCCAGTGCCCCAGGCCATAGAAGTCAGCCAACTGAGAGCTTGGAAGGGAAGGACAAAGAAAGCTAATTCAGCAACTGGAGATTTTGTGTCCAGTTCTTTGGTTACACATTTACAACAGGAAATCTTTGAAACTCCTAAGTATAAGATCAGGTATGCTCTAGCTTTGCCACCCTTAGAAATAATGGATTCATTTACATGACTTGTCCAGGTAACTGGAACAAGAAAACCAGATATAAAGAAACATAGGCTTTCGGTGCTGGTTCACTAATGACCTTTGCAAATCATCTAACTTCTCTGGGGCTTTCATACTCCATGCCTTTGCAGGCATCGTCTCTTCACTCAGGAATTCCTTAAACTCTTTGACAAGTAAACTTTTACTCATCCACAACACTCAGCTTGGTGTCACCTTCTTTCTGAAACTTCACCTGACTTTCCCCACCTACTCCTGAGCAGTTAGGTGCTGCTTCCTTTGTGCTTCTGCAGTATGGTAATTATTTATGTGACCGTTCCTCTCCCACTTTGTTCCTTCCTTTACCCCTAACCTTATAAACTATGACCTCTCAGCATTTCTTCTATTTTTAAAACCTTAGTCTTTAGCATATGGTTTGTTGAACCTAATGAATAAACTTTATTTTTTTTTATTTATTCCTATGTATATGATGCAATTGGGCAAGAATGATAGTTTTCAAATGTTTGAAAAGTGGAAGAACCAGTTTTCTTAATTAAAAATTTATGGATAGGACCACTACATTAAGGAAAAAATGAAGAAAGTGCTCTATTTGAGGAATGAAAGTTTAGAAACCTGTTGATCTGATTTCTCTTAAAACAGAGCATGGAAGGTAGAAAACTACAGTAAAACAAATTGCCCTAGAATCATGATTGCTCATTTTCCTTACATCTATAAAAGATGTAATACTGTGAAAATTATTTTTTCAAGTAACAACATTTTTATATGAACTTTTTTTGGTGAATTTTTTCCTATAATGTAAAAAACTGACCTGCTTATCTAGAAAACAAAATGTAGCTCTAAGGTAATTGAATCTTTCCTTAATGACTCAGGCCCTCATTAGAAACAGTCACTGAACTGTTTCACTGAGTTGAATTCACAAAAGTGTTGTTATGACATGTTTATTTTCCTGTATCTTCCTTGTCTGCCAACTGTCATTTCTTCTGCTGTCATTTTTTCTGACCTAATAGCTCCCATAGCTAACCTGTTTTTCTCAAAGCCCCTGAGCTCTAAATTTTCTGTGAGCTAAAACAATAGAAAATAAACTTTGTTTAGAAGTGTGTATGGTTACACAAAAAATTAGTGGGATTTAAGAAAGTTGATGGTCATTATATTGGCACTATGTGAAGGTCATTAAAGTTATTTTAGGTATTTAGAGGCCTAGGGTTATTTTGTGGTTTCTATGTCTTTGGGTTTGACATTCCTTAAAGTTATGCTTCTATATGAATGAGGTCAAGTGTATATGATATTTAGAAAAAAGCTAACCTTGGTAAAATCTGGAAATAGTTGAATAAATGTACCTAAGGTGATTTAAAGCAATTGCACAATTTTTTTTACAAAGCAAACAATAAAATATTTTTTGAGCATGAACCGCTAATAAATGTTTATTTATATATTATACACAAGTACTTTTGAATTAATGTTATATATATCATAAAACATACTTAAATATAGAAGTTACAAATAACAAAACAAATATAAATGCTCCTAATAATTTCTTCCCACATTCTAGATAACTGTCTTGTGCACACCCTGGGATGCATGCACAATTACACACCCCACTTTCGGATCTCTTGTTTACATAACTATGTAATTACAGTAACTGACTTTAGTTAGGCAGATAAGCCTCTGCCCAAGTGAAAATTAATTTAGCTTCTTTTTAAGACATTGAATCACTTTTTTTAAATCTCCAGAACATAACATATGGCCTAGCATATAGAGATACACAATAAATGTTAATGAGTGTTAAATGAATGAATGATGAAGATTAAACAGTCCATAAGGATGTTTTCTAAACACATTTAATTAATTCATTTTATTTACTTAGCTCGTGTCAGACCTCTTTCACAATGAGTTCACATATTATTATAGCATCAGTAGTGTGTACATCATGAAGAAGGAATAGTTGTAAAGCACTTTCGGATATCAATGGCAGAAGGCTTTGAGCCAGGAACAGAGCATCCAGTGAAGGCTGGTTCCCATGCAAGGTTTTCACCTATCCAGATTGCTATAGTAAGAGGTATGGCAAAATCTGGCTTAATAAAAACCATCACGTGATATTCAGGGGCATCTGGAATGGTGTGTGGGACACAGGCATTATTAGTAATGAAATAACAGTGATTCTCAAAGCCAGGCTGATAATAGTATCATGGAATCGGGAAGAGTTTGGAGAAAGGGAGAGGGGCCAGTGAGACACATTTGGATTGAAATTCAGGGAATGGCTGTGTCTTAGGCCTTCTTCTTAAAACTACACAATCACCTTGGGTACTGATAACCTTCTAGCCAGACATTACACTACCTGCATGATTAACTCAGCAGCTTTTCCCCAAACCTGCTTCTCTTGAACGTTTACTTCTCTGTAGGGGGTATAGCCACTATCCACCAAGATGCAGAAACCTGGAAGTTGTCCTTGATCCTTTAGTTCCCTCATTCTTTACCTCTGTCTTTTGGTTCTATTCCTTCTGCCAACACTATCCCTTACCTCCTAATTGGATTCCCTAGCTCCAATATCATGCCCCCAAATTATTTCACACATTATACCATAATAGCTTTTATAAATAGAAATTTGGATACTATATCCTCCTTGTTCAAAGAAGATAACATTCTGCTTTGCTCTTCTTCTCAATTTCAGCCCCCATTCCTTTTCCTCTTGCATTTGGTTACCCTTTTATGTTGAACTTCTTTCAGTTCTTCAAAGATGCTAGGCTACCTTCAAAACTCTGCACCTCTACCCAAGATGCTACTCTCCCTGAAACACTCTTTTTTCCTCTTTAACTTTCTTCTTCTGGTCTCAGTGGAGATATAACTTTTTCCAGAGATATTTCCCTGATTCCTAGATAAGACTATATCTCTGCTAGGTATCATAGTAGCATCCCACAACTTCCCTTGCCACTCCATTCAGTGACTGTTATAAGTGGTGTGTTCATATTTCCTTCTAGACTTTGAGCTCCATGAGGGCAATGAGCACATTATGATCTTCACTGCTATATTCCTAACACTCGTGACAGGGCCCTCAACTTCCATACATATTTGCTGAATAAAAGAATGAGAGGATGAGGACACTCGCATACTCATCAGGAGCCAAAGTAAGTGATTAGTCAGAAAGACTAAACAAATACAGCAAGGGATGGGATAAATGGGCAGTTTGGGCACAGTTACCCGTACTTAATTCCTAGTGTATATCAGATGTCAGGGTTATGGATTTAGAGGAGACCTGAGTTTACCCAATGAAGAATAGCCTACAGTCAGACACACTTGAGCTCTAAGTCTGAGAGGTATAATCCTGGCAAGTCACTGATAGGGATGATATAAGAATTCATTGAGATAATTTGTGCAAACTGCATGGTGTGGTCACCTGATATTTTGCTGTCGTCCTTGTGATATAGTTATTATGCCATGTTCAACAATACCCATCAAAATGCTTCTGCCATGCCCTGGCCAGGTGGCTCAATTGGTTGAAGAATCATCCTGTATACCAAAAAAGGTCACAGGTTGATTCATGGTCAGGGCACATACTTAGATTGTGGGTTCAGTCCCCATTTGGGATATGTATAGGAGGCAATGGGTGGATGTCTCTCTCTCTCTCTCTCTCTCTCTCTCTCTCTCTCTCTCTCTCTCTTTCTCTTGCCCTCTCCCTCCTTTCCTCTCTATGTAAAACTAATAAAAACATATCTTCAGGTGAGGATTTAAAAAAAATGCTTCTGGCTCTGGCTGGTGTAGCTTAGTGGACTGACCACAGGCCTGTGAGCCAAAGCATCATGGGTTTGATTCCCAGTCAGGACACATGCCTGGGTTGCAGGTCATATCCCCAGTATGGGGTGTGCTAGAGGCAACCATACATTGATGTTTCACTCCCTCTCTTTCTCCCTTCCCCATCTCTCTAAAAATAAATAATTAAAATCTTTTAAAAAATAAAAAAATGCTCTGCCATATAATAATAATAGTCAGTATTTTTTAACACCTTTCCTCAAATCTGACATTCTTACAGATGACATAAAGGAATTGTCTTATTTAGTCCTTATGGGAGCCTATGAAGAGTTACTTTTATCATTTTCACTTACTGAGGCAACCAAGGCATAGAGAGGTTAACTTGCCCAACTTCACACAGCTGAGCAAGATAGAGCATTTGACCATCTTGGTGATTCTACCTCTCATTTGTTCTTAATATTTTTGTTTGAATTTTATTTTTTCAAATTAAGTAAGGTATTTCAAGTTTATTGAAGAAGTATTTAATTGCCTACCATGTGTGCCAAATTAAGTACTATGTGAATTTATGTATTTGTGTATTATTTATTGTTATTGATTTTAGAGAGAAAGGAAGGGAGAGGGAGGGAAGAAAGTGAGAGAGTTATTAATACGTTGTTTCACTTATTTATGAATTCATTGGTTGATTCTTGTATGTGCCCTGACTGGGTATCAAACTCACATCCTTGGCATATGGGGATGACACTCCAACCAACTGAGCTACCTGGCCAGGGCCAGTAGTGTGTGAATTTAAATGAACACATATTTATTACTGATTACTGAATAAAGTGCTGCACCTTATTGATAATCATGGACATCAACATTGGAAGAAGCAGTATTTGCCACCTTAAAAATTTATCACTGACTATGACTCACTTGGGATACTGATTATTTTAAGATGATTGTTTTTTAAGGAATGAAAGGCTCAGAAAGAACCTTTGATTTTCCCCCTAACTGCCTAAAAGAATTTAGAAGACCTGCTCCAGGAACGGCACTATTACCATAGCTAGTTTAATGTGTGTGGTAAGGAGGAACCTACCAAGGCCCATTTGTTTGAAGTCCTCTCTGTGTCCCACAGTTAAAATGGCTCAACAAACATTTATTTTCTAAACATTTGCTTCACCATTTCAATGTGAATTGCCTTCTTTCCCTCTGAAGTCACAAATTTCTCCTTAGCTCCAAAATGTCATTTAAACTTCAATTGCCCAATGCCCTTGGGTCTCATATTTGTATGGAACCCCCATACGTCATATGTAGTAGATTTGTTCATATTATCAGTCTGTCTCATGTTAATTTCATTATTAGCCCACCCAGCAGAAATTTAAAAAGTAGAAGAAAAAAATAATTTTTCCACAATTAGTTAGTGGAATTACATCTTAGTGAGATGGCAGAAAAAAAAAAGACAAGGAAATATACAAAAAAGGAATAAAACAGTATCTTCTAGAGCAGCTACCTTCTATCCCACTCCTTTGGTTACAGATTATGCTGCAGTAGACAGTGATGTATCATAAATGTTTGTTCTCCAGAGGCAGTGCAGTCACCCTCAGAATTGTTCTGCTTCCATTCTGCAGATTCTAAATAGTCTTGGCCCCTAGACAAGTTTTCAGAAGACTTAAGGCACTTTTATACATACCACTTTTGAAATTTCTAAATTAAAATTTTTTTTAAAACACTAACTCAAAAGAACTTAAATGACCCCTGTGTTCACTGCAGCATTATTTACAATCACCAAGATATGGACACCTAGTGTCCATCAGTAAATGAGTGGGTAAAACAACTATCAGACATTTACAGAATGTAATATTACTCATCCATAAAAACAAAGAAAATTTCACCCTTTGTGACAGTATGGATGGACTTGGAGAACATTATAGTAAGTGAAATAAGCCACTCAGAGAAAGACTAATATCATATGATTTCACTCATATGAAATCTAATCAACAAACTGAACAAGCATAATAGAGACAGACTCATAGATAGAGACAGCTAAGGAGGGGAGGTTAGAGAATGGAGGGATTGAGGTAAATGGAAAAAGGACTCATGGACACAGACAACAGTATGATGATTGCTGGTGGGAGGTGGGTATAAGGGGACTACTGTGTTTTTTGGACTATAAGATGCACTTTTTTACCATATTTTTTGCTTCAAAAAATGTTTCCCATTTTCCTCCTGTAAAACCCAAGTGTGTCTATTTTTTTTGGACCATAAAACGCACCTAGGTTTTAGACAAGAAAAATAGGAAAAAAATTTTTTGAAACAAAAAAATGTGGTAAAAAAGTGTGTCTTGTCATCCAAAAAATACAGTAAATGGTAATGGAAAAATACAATAAAAACTAAAGTGTTTGTTAGTTACTGGTTATTAGGCAAATTGTCATTGTTAGGAGTATAGTCTGAATAACTGTTCTCAGAAACTTCAAAGGCAGTGCTTTTCAGGTTTCAGGTTTAATTGAAAGTAAGTTTGGTTGCACTGAGTCTTTAAAAGTTAAAATAATGAGAGTGGGACTGGATGAAAGAAGTTGAAGGGATTAGCCAAAGAATATATATGTATAACCCATCAACACAGAGGAGTGTGGTGATGGCCTGAGGGAAGGCAGGACAGGGTTGGGTGGAGGTGGGCAAAGGGACAGAAAATGGGGACATCTGTAATGGTGTCAACAATAAAAATAAAGTTAAAAAAATAAATGGATTGTCTCAATCAATTGGAATCAACTGCAATTTTTTAAAGAAATAATATCCCTGGTGTATTATTATTAATGACACACCTAGAAAGAAGAGGTATCCAATGAATGTACATTTTTTTCAATTTTGATAACATAAGTGCAACTCTTCTTTTGTCCTAGAGATTCAAAGAATGAGTTTGTTTTAGCTTTCTACAAATGATCTGCATTTTACTCAGTTAAATAAAGGGCAAAAGCTATCTGAAATTAAGTACTTCATATCTGCAAATTAATGCATTTTTGTTCTTGGCTCATCAGATTAAGCTACAATTAAAGTCTCCTTTATAAATGGAGAGTTTACCTTACCACATAGAAGTGGTCAGTCCAAGCATTCAGCCTGCAATAGGCCTGGCTTGGGGCCTAGGGCCAATGCATCTTCAAGAGTGTGAGTCTTGCCTGCCTGGATGACTACAGTGTGTTCATGCAACTGCAACTGGTTTTACCAGATTCGGAACCATGTTTGACCAAAATAAACAAAGAACTGAAAAGTAGAATAAAGGGAATTTCAGAATTAGAGATCATGAGATTAAACTCTCAGCTGGGGTCAAGGTTATAAAACCATACCTTATTCCAGTAGAAGAGTTTGGTACTTTTGCCTTTGGCATTGTCCACCCTAAAGGTTTCTACTCTCCTCATTGCATTCCTAGAATTTCATTTGTTCTGGGGCTGGACTGGGAAGAGTAGATGGGAGACAAGGGATAGGACGACTGGGGATGGAGATGAGAGGGTGGGTGGAATGACTCGTGGGCAGTCAGGGACCAGCTAATTCACTCCTTTTCTCAGCTTGGGGAAAAACCCCTTTCTTCCCTGTGGCTTTGGCTTCCTGACCCAGACAGAGTGGGGCACAAGGGAGCATGAAGCCTGCCAGGTCTGGGCTGTCGGCCAAGACTTCCAGCCCTCCCCATCTGGATATAATGAAAAGGAACAACAGAAAAGGAAGTATGTTAGGAGTGTAGGAGTGATGGAAGCCGTAAAGACAAGCAGAGGGTAAAAAGTCCCCTAGGGAGGAGAACTGGCGGACTAGGGCTGGCTAGGGTAGGGGAGGAGCCCAGGGAGTCATATGAGCAGCCACTTCCCCTGTGGCCGCCTTCTGCTCAGAGCCTGAGAGAGGTGGGGAGGGGCATGGAGGAGCTGGCTGGGGCGGGCTTCACCACCAGGCCCCAGGGCGAGATGAAACCTTTGCGGAGCCTCACTAACTTTTCCAGGCGGAAGAGGAGGAGAATGGGGCTTTGAGTGAGTTGGGGGTGGGGGGATACTAAGGTAGGTGGTGGTCTCGCGGTCCTGGAGGAGGAAGGCTTTAGTCCCTTCCTTGGAGCTTCTCCTAAATCCAATACCCTCTCCCCTACAGTGTGCCCCCACCCCCACCCCCAGCGACTTCCTGAGAATCCGCTGCGGTCAGCTCTCTCGGTAAACCGTTTTCCTCCCGGGTTTCAAATCAAAACTTCCCCGGGGTGGGGTTTGCGGGAGGGAAGCGGAGGGGGAGGGAATGTCCTGCTGGGGTAATGAGTTAAAACCTCCTTTCCCCCCCCAACCAGAAGCAGTCTCTTTCCTGCATCTAGCACCTTACAGCCCTTCAGCATCCGCCCAGCCGGGCGGCCAGCTAGGCAGCTGTCGCTGGAGCACCCCATGTCAAGCACTGGAGAAGACGTAGCTCCCGGGCCCCTGCTTGGGGCCGAAGCGGGTGACGGTCGCCTGGGCTCCCTGGCCCAGGGTGAGTGTGCGCTTGCAAGTTGCAGGCTTCTTTGTCGTTGTTGCATTTTAAAATTTGTTAACACATCTGTCGATTGGATTGGAGTGTGTGTGTGTGTGGGTTGGGAGGGGGAGTGCGGTGAGGGCAGAATACCTACCTCATAGTTGTGAACTTTTTGCACAGTGTTACTCAAAGCAAGTTCTCCAGGATTTCTGCTCTAGATCAACAACCAGGTTAAGAGGGCGGGAACTACTGGTTTCTCCACTCCCCTTTTGGCTGTGGAGAAACGGGATGACAGGACTACTTCTTTCCTAAGCATGTACATCGAGGGCTCGCTAATGTGTGGGTTTTAGGTCTCTTCAGTTTTTACATCTTCATCAGATCCAGGCCTGCCTCTGTACTCTGAACAAGCATGCATTCCCCTTATCTTTCTGTTTCTTGTGGTTTCTTTTGTTTCTCTGCTACTGGTTTTATAATCCAATTTTCTGTGACCAATTACTTTGGCATGGCCCATGCATGCGTTTTGAATAACTGTTTTGTTTTGAAATAAATATTCTTTTAAAGAAATACTTTCTGAGAATGCATTAGCTCCTTTATGTTCTAAAGTGTAAACACATACAGATTATAAGAGAAATACTCTTGTTTGAGAAACTTCTATAACAAGCTTATAAACAAGTCAGATTTTCTTTCTTCTGAAAGTAACAACAGGTTTTCATTGGTGACCAAGAAAGAACAAGGGCCATACTCTAATGATGTATTTTCCTCTTAGGATGGCTTTGATTTAAAGAGTTCTGATACTAATATGAACTCAATAATTTCCCAGTACTCAAAAACCTACTTTGTACTTTTGATTTAAGCGTATCTGATAGCTTCCTCCCTTAAAAGTAATATTGTGGGATCTTTAGCATTTTTTTAAGCCAGCAAAAAATGCAAAAGAAGAAATGAATGTTGAACCTACAATAGGTAAAAGCGGAAAACATCCATGGCTGAATCAAAATGTCTGGCATTCAGAGCTGTTAATTGAATTACGTTTATCATTGTTTTCTGCTTGTAAACAGCCAGAAAAAGTAGAGGAAATCTGAAAAATCAGAGCACTAGAATGATAAACATGTTTTTCCAGAAGCAGCCCCTGTTCTGCACATTGTATTATTAACACAACCATTTTCCTGTCTTTAGGCATGTCCCCTGTAGTCATGGACTCATTGATGGGCTTTTTATGTTCACAGTTCAACTGTTAATCACTATTGTTAAACAGTGCTTATGTTAAAAGTCAATATCAAACACACTAGAAAAACTATTGATTAGCAAATAGTTGATGTCTACTATGTCCAACTTTAATTGTATGCATTTTTAAAATGACCTAAAAGACCCTGCAGTGATACTTAATGTACCTGTGCAGACATAATGCTGTGAGGTATCCCATTATTATCTGACTTTAAGAAGCAGACATTTAAAATGGTTTAAAGGAGAATGTTGGTTTCATAGAACACACATAGTATCAGTGTGGAAAGTCTTGGGCTAGATTTTACCTGTAAAATGGCTTAATCTCAGCAACGAAGTTACATATTGCTTTCTGAATTAGTTTAATGTCAACTCCCAACATCCTTTAAATAGATATTAATTAAATTGTAAATAGAATGTAAAGTTGATTTTTGTTAAAGGAAATTATAAAGATTGTTATAAAATACTGTGTCTCAAACTGGTAGATTTCATAAGGTGTACTGAAAAAAATTTGTTGGAGTGAGTGGGTAGGAAAAAAGCTTCATGATGTATGCTTCCTAAGTTAGATTGGTTTTATTGGTAAATACATTGCTGAAAAAGGTTTGCTAGTGGGTACTGTCCTGAATTCTTTTGGTCTCTTCCTTATGTCCTTGGATTCTTTATCATCTTTTCTGCAGAACAATTTAATAATTCTCTGGTATGAATGCTTAGTTGAAATTAATTTAAATCATTTATGTATTTAAAATCAGTGAGAAAAATGGAATGTCTTATGAAATAAAATAACTTTTGCAAACAAAGTTAATTATATGTATGAAGACATATATTTTAACCTATACATATGAGCTCCCTATACTGCTAACCAAAGACATAGAATGTTATAGTTGAAGGTAATTTTAGGGGGTCTCTAATGTGAACTCCCCACCAAGTCTAGAATTTCTTTCTACATTCTGTTAGGTTGTTAGTTAGAAACCTACAGTATAGTGCATTCTGCAGCATTCAGTGTTATGAAGATATTCTTTATTGTAAGATAGCTCTGTCTCTTTAATTGTCTACCCATTTGCTTTGATTCTGGAAGCAAACTTCTATTACTATGAAAACATTAAAATATTTTCTATGAATTTTGCAAATTATTACAGAGCAAGGACATAAGCTCATATGCTTTAGCACATAAGAGGGAACCAGGATGGATATGAGGAGCAGTGGGGATTGTCGGCGACTGGAGAGCTCATGGACCAGGAGGAGATACTTTTCAGCTTCAGCTCGTTTTTGTCATTTGGGTTAATATTTTCAAATATTTCATGAGATACTGGAAATACGGTTTTTATGTATCAACTCTCTTTTGTAAAGAGTTGGCAATGAATTAAATAACAATTATTGTCTAAGCCAAATGAAAGAACAACACCTGCAGGCTGGAAATGGCCTCTAAGCAACTGATTTGTGATCTCTGTTATAGAAAATAGAAAGCAAAGGTGAAATTTAAAACTATTTCCCTATTTGTGACTAATTTCTGAAAGGTTGATTTGATTTGCAAATTTATGGAAAGTACCTATGCAAGTAACTTGATAAGTGAAGGGCAATTTGGGCCAAATTTACTTTTGTTTTAAGAGAGAGTTTATCTTGTAAATGTGGTTTATCTAATTGTCTTTTTTTAGATTAAGCATGTTAAAATTCATTATATTATCAACATTGAAAATATAAGTATTTGCTTTTCTGTGCAATAATTATTAGAATCCTATAGTTTAAAGAGCCTTTTAGTTAAGTGCTCATCCATAAATTTGCAACCTATGACTACAAGGGTCTTTAAACATAATTTAATTTAACTGGCTCACTTTTTAGAAAGGACGTCCAGAGAACTAAAGTGACTTGCCCAAGGTCTCACACACAGTCAGTAGAAATCAGGAAGGAAACACGAATTGTAAAGTATATTATGTCATTGTGATAAATATAGTTGAAGCAGAGAATCAATACAGCTTTTTCCTACAGATGCATGAATTACAGATAACGGGGTTTGGATACTGTGAATCTCTTGAGCCTGTTCCCATCCCGCATACCCCACCCCCACCTCATTGTATCTGTCAAGACTTATTTACACTGTTGGACTGTGAGTGCTGGAATATAGTTTAATGTGATAATACGTGATTTAACGCACTCTTCTCTCCTGGGAGAGTCCTCTGAGACTATTAGGAGAACTTTTTTTATAGTAGGATGCAAAATGCCAGTGAAGTTAATTAAAAATAATTTAAAGTAGAAGCTTCAAGTTGAAATTACATGAGGATTGCTTTGACTTAGAAGCTTAGCTGAGTTGTCAGAAGTTTATAGTGGCTAATCAGATTTCATATATGGGAAGTCTGTTTATTTCACTTTATCCAGTGTATGCTTATAATATCCATCTTCTTCTACTGTTATCATATTATTTTATCCTTTTGACTAAGGATGGTATTTCTCAAAATGTGTCATATATGGGCAGCTTTTATCTCTGGTTCTCAATTGGGGATTATCGTGCCCTCTAGGAGACATTTGGCAAAGTCTGGAGACAGGTGTAGTCATAATAGGTAGTGGGGTGGTTGCTCATGGCATCTGGGGAGTAGAGGACAGTGATAATGCTGAACACCTTACAATGCATGGGCCAGGACAGCCCCTCCCAACGAAGAATGATCTGGCCTAGAATATCAGCAGTGTTGAGAAACTATCCTAATCTCTCAAGGCTACTGGCAAGTTGGCTCAGAACCTTCTGGTGTAAGACTCAAGAATCTGAATTTTTGTAGGTGCTCTTTATCTCTAATTGATCATCATTGGCTTTAGAGGCTTTTATTTGTAGAAGGATGCTATCTTGATAGATTTTGAAGATTTTTTTCAGGAGGAAAGCTTAAGAAAGCTTTTAAAAAGCCCCCTTTTTAAGTCTCAAACTTTAAATCACATCACTCCACATACATATATTTTCTATTAGTGGTCTCCAGTGTTTTCATCACATACCCCAATTTAAAAAATAGTTCTGAGTGTTCATCCTCAAAAAAGTTTATTTTCAAAATTATAAGTACTGAATATGAATATATTTTGAACATTAGAAAAACTGCATCAGAATTTTAAAAGATGAGCTAAAAATAAGTGCATAAATAGATTTGTTATTACTTTCAGCTACCACCTCAGTAGTTATTCATATCCTGCCACCCTGAACTTCTGATTGGTGATCCCAGCATTATGGAATAATAAAGACAGGAGTCCCTCATTGGCAGATGAGTTGTCATATGTGAGTTAGATTTTTTTGAACCAGGATTATCCTTTTTTGTAGAAACAGAGTGATAAATTATATTTAGTTCCATAGTAAATCCTAAAAGATTGTCATAATTAAATTTTATTATGTTTCATATGTTTACAATGATAAATCATAGAGAATGTAATACTGGCAACCAAATATGAATAACCAAAAACAAAATTAAGTTTTGAAACACGAATATAGGAGCTTGAGTGAAGGCTGCCTTAATTAGAAAACTATAGAAACTTGTCTAAATTTGGAAGAAGATTTAGGGGCATTTTTAAACACCTTAGGATTTATACTCCCAACTCCTTTGTATATCTAAAGAAACTAATGTTCACTTTAGAAG
Organism: Trachops cirrhosus; assembly: GCA_028533065.1. NCBI lineage: Eukaryota > Metazoa > Chordata > Mammalia > Chiroptera > Phyllostomidae > Trachops > Trachops cirrhosus. The sequence continues at coordinate 55,139,596 of CM052549.1, read as the reverse complement.
TTTAGTTATATAAGTGCAAGGCTTATCAGCTAGGTATATTCATTTTCCTTTTTCTAAGAAAAAGAATCACATGAGTAAGAAGAGGATGTAGCTGGGGAAAAATAATTGAGGGGAAGGTGGGAGGAAGGAAGGAAGTGATTAAAGAAGATGTCTATAAATTTAAGAAAATGTTTGGAAGGTTGAACTGTTTGAGCTGAACAATGAAAAAATATTCTGGGGGATAGCACAGTATAGCTGTGCAGGCACCTAGCATGTTAAGAAAGTAGATGATAGGGTAAAATCTTGCCTTAATTAGGTAGCATTGCTAACCTTGAAACAGGTTCTAATACATATTTGTGGAATAAATGATTAGGTAAATGGAGGACTTGATTGCTGTTCAAAACAAGTGTGAGTCAGGGCAGCAAAAGACAATGAAAAGGAACAGTTTTAGGGTCGGGGGGAATATGGGATTAGAAAAACTATTTATATGATTTATGTGTGTATTTGTAATTCAGGGCATGTGTATAGTGGTTTAATTTTAGTACTGATTTTTTTCTCTGTCATGTCCTTTTTGTTTCTCTTTACATTGTTTATTTCTGCCCTACTGAGATGCTCTACTAATTACACACACACACACACACATATATATTCACATATATATTCATGAGAGAGGGAAAAGGGAGAGAGAAATAATAAATGAACCCTGATATATGACAAATACAGTAATAAAGAAACAGATTGATGAATGATATCTAGGGCTTGCAAGATGATGGGAGAAACACATATATTCACACATAGCTATAATACAAGGTAGACTGGTGCTATAACAGGGGCACAAAGAAAGTGTAATGGTAGACTATCGGAGAGAGAGCATCTCTAACTGGGGTATTTAGAAAAAACTTCAAGGAAATATTTTTTGAGTTTGACCAAGAAGCATGGTCATAGGACTTAGCACTGTGGAGATGGGTAATTGAAAGCAAAGTTTGGAGGGCATTATTACAAAATGCTGAATACTTCACTAAAGAGTTGTATGGACTGTCTGCAGGGGCAGAGAGTAAGGTAAAGTTGTAAAAATAAGGCATTTTGAAGATGACCCTGATGATCCTGCTGATGAGTTTGCATATTGTGTTTGTAGGCAGTAGTAAGCCCTTATAAAAGTTCTTGAAAAGAGGAATAACAGGGCCAACTTGGTGCTTTTAGGAAATAAATCTGATGGCAATTCAAAGGATGCTTTTAGAGGGAAGGGCAAGAGTGAAAGCAGTGATTATTCAGGAGGATATTACAATAGCCTGATAAAAGATTAGGGCCTAGGGCAACACCAGTGGAAGTGAAATTCAGATACTGGATTTACAGAACAGCAGTGCAAGTAGGGTAGAGCTCTACCTAGCTGTGAAAACCCCTTGAGGGCATTGATTTTTCCTTATGCATCTTTGAAATACCTAAAACCAATCACAGTATCCAGATTTTACTGCATGTGAATTGATATGGTTGGGAAAGAATTTAATATGGGAAATAGTGAAAAGGTAGAAATTTAAGGTAATCTATTGGTTTGCTTTTCAGCCTGAGTGGAAATGTAGGAGGAGCTCTCCAGTGTTCTTTTGAATATGTTGTTTCCACGGAATTCACCAATTCACCATAGCCATGATAACCAGCAGGCCCCTGAAAAAGAGAATTTGTAACTAGGAGAATGCTGAGAGTCAGGATCACAGACAAAGAGGCAGCTGATGGATTGGCACGAGAGTGAGAAAGAGGACAGAGGACTAGATTTGGGGGAGTGACTGTACTTTAGGGAAGGGAAGGAAAAAACACAGAAAAAGAGTGTATTAGGATTAGTCTCATTGAATTTGTAGTGGTCCTAGAAGATGAGAAGAGTTGTGGTTTGTTAAGGGAGAAACAAAGTATATAGAAGGCTAGTTTTGGATGCGTGGATTTTGAGCATGCTCACTACACATTAATGAGAAGAAAGCCAGGCATAGAGAGAGATTAAAGGTGAAAGTGCATAGGGTGGAGTAGTGGCATAGTAGGTGTTTATAACTGAAAAAGTTAAATTCTGGAAGGAATGGCATGAAGAGACCAGTCTTAGGAAAGTTGTGAATGTTCCCCTTTGAGATGGGGTTGGTAGAAAAAGATGAGTGATAATCTAGAGAACATTTGATAAGAAAAAAATATTTAAGGACTAGATATTTTTAGCAAAGTAGATGGTAATATTTGCTGAAAGCAAGGGAGGGGGTTAGTTAGGATGAGTCAAGAAATTTGAGGTTGTGGAAATGACTTGGAAGAATGAAGAACTCAGCAGGGAGTCAATATGCAATGAACAGAAGGGCTGTTTGGTAACACTTCAGGCTTACCTAAGAATGAGGGGCATGAATTTTTAGTGGAAACAGTCAGTACAGTTGATTCCCTTTCTCAACAAAGAGCATGCAAGAGTTTAGGAATAGAGGAAGATAGAATAGATTTTTGAAATTAGTACAGCGTTGGAGGTTGGCAGGGTGAAAGCAGTAAGGGGCAAAGTAGGAAGATCACACATGTGTGGGAAGTGTGGTATGTACTAACAGATCTTGTATTACAGGCTCTTTAGGGAGTCAGAGAAATGAGACAGTGCACGTTAAGTGGCCAGCAAGAATCATACCTGTTGCCTTTGTTTGGTTAGTTCACATTCAAGGATTTAATGTACATAATTGAGTCACCTTTACAGGGCTACTGGGGAAGCTGTGGAATTTTGGGGTGTGTAAGGGCCTATCCTGTTTCTTTTAACCTTATTTTCTGGATTTTGTTGAAGTGATTCATGGAAAGATCTAATAACAGTGTGCAATTATTTTACTAGCATTATATTTTAATAATAATAGAAGATTTGGGGAAAATATGGAAACATAAATTGACACAATCTAAAGTTATGCCATTTGCAAATGGAAAAATAGAAAAACAAACAAAACAGAGAAACCAACCAAATTGCCTTTTGGCGTTAACTGTCATTATTCTCCTATTTAAAGGCAAAGGATGTGATTTTTATGTTATTTCCAAAAGTCTACATTCAATTTTTGTTGAGGGAGCAGTGATTCAGCACTGGCTAGATTCTAGATATGTGGACAGTTTAACTTGGGTGACTTGTTTAATCATTAAAGATGCTGCAGCCCTTCCTTCAATTGGTGCTTACGTACCAGTGTTTGGATATTTCTCTCTTTCTCTCTGCCCTCTCTCACCTCCTTTTGCTCTCTTAGTCTCTCTCTTTGTTCCCCTCTTTCCATTTCCCCCTTTTGCCATTAACACCACTGAAGTTACTTAAAGTTTTCTCACCTTCTTTTTCTCACCTTAGTGTACATATCCACAAGGAGGTAAGCCTTTAAACTTAAGTTTTGAAATTGCGTTAAATTTTCTAGATTCTAATTCTGATGACTTACAGTTCTCTAAGTAGGAACTATGAAAAGTTATTTTAGCATAAATTTCGCTTGTGGTTTCTACTTGAAGTACACTTCTGTTTTCAGATTCACACCCACATGATCTGAAGTAAGATGATTCATATATATGTGCTTTTTAAAAAAGATTTTATTTATTTATTTTTAAAGAGGGGAAGAGAGGGAGAAAGAGAGGGAGAGAAATATCAATGTGTGGTTACCTCTCGTGTGACCCCAACTGGGGACCTGGTCCGAAACCCAGGCATGTTCCCTGTCTGGGAATTGAACCAGGCTGGCGCTCGGTCCACTAAGCCACACCAGCCAGGGCCATATACATGTGCATTTGTGCCTTATTTTTTAAGTAATTTCAGGATAAGGTCTGAAATATTTTTTGTGCTAGCACATATAATTTATTATAAACACATTTACTTGAAGAAGCCCTGTCAACACATATTTGTGTGTGCTTTCAATGTAAAAAGTCTTGTGAATATTACAAATGTTTAATACTTAGTTTGCCCACAAAGAACTTATAAACTAGGTTAGAGAGAGGATGAGATATAAATATGTGCCAAATTAAATTGTAATCCCTTCTCCAAGTATCAGTTCAAGTTTACCACAAGAACTGTGTGACCAATTAGTTTATGGCCAGTTGCCATTTACCTGGTACAAAATGGAGCATATCAACTTAGAGGTAGAAAGAGAATCTCAGGATGGCAGAAAGAAGTTGGTTTTGTCTGGGTTGGGCTGCTAGTGGCCCCAGAACAAGAATACACAGTTTGTAGGTGTTTTTAGTTTGAATTATGCAGAGTTGAACACTAAAAATAAGGCAGGCAGCTTGTGGTTGAGCAGGTGACGAGTGCTCTGAAGGCAGTGGGCAGAGTAGAAAGGAACCAGCTTCCTCTCCACGATGCAATCTCTCTACTTCTTTTTCATGATGGCTCAGCCCTTATTTTTTGGATCTCTGTGAACATAGACCTACACTGTCCTTATATCTTTTATTACCCAAGAAACATGCAGGATCTTTAGTAAACTTTTCTGAGGGATTTTACTATCTTTTTTTCAGTGAAATACAAGTGAACTTCTGGAGCATGAAAAAGGTATAGGAGTTACCACATTAATATAGTATGTACAATGTCAAAGTAAACTATATCACTTTTTCATCAATATGTAAAATGAGCTAAAGGAAAACATACTCAATCTTTGTATTAGGAAAGTATTTGTGATTGGAAGAGAAAAGAATTGGAGCATTGGTAGTGGGTGTGGAAAAGGTAATACAGATTTGAGAGAAACTGGGAAGTTGTAGCTAGCAGGATCTGGTACTTGATTATGTTAAGGCAGGGGAAATAAGGGGGAAACAGAGTTAAAAAAATGATTCTGGGAATAGCTTGACCAGGATATGGAGCATAGTTGGAGAAACAGGCAGGGGCAGAAAAGTGGAGATGAATTTTAGGAAATGTTGATTTTGATTTGCTTAAAGATATACTCTTGTAGAATTGAAACTTTAAATCTATAGTTAATGACAGGAATCAGGGCTAAGGTAATGGATCTACAAATGATTTTCCTGGAGGTGTTTAAATAAGATTACAGAACCAGAATTGGTCCTAAAGAGAATCCAAAGAAGGCAGTGTTCCAGAAGGATGTCCCAGAAGCCAAGAAGAGAAGTTAGTGAGTTAAAGGAGGAGCTCCTAGTTTTGGCCCTTAGAAATTACCAGTGAGAATACATCCCCTGACTTCTTATTCATAGCCATCATTCTGAAGTCTAAGAAATCAATTTCAGTATACTTCTAATTCTCGTATAATTACCTTATATGTGATCAGATTCAAGTCATACCTTTGAAATGCCTTTACAGATTGAACAATCCCCTTTGGTTCAGTTTTGATTTCTACTGGCCTTCATTCTTGTTAACCAGAGAGAAATAAAGTGTTCTTGATAAAATCACTTGATACAGCTGAGAGGTAACAACAGTTTTTAAAATTGTAACATTTTATAACAGTGATCATGCTAAAAGACAAAAGGAGGATCTGTGTTGTCATTTTAAAAAAGGATAGATGGAAGAATTCTCAATTTTTGGTTGTAGGGTTAATTGCTAAGTTAGGGAACAGCCATAGATATGGCGTCTTTGGATTTCAGTAATCATTAAGGACACTATCATGATAGCTATGATATCATAGCTTCTCACAAGAGTGAGAAGATTTTCATGCCTGTAAGAGTGAATAGAATGTGAAGGCTCTGAAAATTGAGGGCATTTAACACAGAGAGGATAAAGAGAAAAACAGGAGATATTTTCTGATACAAGACTGTCACAGAGAGATTAGACTTTTACTTTGAATTGCAAAGAGCAAAATATGGTGAACCAATGAAAATTACAAGGAAGTAGATTTTAGGTGATTATGAGGAAAGTCTTTGAATAATTAAGCAGTCTAAAACTGGAAGAAACTCTCTTTTGAGGCTGTTTCCCTATTCCTGGAAGTATTCATGTCTAATCTCCTTGGCTTACTTAGGGATTTGTATGTGGAATGTTTTTATCTGAACTCATGCTATCAGGTTGGGCTAAGAGACCTTTATGAGCCCATGTAACTCCAAATTCCATGAGCCTGAGTGTTTGGTTTTAGCATAAGTATACTTGTCTGTAGAAAGAACACAATTGAACCTGTTATTGAGGAGGCAGGAGTTTAATATGTTTCAGGGTCAGTCATCCTGAAAAAATAATTTTAATGTAAGAACTTTAGATTTAGATGTAAAAGGTGCAGGAGATTAAGATGACTGGGATAATGTTTATGTCTTGGTGCCCAATATTAGCCTGTTGTCATCTAACCTTCCCACTACAATTTTTTGAAGTGGAAAGTGCCTAATTCTTCCTTCTCCCCTCGTTTATTTAGAGTTCTGATTTATTGAGATATTATTTATTTGAACTGTTACTGCATTTTGTACCTATCATTTTCATATTTATATTTAATTCCATGTGCATGTAATTTTGTAATTCTTTTCCACTTTGCTGTATGTACAACCCACTCTTTACTCACTCCCAACCTGTAAACTAGTTGAGCCCATGCCATTTTTTTTCATATTCTTTTGGATTAAAACACACCATAAGCTTTTAAAAGCATAAGAAGCCCTTTTGAAGGAATGCATTTTAGATTTTGCTCAGTCTCATTTTTCAAAATATTGGTAACAATTAACTGATTATAGTAAACCTATTTAAATGTCTAATTTATTAAACAAACATTTATACTATATCTGTGATTAATAACTTTTTTGTATTTATAAAATTATGTAACTTCATGCATCTGTTTATTCAGCTGTTAAAATGCTTTTATTATCTCAACATGTTTTTTGGACAATGCAATTTTAATTTGTTTTAGAAAATTAGACAAAGCATGTAGGTTTCTTAAAGGTCATTCGTCTTGAGGGATTTTTTTTCCTTTTCTTTTTTTTTTGATTGGTGAAGAAGTAAAATTCCTGAGCCTCAGGTCTTCCTGAAAGCTGCCTCATCTTTGGTTTTTTTAAAGGTTACATTTAGAAAGTATTTGTAGATGTCCACATTGTTCTGAGCCTCTGGGAAATACAGACCCAGAGTTTCTTACTTTTCCAGAGATTTTGGTCTCAGATTTCTTGAGATTTCATAAACTGAATACATATAGTTCATTTGAAATGATGATGGTATTTGAATAGAAGAGTAAAAATGAAATTAATGCAATTTTGTTTACAGATTAAAGAGGTATGAATATAGATTGCATAGCAAGAAGATTATAAGTATTGTGTAGATTACAAATGATCTGTCCTTACTTATCAAATATTTAATTGAAGTAGATGAAATCTAACATGCAAAAGTACCAAAATTTAAGCACAAAGAAAGTTGCTTATAGTCCTTTGAGGTTTTATAAGATTTTATAAGGATATCTGCCAATTGCTGTCATTTATATTAGTGCTTCATGATGTAGGCAAGTAAAATATGGATAACAAATAGAAAATATATTTGATGATTAGTTTGTGCATTTACATATTCCTCTGCCTACTTTAGAAAACTATTTGAGGTGGTTTATAAGCGTACATTTTTTAAAAAAAAGATTAAAACAGAATAATGAAAATATAAGTAGCCTAGGAGATTCAAACTGGAGGGAAATCAAAATGTACCTACCACATTAGAGTGCGGAGTCAAACCCACTTATTCAATTATGATTGTAAATTTGAGTCAAAATGAAGTGTTTTTAAAATATGATTTTAATTGTCAATAAAGGAAAAAATAATATACATTTTCTTGGAGGAAGTAATAGTTCTCCTTATATTCAGTCTGTAAACAGATTTTTTGCATGTTTCATGAAAGATTAGGGATTATGGAATAGACACTATCCTCAACAGCCTCCCTCTGATAAGTTTACAGAAGGTTTTTTAAAGGTGCTTGTTGCAGTAACACTTAATAATAGCAAATGTGAACAAGCCTTTATTATGTACCAGATATTCTGCTTTTCAGGCATATTTCCATTTCTTTTTATGCCCACTTTATGATACAGCATTGTTATTCCTCTTTCATAGACGAAGAATCTGACAAAGATTAACTTGTCCAAGATCCACATTACTAATGGTGGACCCATGCACCATCATTTCAGATCCCATGTTTTTCATCAGTTCTCTAGTACAAGGTACAATTTAAGGATAGTATTTCTGTCCCAGAGAACCTAATGAGAGACTTTTTATTATCAGGAAGGATTCAGATATCAGGACTTTTAGATGATAGTATTGCCCCTGTTTTTCTTGAAAACCTTGGAGTGTATGGAATTTTATGCTATAACATTCTCAGATTCTTCTGTTAGTTTATCTGTTAAAAGCATTTAGCCACTGAGGTAATATATTTACTTGGTTACAAACTGATGGAAAGAATATCCATCTTTAATAGTTTGAATAGTTATCTTACGGAAAAGTTGAGTTTACTAATTCTACCTACAATGAGTAGAACTGGGACTACCTATAAATTAGCTGACAACAGATTTATGTTCAAAATGAAGAATAACTTACTGACCAAGAATAGAATGTGTTCTCTTTTCTTGGAATTTTGGAGACGGTCTGAGGATTGCAGTGGGACTTTCTGCCCTGCATGGGATATTAAATTAGATGAACTAAAAGATCCTTTCAAACTCTGGATTTTAACATCCTGTCTCCAACTGAAAATCAGTCTATGAGACACACTTTGTTTTCTCATCGGTAAAATTAAGCTAACATTTTTTCTTTATATCATTCAAACTTTTGAAGATCAAACATATATTAAAGTCCTTTGAAAATTGCTAATACTGTAATTGGAAAAATTCATTAATACATTTTTTAACAAAAGAAAGTATTTCATTTTTTTAAATTAGTACTTATTTAACAACCACATACCAGTTAAGTGGCTATTATATGACATATACTATTTTACACATATTCTCAAAATTTTAAATGTGGGTAAGGCCAACTAAGAAAAATATTATAGAATTTTTAATTAAATGGAAATTTTATTCACCTGAATCTCATTCTCTTTCAGCAAGAATAATTGAGATTGGAAAGAGATCGCTTCTCACCATTAATGCCCTTCTTTAGAAAAAATAACATAAAATAAAGAGTATAGATCCTGTAATATAATCATTTCAGAATAAGACATATTGTATTTAAAACTCTTTTTTTCCTTGGATTCTTTTGCTTAATTTATGCTTGTTAATTTTAACTCAAATCTAATGCCTTACAAAGTCTTTTCTATTACTCTCTCTACTTCATTCTAAATACCCTTTAGTGTGGATATGAAGTTTTGGCCCTATTGTTTGGACCTTGTGAAGAGTCAGATTTACAGAATTTTAGAGCCGAAAACGGCTTCTGCAAGCATCCAGCTCAATCCCCTCATTTCCCATGAAAGAGAATTAGGTCCCTCCCCAGTCACACAGCTGGTCAGTCTTTGAGCCAGCATTATGACCCAGGGAAGTTTATATTACCTTTTGTTTTGTAGTTCCTTAATTGTTTTAGATGTATGTTTGATTTTCCCAGCTAGAGGATTTGTTGCAGTGATAAAGCTTTTTTCTTTATTATCCAAAGATTCTTCTGTACTTGTTTTCAGAGTAGGCACACTAGAATGCCTGGGAGCTAGACTTTCAGAAGCAAATGCCTGTGGTATACTTTGGTCTAGTGCTATTTTTCACTTTTCATTTCAATATCTAAAATATATATTCACCAATTAGTACAAGTGATTAGCATTATGCATAATTCAGGTTTTGTTTTCTCATAGTTGAGCTGATATGGAGACAGCACTAATTATCTGTATTAATTACTGATTTGATAAAATTGTATTTTCTGATTACTTGGAATATTGTGACAAGGTGATGAGAAGCAAGGCCTATATCTCAATATTTGATAGGCTTTTCTAAGTTTTCTCTAAATTGTTTAGTACAGAAGAGCTTATTCGGAACAGTGACCTAAATATAAACTGGCCAGATGTGTTAATGACATCTCCCTTACCCACACAGCACTCAAATTGAGACCTCTGAGTTTGAGACCTGTGCATCTTTATGTTTAAAGAGCGCTACAAGAAAAAATACAAAAAAAAAAAACCAATGGAAAACAAAAAAACAGAGAACCATTGGCTTAGAAGAACAGCATAGTTGAGATGTTAAATTTTTCCCTTTAAGAGAAAATTACTAAATTGGGGAAGAATGTTTGTTGTGTGTATATATACAGTGGAAATCTTATTGAAAGTTATAGACTAATTTCATACATCATTGAACTCCTTGGCTTGCCTACAGGATATGTCTTTCAGGCTCATGTGGTAATCGAATTGAAATTATAAACCTTCATAAATGCAGAAAGGGATTAAACCAGGACTACTGTGGCCTCTGCTTCTGCAATTCAATTCAGAGGTGACACAACAAGCCTACAGTGACCACAAAAATCTCCTGTTAGAAACTGCTCTTTTGTCATTGTAATGAGTAGTGGCTGACCTGAACTACTAAAACCTGTGATAAAGTTGGTTCTGTGGCTGGACATCTTGGTGCCCATCTTATAATTGTCAGTTAAGTCTCGCTCTCCATGCATTTCTTCATTGTTAGATGTACCTGTGCACCATTTATGATCCTGCCATATAGCTATTGCTTTTTTTTTAAAGATTTTATTTATTTATTTTTAGAAAGAGGGGAAGAGAGGGAGAAGGAGAGGGAGAGAAACATCAATGTGTGGTTGCCTCTCACATGGCCCCACTAGGGACCCAGTCTGCAACCCAGGTATGTGCCCTGAATGGGAATCGAACCAGTGACCCTTTGGTTTGCAGCCAGTGCTCAATCCACTGAGCTACACCAGCCAGGGCATATTTCTTACATATTAAAGAGATATTAATAAAATAATGCACATACCTTAGAAATCATATAACAGTCATGTGGTCACAGAAGTTTAGTTTGTAGAATGGAGAATTGGCAATAGCCAATTTAAATTTTATACGTGGAATCTTCTCTGAGCCTTCCTTTGGGCTGAGTACTATAGATCATAGCAAAAACCTGACACCTAATTTTGAACCAAGACATTTAGTTTTTAAATGAGGCAGAGTTGGGTAGACTGATGACTGTGACTGATTTAATAGTAATTACAGATCATTTATTATTTCTTGAACATAATAAGATAGAAAATGCTAGGGTGTATTTTTTTTTAAGAAGGATTCTGGGATCACCTAATTACAGAATTTCACAGATAAGGAAACTGAAGAAAATCATGCGATAAACTGTTTCTTAATAAATATTTAGAGCAGGAAGAACTGTATTTTCCTCTTAGTAGAGGGTCACTAGTAAATCTGTGTGTATATGGACCACATAACAATTTCATTCATTCAATGGAGTATTGAGAGGTTCTCTGTTTAGCACTTGAATATTGGACATGGTTCAAGTGTATGTCAAGTGTGTCTGGAGGCTTTATTCGTACCTATTTTCTTCTAGTCAGCAATACGTCATAATGCCCTGGTTCATGAATTTTAATGGAATTAAACTTGAACAGCTCAAAATTATATAATTAATTTGATTCTCCTTCAATTAAAGTTATTAATTGAATTAAACCTACTAGCATGACACCTGGCGGCACTCAGCTATATAACACTAACAGCAAGTAATGTTGGGCTTTGCTGATGAGACATTTCGTGTGTACCAGTGAGGCAGTATAAATGCCGTGTCTGTTGATAATCTCAGAAGGGCCTTGAGTTGACTGTGGCAGGAAAACATATCTGGAGTTGTTTAAAAAAGTACAGATTTTAATTGAAACCAGCACATCTCAGGAAGATTACATTTTTTTTACCATAATGCTGAGTAAATGTTACATTAATCTAGAACTGTTGTTTTAGCATGCTTCTTATTTATATTTTACTGGTACCTGAATATGGTTTTGCTGTTTTTAAAAATTTATTTGTTTTTTTTAAGAGAAAGGGTAAGGGAGGGAAAAAAGGGGTGGAGAAACATCGATTGGCTGCCTTTTGCACGCCACCTGCCCCACAACTGGCCTTTAACCCAGGCATGTGCCCTGACCAGGAATTGAACTGGCTACCTTGCAGTTTGTGATGATGTCCAACCCACTGAGCCACACACCAGTCAGAGTTGTTTTTTTAAATACTTAGCATTGAAACTGCCCCCCCCTTTTGTTGAGCTGTTAGCTACTGTAATTGGTCCTAAATGGGTGTCCATCTATTTGCATGTGTTGAAACGTGTTTCACGTCAGAACTTTTTAATTGTTGTGAAATCCCCATGGTACATGAGAAAATACTTCATGCGCATCAGTTGTTTTCCTTCCATTGGAAATATAAATACAATTGACCAACAGCTTCTGTTTGGATCTCTTCTTGCTTCCACAGCTTGACATCGTATAGCTTCTCTTCTTTAATCCTTTCTAATTGTACATACTCACCTGATACACTTCTTTTCATGTAGTCACTTTTTTGGTGAACCTAGGTATTTGGATGGCTTCTGTAATCAAGTTTAGGAACATGACTATTTCTAGCTATAATTTTATTTGTGATTTGCAAATTCAAATATCCAACACTAAACTCATCTACTAGACTGTAAACTCCATGAAGGCCTGGGTTGCGTCTCCTAATTCATTGTATCCACACTGCTTAGCAATTGCCTAAACATTATATATATAAAATCAGTAAGTTATTTTCTTGGTCTCCAGGTTTTCCCAGCCAAATTCACATTAAAAAAACTCAGTCATCTCCAATCCCATCTTCTCAATTATCTGTGCAATCCTCTAGTTACGTTCTCATATCTACCCCCTTTTCCATTTTGCTATGCAGTTAATTAAACTCTCATTAACTTCCACCTGGACTAATGTAAGTCTCCTGTTTTTTTCCCTTACTCTGTTCTCCATGTTACATCCATACTTCAGTGATTCTTAAGGATGCAAGTGCAGTGGAATCACCTAAGCACCCCTCCCCTAAATTGAAATAGAATCTTTGTTGATGGAGCCTAGAAGTCTGTTTTTTAAAAAGCTGAACAAATGAGTTAAAGTACAATCAGGATTGAGAACCACTGGTGTGTACAATTTTATTAATCTTCCTAGTACATGGCTCTGATAGGCAATTCATAAAGCTTTAATAGCTACTTTTACTTACTTGTCTTGGTCTTACATTAGGTCCAAATTTCTCACCTTGATGTTAAAATATCTGTTCTATGTCTGTATTCAAACCTTTAATGTCTTATATCCTAATGTTCCTCTTAAAGTACTTCAGTCCAGGTTTGGAACCGTTGTCCCAATGCCTGTTATTGGAGTTTGTTCATGCTGTTTTTCCACCTGGAATAGCTTTTCTTCCATCTTTATTTTTAGAATTCTCACCAGTCTTTTAAAGTCCATTAAACACCACTAGTGCTTTTGGGCTTCTCATAACATGCGTTTTACCTTATGTTCTAGTTTGCTTTTTGCCTGAGTTATGTTTACAATAAGCTGTTCCTTTTTTTCCCCTCAGAACTCGTAAATTCATGTATAGATCTCTCATCCTAAACACCCTTCCTCTTTGTGAATGTATGACACAATTCTTGACTATTTCCCAAGTTTCTATGAAGAAAATTCTGTATCTCCTCAATTCCCATTCCACTGCAGTTTGACTTTCATCTCTACCCCATATTGGAGTCTCTTCTCCTTTGTGCTTTCTCTACTGTTCCCACCCTCTCTACCTGTATGGACTAACTCACTTTCATCCTTGATGTAAGCTTTCCACATTTCTCTGTCATGCAGGTCACTTCCTGTGTTCTAATGATTTGTTTACAATACTCTTGACAGATTATTTTTATTGTAAACATCTGTTTCTGCAATGCTAGGCAAGTAATAAATGCCCAGTAAATATGTTAATGAGTCAGTGTGTGCAACAGTCAATTAAGGTGTCATGCCCATTTTCTTAAATGTTGGCACACTTGGAGGCATTTAGAAAAAAAAATCTATAAAATGAAAATACAGAGAAAGATATATAACATTTAATGATAATAAATATATTTTTATTCAGAAAAATGTGATAAAGAAACTGAGAGAGGTATAACTCAAGCCACTGATATCTGCCTCACACATGGAGAGATGCAAGACCGGTCCATTTGGGGAAATTGTTCAGATGATGAACTCATCAGAAGTAAGTACTTTTAAACAAAATTGCAGTGATTTGGGGATATGACTGTGACGATATGCTCTGAGTTAATTGTACCATATAATTTTGCTGGAAATCTATAAATCAAGAGTTTTCAGAGTTTATCTGAAACTGTATTCATGAGAATTTTAAAATATAGGGCTAAAACTAGGATATAAATAATACTCTGTCAGGTTTCATTCTTTCTTTAGGAGAGAAGAATTTACATGTAAATGTGGACTCGTTTCTCAGAGAGATTTACACAAAACTTAATTCCTTCTTGAGCAGTGACTAAGTGAAAGACAATTTCTAAGTGGACTGTGAAACTAAAGTGATAAAAACAGAGCTAAAGGATAATTAGTAGGACTTTGGTAATGTGATTCTGGTCCTTTTTCTTTTAAGCCAAATGATCCAAAATTTTTTACAGTATATATATATATTTTTTTAATTACTACTTGGTTTCTTTTTATTTTCTCCCTAAGATTGCTATGTAGAATATATAAAAAAGTTTTGGTATGTTTTCATTTTATTCTGGGAATGTCCAAGAATACTGGTGTCTTTTTGGTGCTATTCAGAATGCTGATTTCCCATCAGGTTCTCTGGAACCTAGGTTCTGGTCACCAAGTTTCCCCAGGTGGGTTCCAGATAAATTTATCATATAATGGGCTATTCTCTGTCGTACATGTCTAAATATAAAGATCATTGCTATGCCACACCTGGAAGAACACTATTGAAGGACATTTCAAAATTTCAAATAAAAGCTCTCAAAGTGAATGTGTTTTAGTTTAATTTTTGAACCTTTTTTTTTTTTTTTTTTTTTTACATTTTTGTCATAGAGAATGGAATAGAAAGCAAATCGGCCTCAGAAATTAGTGAGGAACAAAATTTGTATAGCTTTCTCCAAAGAATCAAGTACAATGCTACTTCAAATAACACATATACATGTATATGTAATATTATTATATATATAGGTAATATATAACTCAAAACATATATACTGGTAATCTATATAAATGTTGACTCTACTGTTGTGAAACAGTTCTGTGAGATACTGACTTATTTTATCTGTGATTTCCTAACAACTAGAGAGTTAATGAGAACTAGAAAATATTTTAGAAATAATTTTATTTCCACCTTGGGGAGCATGAGTGTTTTCCCATTTTTTTCATAGTCACAGAATTTTAAGTGTGTGTTTCATTTAATTGATTTACTCCCTCCCCAAGGCCTATAGTAAGAAAACATGAATATGTACTCTTAAGATAAAAATCAAAATATAAGCATTATTGCATAAGGATTTGAAAAGTCTTGTTTAATGTGCTAAATTTTTTGTGCTATTTGATTGAGCTCATTTTAGTTTCAGAATTCATACAATTAAAGGGAATGAATTTAAAATAAACTACTCTATGGTCAATCTAGATTAAGTGGACAGTGATAAAAATATTGTAAATTGTATGAAATTGTGTTTTTTCTTTAAATTGAGATAATGATGAAGCTTGTACCATGGGACACGAGTATTTGGAAACAACTCTCTAGTTTCCTACTAATATACATTGAAGGAATTGGGAGGAGAGGGAGAGACAGAGATTGAGAGATTGAGATTGATTACCCCACTGGAGAGGGCTGCTACAAATACTAACAGATGAATGGATATACAAAAGATAATGGCCAATGACAGTAATGTTGCTCCTGCTTGAAACATTAGCTGGCAAGAATTCCCAAATGTGTGGGTGACATCGGACTCTGAATTCTCTTAACTAATTTCAGAAACTCTGTTTTGTTATTTTCCTTGTCACACATTTCCAGACAAAGGCAATTTTATTGTGTTTACAGGAAGATTTGATATCTGGATTTGCTGAAATGGAAAATTTTATGTCATCTTTAAACCTGACTCAAGCCTGGATAGCGTGTGAAAGTTTGATATTGTGATAGCTCCTTATATTTCAACTCCCTGGATTTCTTTCTTTGGTCTTTCTCGTAGTTTTGACCATCTCCATATACTATAATGTTTGTCACTCTTAACTCTCCAGTTAGGGAGATGTGTGTTTTCCTCTTGATTCATCATCTAGCACATTTTGGGGGCCCAGTAAATCTTTTGTAATAACAATATACCCTGGAAAGAAGGCTCTAGATCATAGCTACATGGAGGAGGAGGCAAACATCTGTGGTGAGTCAGTGTCAGACTAGTTCCCATTCCAAGAGTCCTGTGTGGCTCTCCGAGCACCATGGAAGAGGTGGACAGCTGGCTCTCACAGAATTGATTTTAGTGTTCCCACTGTAGTGTGAGGTTGACTGGATGGAGGGATCAGCAGAAAATAATTAGGCCAACTGGGGTGTGGGAACATTTGCAAATGTACAACCCACTCTTTTTTCCAAGCTTCCATGGGACAGCTCAGCTGCATAAGCAAGAAATGAAGGAGAGTGACTTTGTTTAATATGGCTTCTCTTTCTCTGTCTATTCTTGAGAGTGGTTAGTGAGGGCTGATGGCTAAAATCTCTTTGTCTGGATGCCTGCTGCCTTATTTGTTGGGCATTTAAGGCATAATTTATAGAGAACTGTTAGCTGTCAGTATGATGAGGCTGTTTTTACTTTTCTGAGAATAACTGAACTCTGGAAAGTCAAGGGAGTGGCTGCTTTGGCAATTGTATTCTAATTAAAGGGTGTATTCTCAGGCCTCATAAAGGAGAGCCAAGCTGAGAATAAATTCCCAATTATTCTGTGAACTTTAACCTTGACCTCAGTGGACCACCCACTTGTGCCTCACACTTAGTTCTTGCTCCACACAGAAGTTTCAGCTTTGTTTGTCTTTCTAGAAGGCTAGAAAACATTGCAGGTAACAGACCTGAGGTAACATGCTCTCAGAGCCTGGATTCCAAATTGGTTGGCTTTGAGTTGCTAATTTGTTAGAGAGAGTCCTTTCTGGAAGTTATAAGTAAACAAGAGGAAATCCATATGGAATCCAACATTTCAAATAAGTAGGCCACACACACACAATGTGGTCTGGGAATATACATTGTGATTCTCTTTCTTAAGAAATTTAAATTAAAAAGACAATCCTAACTACTCAAGTTTTGCTTAAAAAAAAGAAAAACTAAATCAAGCAAGTAAAGATACAAGAACTAAATGGAAGTTTTGTGAGGAAACTTCATAATTGGAAACATTTTATTTTTCATTATGAATTTTTATTCTTTTTACAGTTTACAAGGTTTTCATATTTTGAGAAAATATTTTGCTGTATAATTTAATTTTTGGAATGGAGATTAAATTTTAGCATTTATAAGGGCATCTTTTAATGAGAATACTAGTTAAGACTGGCTTTTCTTATATTAGCATATATGATATACTATATAATTTGGAGCTATGCCCTGTTTTAACAATCACTGCACCTCTGACTTAGTTAAATATCAGAGAAATGATACCCTCAAGTAATATTAATTTTTCTATTTAACCCATAATATGTATAAAGTGATAACCAGCAATAGGCAATAATTCATATTTTAACTGGACTAGGAAAGGAACAGAAGTAACATTTTGATCTTGATCTTTGGGGGGATTTCTAAAGTAGGAAGGAATGTGTGTGTGTATCTTCCTGTGCTTCTACTCATAAGACTGTGCAATATTTTCCTTTAATTTAGGTCAAATTCTACTATTCTAATTATTTCCTATAGAGAGAGACTTACATTTTCTGTGTTCCTTTTCCTAAACTGCCTCAGGTCTCTAGCTCAGATTTTTTTATGTCTTTCTGAAAATTCTTACTACTTAATTTTATCCTTGGACATTGCTTTTATATAAACGTCTCCTAATTCAAAATGCTATTACTTAACTACAGAAATTTTTTTAGCTCTCTTTTGAAATAAATTTTCCATTAAATTAAACTGTTTTGTTCACCTAATTCTCTCCTTTGTGATTTTATAGAATTCCCATGATCTGAAGCAAAGTTAGAATGTTCTACTTAAATGTTAATCCCTATTCTATTGAACCCATTTATTCATTTTGAAGAGTTTTTTGCTCTCATAATAGTAAGCACTTAATTGGTAATAGAATGTAGGCCTTCTCTCTAATTCACAGTTGCCAATGCATCATGCTTTTTCACTCATCTTACTACTTGAAGCCTTTGTCTTGGCATCCTCTGAGTTTCCTCTCAACATCAACAGGCTCCATTATTAGAAATACTATTATTTCTTTTTCTAGCCTTTGCCACTTACCACTCATAACTACTTAATGAATACCATTTCATCACTTGAGAGAAAGCCTTCTCTATGTAAATTACTGAAAAAAGGCAGATACTCAGGTGTACAATTTATGTACTTAGAATACTTCTTACTTTAAAGGTAAGAAAAGAACACTGAGAGGTTTGAATTTAAATTTTTCAGTGGATCTCATGTTTGAATGCAAATTATACTAAGTATTGTTTGATTTTCTTTAGAATTAATTTTATATGAAAGAGACTGTAAAGAAGCCCCTCCAGATAAGTGCCACCCAGTAAGACTGGGAGAGGTAGCTTTTGTGTTATGTTCCTTAGGTAATCTAGTCTTTCCCTAATATTTCATGCTCAATCATTTTGGAAGCCCATCTTGGGAGTCAGTCATGTGGATTTCATCTTGCTCAGTGTCTTTTCCTTCATCTGTCTTTCAGAAAAGTTTTGTTTTTCAGTATGCTGACCAAAGAGTTACATGGCTGCAGTTCAGATTCTTTGATTATTGCTATTAAAGAGGAATCTTTAACCATCAGTTGTTTTAAAATCCAACTCATGATTGGGTTTCAGGGTTGGGTGGATAATCATAATCCATTTTTGATGGCTGTCTGTATTTATCTTGTTGGTAAAAGACAGCCATTAGGCTATGTTCTAGGATAGAGTTCAAGTTCCCTGACATAATTCTTCCTCAGGGTGCATTGTTCCATGCCCATCTGGGTTCCATTGCCCAGATCCTGGAGGCCAATGGAAGCCAATTGCCCGGATTCAGACCCTAGATGTCTCGTGAATAGTGGTATTGAGTAAGTTACCTAATGTCTTTGAAATCTACTTTTTCATTTTTAGAATGGAGGTACTAATACTTCATGATTTTGAGGACTGTACAAGAAAATTTATATTTTGTCCTTACTTAGTACAGAGCTGAGTCAGTTTATTCTCTGAATTTACTTGTTTTCATTATTATTGTTTTTGGACTCAAATACCAGTTTTGTGGCTTTGTTGTTGTTTTCTTTGTTGTTCCTTTGGTTTATTTGTCTAGACATGCTGGGTACATAGACCAGGTCTTTCTGAGACCCTTGATATTTATGTCCACAACAGATAGTCAGCACAATGGATACTACATAGTTTATGCTTAATAAATGATGACCTAAGTTTATTGAATGAATGCAAGGAGGGAAGAGATGTTTTGCACATGTTGCTTCTATGACTTCAGACTTTAAGGTACTATGACAAAGATTCTAAGTCACTACATTTTTCTTTTTATTCTTTCTAACCTACTCCTAACTCCCAAGCCACATGTGGTTCATTCATGTCAAATTCTAGTGTCTACAGATGACCCTAATGAAATTAAAGTGATCAAACCCTCAGTTTGACTGCTGTTCACTGATGGTGTATTCTGAAGAGGTCTCAGTGAACCGATAACAGTGCTCTGAATAATATTCATTGTCTGCGAAAGTGGGTAGGAATGACATTTTATTTAGGGCCTTCTCTGCTCTCTTATTCATTATTTTTCTCTCCTACCTATAAGAAAAAGTTTGAGACTCCTTTCTGTCTCTTCTTCATCTCCCTTTCTCTTGCTTTACTCTCTACCATCCCACTCTCCTTACTTCTCTCCTTTGTTTCTTGTTATATTTTTCTCTGCCTTTCTAAAAATTGGATTGCAAATGCTTTGTATACTATAAAGTTCAATGTATGTTGTTACTATTGTACTAATTACTTTTAATATTATTATTCTAATTTATTACTTTACCATTTACTCTTATCGTGTACCCTGACTCATTCAATTTCCAATCTATATCTTACTACATTTTGTTAAAGATTTTCAGTGTTTTCCTGATACTCTTAAAATGTTTTGAACTTTATTGGGGGAGATGAGAAGGTATTGAACTATAAGTGGTGGATAAAGGTGCAATGAAGGAACCAGATTTATTCCTTTTCCATTTGGGAGCTCTTTGAGCTTCAGGGAAGAGCTGAACATGCTAACCACTGTAGAAATAAATAACACTCAATGATCAAGACAATAAATGCTGTGGTCTAGATAATTTTAGTTCTCAGACCTCAAAGTTCCTGGGTGTGAACACACTATGAATTTATACATAAATTATTTTTTTGGAGAACATGTTGTTATATTGAAATTTCAGGATTAGGAATCAAAATATAGCTTTGAAAGCTAAATTTAAAAAATCATTTACATTAAGAAGGAGTACTTACATTGTGCTTACACAATGTTATGGTGAGGATACAGTGATGAACAGTACAGGTGTGGTCTCTGCATTTAGTTTATAATCTGGTGGAAGAGACAGTTCATCTGGAAATGGTAATGAGTGTTTTAAGTGCTATGATAGGAAGTGTAGGCTGTATATGTTTCCATTTGAGAAACATATATCCTTGCATGAAGGGGAAGTGTCAGAGAGGGCTTTCTGGAGGAAGTGATGTCTACTACAATACCTACAGGAGAGTTAGCCAACCAAAGTAGAGTATGGGATGCTGTGGGGTCAGAGTTTTAAGCCAAAAGGACAGCACACCTGTTGTTTAGAGGTAAGAGAAACCAGACAGTTGGAGTAAAGTTGGAGAAACTGGGATGTAAAATGTTAGATGAAGAAGTATGGAGAGAGATGGGAGGGAAAGAATCTGTTAACAAAGGGTTAAGGAAAGATAGAAGTTGTTGAAGAGAATAGCAGCTGAATCAAATTTATATTGTAGTTAGCCTATATTTTAGGCTGATTACTCTTGCAATTGTTGGAAAAGAATAGGAAGAACTGAAAGCAGTTCTCCTAGCTGGGAGACTTGTATTAATCCAATGGATAATGGAAACTATCTTGGACTGCAGTAATGACAGGTGGAATTGCAAGGAGTAGATAGATTCCGCTTTCTATGGGTTATAATCAGTAAGACATTTGAGGTAAGGGAGTGGTAGGTGCTGAAAAGGAGGCCAAGATTTTTAGTTTGGACAAGTGATGGTTGTGATAAAAGGACAATGGTGCAAAGTATTTAAGGACATTGTCTAAAGAGATTGCAGTGAGAAGTGACGGATGACAGATGGGTAGAGAAAGAAGTAAACACAAGAAGTGTATTACAAATAAGAAAAAACAAAGGGGCTAACAATACCAAAAGGTTTCTACTCTTTACGAAACAATCAGGTATATATACAGTATGTAAATGGGACAAGAGTAAAGAGAACATGGATTATGAGGATTAGAAATATGAATGTAAGATTTCTGAAGGTAGAACAGTCCCTGGTGAGCATTATGTCCAAGGTGTGGT
Organism: Trachops cirrhosus; assembly: GCA_028533065.1. Lineage (NCBI taxonomy): Eukaryota > Metazoa > Chordata > Mammalia > Chiroptera > Phyllostomidae > Trachops > Trachops cirrhosus. Next base: position 55,118,173 of record CM052549.1, on the reverse strand, counting down.
CATGAGCTTGGGTGACTGAAAAATATCTCTGCTACATCCAGAGTGCTAGATTTGGAAGAGATTTTGGAGGTTTCATTGCCATATTTAGCAGGAGGGGAAACAGAAATCCAGATGTTTCTTCTAATCAACATGGCTAGTAAGAGGGAAATCTGGGGCTTTATCCATGTTTTTTTGTGTGTGTGTCCGAATCTCTTAAATTTCTCATTGAACCTTAATGGTTTATAAGCCAACCAGTTGTTTATCTCTGGTCCTTTGCTGCTTTTCCCTAAGATTAGTGACCTGTTGTAGATGAATGGAATAGTAATTTGATATTCTCTAGAGCTGAAGACCCTGAGAAAAATGAAAAATAATACATATTGTTTGAAGCCCTTGGTTTTCTTTATTGTAAGATTCTAAAGAGTCTTTTCCACTTAGTTCAGCAGACATACACAATTGGGATTTTTTGAAAAGATATATATCAGTGTGTGTGTATCAAATTATAAATGTATATTTATCTTTTTTCATAATGGATGATTTCTCTTCACAATAGTTACATTTAGGGACTTATGTGAAATCAGGGACTTTCACTTAATACTCTGTATACTTTTTTCTGTATCATCTATTTTTTCCTTATGAATTGAATTGTTTTATTACATTAAAAACAATAATATTTTAAAAAGAAAATTCTCCCATGTAACAAAAATTATTAGAATGAAGGCCCAACTTCTCAAAGCCTCATTAGAGGACAGTCACCTGTAGGAAATGCTTCAGGTCGCAGGGAAGCCAAGAGATTCTGTTTCCTACAGGTTCTGCAGAAGACAGGACCAACTACATAATTTTGTAGGTGTAGAGCGGTGCAAACTGTGAATGCACAGCCCTTTAAAAAATTATTATGACTTTTAAGATAGCAAGAGCAGCCCTGGCTTGTGTAGTTCAGTGGATTGAGTGTGGGCCTGCGAACCAAAGAATCGCGGTTTGATTCCCAGTCAGGGCACGTGCCTGGGTTGCAGGCCAGTTCCCAGCAGGGGACACATGAGAGGCAACCACACATAGATATTTCTCTCCCTCTCTCCTTCCCTTCCCTTCTAAAGATAAATAAATTAAATAAAAAATAAAAGTTAAAAAAAAGATGGCAAGAGCAGAGAATTAAGTGAATTGCAGGTCCCTTCTCAGCACAAGCACGAGGCTTACACCCATGAAGTGAGGATTGGCTGGAGGTTTTGAGGGGATGGGGATTCGGTTCTCGTAAAGACTACCTTACATCTTTTTTTCAATAAGTTCTTAAAATTCAAGAATGAAGCAGTTTTTCTGGATTTGGCAAATCAGTTGATATTTTAGTTACAAGCATGAGTATTTTGTATAGCTATATGAAACAACTGCGGTGTGGGAAATTATTTAAGGCAGTGGTTTTTGTTTTACCCAGCCACAGAAGGGGTGAGACAGCTAGTTTCATAGGTTCAGTAGTGGGGATGAGGGCATGTATCAGAATGAGGAGCATTGGTAGAATCCCCTCTTCACTCCTTTTAGGAGCTCCATTTTCCCTTTTCCATTGCACAGCTGAGTCAATACTATCACTTGTCCAGTGTTACTTTTAAGGAGTCCTTCAGGACTTGATGGTAAATCCATTCTCCATTGGAAACTGGATTCTTCCCAAGTCCGTGAGTTCTGCAACAAGATACACAAAAGTCAGGGAAATATCTTTTAAAACACTGGATGCTGGTATTAAAGGGTAAAATTGCATTAAGTGAACCAGAGAAGGTAGTGGGTAGAGACATTTGTTCTGCTATGGAACATTATTTAATTAAATACATTTTCCATGGTTCTTGAGAACTTGGATTGGAAAGTTAAGGGAAAAAAGATTTCCGCCATCTCCCATTGTCACATATAATTGATTCATGCTGATGTGATTGTTAAATGGCCATACATCTCATTGAAGGATGCTGCCCATTCTTGTCTTCATGAAAAATATATTTGATGTATTATCTACGTAGAGGCCTACCTTGGCAGGTTTTGTTGTCCATATTCCTTCAGCCTACGAAGATGCTGTCATAATCACAAAGGTGAGTGATAATGTAGGCAGCAGCACTGATGATAACACACCCATCAAACGGTGTAATCATGTGCAATTAATTATCTTTTTTCTACTATTTCTTTGAGTTAGGTTCTTATTATACTTCTCTCATATCCAGTAAATTTTCAAGTCTTATTAATTAGCTCTAAATATGAATATTTACTATTAGAAATATAAAATTAAACCTATATTCTAACAGATTTAGGTTTTTAATATTTTTTACTTTAGCCAGTTTAAGATGGTTGATTTTTGGTATGACTTTACATTTTGAAAGAACAAAAGCTGTTCATTTTTTTTTATTTAAATATACATAAAGTTGTCCTTTAATTTTCAAAAACAAAGAGAGTTTTTATGTTAAATTTCAAAGATTTTCTAATAAAATATATATCTATAACATATCTAAAATATTTTATAGAGGTTTAAATCATACTGACTTTTTTCATACAGTCCAAATTTGCTTGGGCTAATTCAAGGTTATATGGTTTCAGGCTACAAGATCTTCTGATTATTTCAACATCAAATTTGAGCCATGTTGCCAATCTAGTACCCAGAAAGTTGATGTGAAGGGTTGTTGGTAGTACATTAATTCCCAAAGAAAACTGAAAATGAAATGGCACAACCTTAAATTAGTGCCCTGGTGAGTGTGGCTCAGTGGATTGAGCACCACCTGAAAACAGAAAGGTTGCCAGTTTGACTCCCAGTCAGGACATGTGCCTGGATTGCCAGCCAGGTCCTTGGTTGGGATTGTGGGAAAGGCAAGCAATTGATATTTCGCTTCTTGTCTTTCTCCCTTCCTTCCCCTCTCTCTAAAAATGCAGACAACTGTACTTGAAGTACAATAAAATAATTAAAAATAAATAAATAAATAAAATGCATTAATTAATTTTTTAAACAACCTTAAATTAGTGAGACAGTTATTGTGTGTAGTATCAGGTGGTGTTGTGTGTGATGTTGCTGTGACTCTTTATTCATGCCTTCTCGACCTTCTACCATAACCTGTTTGATCCCTAACTATTATCTTACTTGTCCTCTAAGTCAAACTTCCCAGTGTTTGATGTAGAATTAAAAAAATTGAAATCACGTAAATTCTAGGCTTTTTTAACTCTAAAGACCTTACATCTATTTTACTTTAGCCATCTTACAAATATAGACATATGTTGGATCTTGTTATCACAGAGATCTGCTCTCTTCTAAGATTTTGAAATCAGAAATGATTTCAAATTTACTCTAATTTTTCCTGCTCTTTCCTTTAATAATTAGGCCTAAACTTCTAACTGTGTTCTTTTCCCCCTGTTAACTCATCTCCTTCTTAACTTTACCTTTTTTTTCTGACTGTCTAGGAGGACCTAGAAATGATCTTTCATTATCATCTAAATTCTATGATCTTATGCCATATCTTCCAAGTTTATGATGGAATGAAGGTTACAGACCACATCATCAGTCTTCTCAGTTGAGGTTCCAGGGACTGTGGATCACAGAGAAAAAATGTTATATAACAGAAGGATTAGCTGTAGTATAAATGTGTGTTCTCTCATCTCAACTAAATCATCTCTACTACTCACCTGTATTTTAATTTCTAGTTAATTTTCTTTTCTTGGTCCCTTCTTGCCTTTTGATTTTATTACATTTTATTATAAATATTCAGATTATATTCTAATTCCTTTATCACTGAGACATTTTACATTATATTAACACCAGCTTCTGGGTACATGTATATATTAACACCAATTCTGGGGTTCATGACTGATACCTTAGTACATCTTTATATCTGCCCTGCATGAAACTAAAATAGTCTTTTGAACTTGATACATCCCTTTTCCCAATTTGTCCAGGGAGCTCTTCTCAGTCCTCACTCTTTCTGTAGCATTTGACAGGATATGATTCTTACTTGAAATTCCATCCCTCTTCTGCCACTCTCCTCTTCCCTCTTTCTGTTTCTCTCACAGCACAGGCTTCCTTTCAGTGCCTCCAATGCCTGAAGTTGCTTTCTGACTCTGGGCTTTTACATACCAGGTCTCCCTCCAGGCTTAACTGTCATTTCTGAAAAGAGACCTTCTCAGACCTCTCAATATAAAGTAAATTTCCTTATTTCTCATAGCACCCTTTTCTTTCTAGCCATTGTCACAATTTGAAATTTATTTTTTCTACTACATGTTTAATATCTGCTGGCTTTAAGTTGCCTCCCCAGCAATTAGCATCATTCCAGGACCACAGTAAACTTTCAGTATACAATTTTGGATGATTGTGGAAATAAAATAAATTTCATTCTTTCCTCCACTACTTCCTTTTATTAGCTTTTGCCACAGTGAGCATGTATTCCTTGCATTTCTCATTACATGTCCAGTGTTTTTCTTTTCCCAAGCTTAACTCATGTTACTTCTCTCTCCATATCTTCAACCCCATGAGTAGGCCTTCTGTGATTTCCCCTTGGAAATCACAGTGTTTTCCCATCTGGACTCACAGTGTTTATCTTCATCTCTCCTAAAGAACTCATTAATTTCAAAATCATAGTGCACATTGTGATGAGCCTCTTCCCCATCACTGAACTGAAGGCTCCTTAGAGGCAGGATTGACGTTTCATTCATCTCTGTAGCTCTCATGGTGAATAGCCCAGGGCCATGCTCAGAGTTTGTTCCTAATACTTATATGTTAGTTGTTGAATAAGTGAAAATCTGTATTTTTGACTATGTTTAGCTTCTGTGTAGGAGACTGACAGCGTTGAATTGGTTAAGCTGTAATTATTTGCCTTAAAATGTGGATTGACTATTTTTGATTTTCTTAAGGAGCTAATTTTCTTAGTCTACAGTTCATTCATATCAAAAGATGCTTTTTATTAGTAATACTAACAATGTTATTACTTAGAGTTTTTTACAATTAATGAAAAATTTTTAATTGATCTAAATTTGTTTATCAGCAACTTTATCAGGCATATGGGATATGAATTATCTATAGATAGATGACACTGAATTCAGAAAAGTCTGCAGCTACAGAGCTAACTAATACTCTGGTTATCCAGAAGTGAGTCTCAAATCAGAGGTGGAGTAGAGGGAAATACATTGAATTTGTGGAGTTTATGGTCTCCTAGAGATTGCATTAAAATCAAAGAGGAGGTGACAATTTTCCCAAATTATTACCTAATTTAAAGGCAAACATTTAAAGGCAAGGTATAGCCACATCATAAAGAGTGGTAGAATGACAATAATTTCCAAATATACACTTCCCTATTTGGAGATTATTGTCATTCTACCACTCTTTATGACGTGGCTATACCTTGTCTCTGTGTTGGGTGAGAAAAACTGGGGAAAATTGTAATATACTGTACTCCTTCAGAATTTCATCTTTGTTGTGATAAATTCAAGACAATTCCTGGTCTTAATATATACTTAATATCTTAGAAAAAAAGAATTTTTTTTCTTTTAGTTTTCAGAAACATTTACTCATTGCTTCCATGAGAAACTGGTCTCATTGCAAGACAGAATCTTAGCATCTGCTGTTCTTTTTGTGGTACAAAATTATACATTTAATTCAAGTTTTATGATATTGGAAAAAAACTATTATAATTTGTTCTTGTAGCCTTATTAAGTAGCACAATGAGATGGAGGGCACAATGAAAGGATTTAAAATCTAAAACTTGATGTAGCTATAGGAATTATTTTATTATATTAGGATTTTGATATATTAAACCAAAATCAAGGTTTATGTTACATGTGAGTCAATTTTCTTTAAGAATAGAAATCATTTTGCTTGTTTTTCTGAAGAAATACCTGTCTGCTTCTTTCATCTTCTTTTGACACTCTGTCTAGAATTGGAGTAACCTATCTCTTTTGGGTAAAAATCTCTGGAATAAGCAGCTTTTCAATCAAGCGTTTGTTGGAAAGAATGTTTCACTAACTGTTATAGGTAGAGTTTGTTCTTGGGTAAAACAAAGTCTCTTATAATAGAGATACCATTTACCTACTAAGAATCAAATTAATAAGTAAAAAAATCAGCTTTTTGAATAATATATGGATTCGTATGGTATCAATGGTATCTAGGCATTTGGGACAATATATAATTAGTCTGAATTCCCTTTGAGAGGGAGATGTGGATGTTAAAATAAATTGCTGATGAAGCATATACATTGGAGAACACTGTATTTCAAAACTTTGTGCAAAATCAGCTATTTCTTTGAATGGTACGGAAGTATAGCCTAAGACTGAGAAGATTTATTAGGGGAAGCTTTAAACCATTCTCACTGTATAAAAGTTTATAGTTTGCTCATTTAGGACTAGTTACTAAAAAAGGATGAATAACACATATTTATAGGCCTGCTGGGAAAACATTGGTACTATACAACTACAGCCACCATTGTTTGCCGCCAATAAAACAATAATAATCAGAATCACTATATTTAAGCACTTAAAAGGATGGGTCATTTAGTTATTAAGAGTTTTTCTTTTATAAAAACTGGATAATGGATCTCCAGAAAAATAAGCATTTACAGAGTAAGAAGATTTAGAATTGTGGAATAAATATATTCTGAGAAAAGAAGGGGGCAACAGAGTTTGGAATAATTGACTTTTTTAAGTGAAAGTGATAAAACTGCCTCTGTAGAAAGAATTACTTTGCTACCAGAAATAAATATTCCAAACTAAACTGTTCTTGCACAGAGTATCTACCAGTTTTATTGCGGAAAATAGGCTATAATATACACAGTATATGTAGTATAAAGGCTAATGCAAGCACAGTTTACTATCTACCCCTGAGTTTTTAAGACACACAAACAAAATATTGTTCCTTCTCATCTTTTGCCCTCTGAAATTGGTGCAGTTTATCATTATCTTAAATATGTTCAAAAATTTTCTTCCTGAGAAAGGGAGCACATAACTTAGCCAAGAAATCATCACTCCTTTTTCAGCATCTTTCTCAGGTTTCTTTATTTTGATAAACATTGGGTACATGATCAGTTGCTTGTCCCAGTAAGCCTAAAATAAATGAGGGGTTTGTTATAACAATCACTGGGAAGAAGTCTTCAATTTAGTTTATTTTTCTGATGACATTCATGGTGTTAAAGTAAAAATATATAAATGGAACAACTCAAAGAATGCATATTTAGTGTACAGAAAGCACAAATGTGTGGGAGTGCTCATTTTTGCATTATTTTTTTTTCACTAAAAACAAACAAACCACTTCTTGGACTTAAAAAACAAAATAGGATAACTATGCTCATAGAGTGAGAATCTACAGCTCTGGGAGAGTGAGTAGGTGCAATTATAGCTTGGTCAGTAATAATGACATATTTTAGTGCCCATTTTAGTGTATGAAACTCTAAATTACAATAACTTGAAAAAAATGGGTAGTTTTTGTGTAGTTTGCAGTCCTAGAATAGCCTTTCTTGGGGAGTAAGTATGACCTTAAACATTTTGGGATTTTTTAAAATCTTTTTCCCGTTTAATTGCTAGTACAGTGTTATTTTCACTTCTTTGAATATTAATATAAATGTGGAAATAATTGTGGATGGCCTGTGTTCAAGAGACTCTCTATGATATATTTTAGCAAAAATATTAAAACTCAATTCCTTGGAAAATTATCCTTATTCAGATAATTTTTGTAAATCTTCGTAAGAGCTGTTTTAATTGAGAGAGTTATTTCCATTCAGTTGGGCCGATGCAGTCTGTTCCAGCATGCATTGAAAAATGCTGAAATCTCATATTCTATAATGATTATGTACGAAGACTTTGGAAGAACTGGAGGTGTCACTGACCTCAGTGTAAACATAGCATGGTGTTTCTTTTACATAAGGGAAGGTATATATATGCCAAGCCAATGATCTCAACTCCCATATTCTAAATAGTCCCCCCCCTCCAAAAAAAAAGCATTTGGCCGGGGGAAACTGAAAATGAAATAATGGCCAAAAGCTTGACTTACTTTTCAGCCAGTTCCATTTTTGGCAGGAATGAGTCTCCTGGTCAGATATAATAAAGGTGCAGCATATAACACTAATGTTTAGAGAAAACCTGTGTATATGAAGAGAAGGTGATGTGTGGAGTGCTGTAATTTGGATTCCAGTCGTCCCTAAAATTTACTAACTATGGAGCATGTGGCAAGTCACTTTCATCTTTCAACTTTAACCTCTGCATCTTTAGAATAAAATGGAGGCATTCCCTTCTCTCACTACTTCATGAGGTTGGTGAAGGGTCAAACATGAAAATGTAGTTGTCATCGTTAAGTCTAAGTATTTAGGTGAATATTACTGGTACACAGTGATAAGAAAAACTAGCATCTAGGTTGAAGGAAGAAGTAAAGGATCACCCTGAGTTATACTTTGGCAAGAATGGAACTTCTTTCCTAGTTGCATTTTCAGGCTGATCCAGGGATACTACAGAGAGAACCTGGCAGAGAAAAGTAGAGCATGACCCTTTGGGTATTTTCCTTCTTATCCAGGAGTTAGGGGGAAGAGTGGTGTATTTACATGATAGCCTATTTTATATGATCCTAAACACAAAAATCAAAAAACAACGAAATTACCCATAAAAATGTTAAGAAATAAAAAAGCCATTATGTTCACTAGAACCCTCTTTATTTTAAAATTAATTTTCAATTAAAAAATTTCATTGTTGCTCAATTACAGTTGTCTCCATTTTTCCCCTATTACTCTCCCCAGCCCTACCCACCCACCTCCCACTTTCAATACCCCTGCCCCCTTGTCCTTGTCCATGGGTCCTTTATACATGTTCCTTGACTTGACCCTTCCCTTTCTTTCTCCGATTAGTTGCCCCCCCTCCCCTCTGGTCATTGTCAGTTTGTTCTTCATCTCCATGTCTCTGGCTCTACTTTGCTCATTTGTTTGTTTTGTTGATTAGGTTCCACTTATAGGTAAGCTCATATGGTATTTATCTTTCGCTGCCTGGCTTATTTCACTCAGCATAATACTCTCCAGTTCCATCCATGCTGTTATGAAGGTCAGGAGTTCTTTCTTTCTGCTGCATAGTATTCCATTGTGTAAATGTACCACAGTTTTTTGATCCACTCATTTACTGATGGGCACTTAGATTGTGTCTAGCAGTTAACTATTATAAATAACGCTGCTATGAATACTGGGGTGCATTGGTTGTTTTGAATCGGTGTTGCAGGATTCTTAGGGTATAATCCCAGCAGTGAAATTGCCAGGTCAAAAGACAGTTCCATTTTTATATTTTTGTGGAAATTCCATACAGTTCCCCATGGTGACTGCACCAGTCTGCCTTCCCACCAATAATGTACTAGGGTTCCCTTTTCCCCCCAACCTCTCCAGTACTTGTTTGTTGATTTGTTTATGATGGCCATTCTCAACAGTGTGAAGTGGTATCTCACTGTGGTTTTAATTTGCATCTCTCTGATGGCTAGTAATGCTGAGCATTCTTTCATATGTCCATAGGCCCTCTGTATGTCCTTGGAGAAGTGTCTGTTCAGGTCTTTTGCCCATTTTTTAATTGGATTTTTTTGTCTTCCTGGTGTTGAGTCACATGAGTTGTTTATATATTTTGGAGATCAAACCCTTGTCCGAGGTATCATTTGCAAATATATTTTACCACACAGTTGGTTAATATAATGAAATATTTTAGATATTAATTAAAATATACAAAAGTATATTGCAAACACCAGTGTACCAAGCATTTTTATTTAACAATTGTTACCATTTTGCCAGATTTTCTTGAGTTTTTTTTTTTTTGTTTTGAAAAAATAAAACATGTTCTTTAACATGGGAGATTCATATATATTCCATTGTTTTGGAGCAGGAAGAAACAGTGAATTATAGATGTTGAGTATTTCCTGGAAGATACAAAGTATATGGAGAAATAATAACTGACTTTGTAGCACTGAGAAGTCAGGACCTAAATGTTAATCTGACACAGTATGGTACTATACCAAAAGGCTCAAAATTTGGAGGCATCAGGGCACTTGGAAACTGAGATAAATTTAAGACTTGAGAAAAATGTAGTTCAAAAGTCTGAGTACAGAAAATTAAACCTCCGGTTCATCTCCAGCTCCCAAATCTGAACAGATACTCTCCCTTCTACCCTCACAAGTCATAAGAGTGATGCTCTGGAGAATTTAAACCAGGAAGCTCCAGACCCTGGGCACCTGGCATTGCAGAACATGGGAGTGAATGTCATACTGACCACAGGGTAGTCAGTGAAGTTGACTGCCTGAATGACAAGACACATACACAGTCCCATCTTCCTTTCTCTTTAAGCATTGAAGGTCATGATGCAGACATCATAAACCAATCGAGAAAATATTTAGTTTCATATTCTATTTTGTTCACTATATTACAATTTTGAAAAAAAATGAAAGAGATTTAATCTTACTTACTGCTGGTTGTTGTTGTCACTAGAAGCTACCCTGAGCTCCTGACACCTGGCTAAAAGCATAGGAGCTATGAACCTTCTTAAATTAGTAATTGCTGGTTGTAGGTGGACAGAAAAGTGCTCAATCATTACTGTTACTCCTCAGCTTAATCTTGTTCCCTGTAAATGTTTTTATTTAAAGTGTCATACCTTCAGCCTTGGCAATGTTAAATGACGACCTGCAAATCAAAGGGTCACTGGTTCGATTCCCAGTCCAGGGCACCTGCCTGGGTTGCTGGCCAGGTCTCTAGTAGGGGGCACTCAAGAAACAACCACATATTGATGTTTCTTTCCCTCTCTCCCTCCCTTCCCCTCTCTAAAAAATAAGTAAATAAAATCTTTTAAAAAATAAATAATGTGTCATACCTTCAACCCTCTTATACTTCTTTCTCTAGAAAAATAAACTTTTAATAATTATGTCAATAGATATTATTGAAGTGGCTTAGATTCTAAATTATAAGCCCCAAACAAATTGGATGCTTACACTAATTCTTTTCAGAATGTTTTCTAATGTTGACAATGAATCATGGATCTTATACACTTGCAATATTAATGATAGGCAAGGTGCCTCAGAGATCAACGTGTTCAGTCTGTGTTTTCTTAAGTTGACAAATTGAAGAGGAAAAGGGTAAATCGTTTGTCCAAAGATATCCAGGTAGTTACTGACAGAAGCAGGGCTATAATTTTTTAAAATGGTATTTGATTATCAGTGAAAATATGTAGTTACCACTTAAAATTTGTGAACTACAGTGTGGTTTCTGTGGAATATAAAAGGCTATATTAATACAAAATAGTTACCAGAAGTTAATGGGAATTTTTAAGGCCCTAGGTAGATAGACTTGTTCAATTCACTGTTTAATTGTTCATTTTGTTTTCCCTTAACTGTTTCCTTTTATGATAAAAGTTGCTCTTGGTCAGCATTCTACCCATCTATGCTTCTAGTATTAAAAGTATGATTCTCCAAGGAAGAGCACAAGGAAAGAGATAAGAGAATCCCTGGAGAAGGAGTATATTTTTTGAAACCACACAAGATATTATTAAAGGGTATTTGTTGTTCAAGTAAACCCTAGGGAGTTGAAAAAAGGTTTAGAGATACTGTTAGAGAGTTTTAAATTAATAAAAGAATCTGACTTAGGAAATTGGAATAAAACAAAGATAAATGCAAACAGTGATAGTCTCATTTCTAAAATCTGAGCAGATTCTTAAGAATAGTAGCTAGGTTTCCTCACAACCATTTATTTTACTATTAAAGAACATAAAATAATTCATGCTATTTTATCTAGCCTCAGAACAACTTTCACCCAATTCAATATAAACAGATTGGTGTACATTGAGGAGAAATGGATGTGTTTTTTTCTTGGAAAGTAATTAAAAGATAAGATTTCTATAAGTGTTTCTTGATTGTTCAAATTGTGTTTGTATTTTATGTTTATAAGAAGTTACCTTTATGTAACTTCCTAAGAACTCCTTTAATGAAAGTGTCTTGATTGACTATAAATATTTAAGCCAACTTCTGGTCAGTTATACGGAGAGTGGTCTTGCAAGTAAATAATTTATTGTAGTAATGACTTACATAGTAAAGAAGCACAATATCTGGAAGAAAATTGCCAGGAAAGGTTTACAGAAGCACATTCTATGATTTTTCTAATATATTTGTAAATGTTTACAATTTTAATTGGGCAATAAATATATGGTCATGTAAATATTCTTTAGCCACACTGGCTTTCAAACAGTTCAATAAATGTGTTGACCTGTTCCACTTCAGAGCTTGGCCAGTGTTATTAGTCTGACCTAAAACCCTGTTACTCATTCTCTTTGAAGGTTCTTTTCCCTCAGGTCTCTGTTGAAATGCTGTTCCTAGCATTCCAAACCAAAATAGTTCCCCTTGTTATTCTTTCTGATAGTAATACTTTTCTTGTTTAGTTCCATGTTTAATATCTTTTTATTCACCTCTGTTTAGTCTTAGCACTGTGTCTAATACACAGTAGATGCTCAATAAATATTTGGTAAAAGAATGACTAACAGCCTTGGCCAAGTAGCTCAGTTGTTTGGAGCATTGCCCTGATACACCAAAATTACAGGTTCAATCCCTGGTAAAAGTACATATAAGAATCAATCAATGAATACATAAATAAGTGGAGAAACAAATCAGTCTCTCTCTCTTTTTCTCTCCCCCATTCTTCTCTTTCTAAAAGTCAGTAAATAAAAAAAATTAAAAAATGAGCAGCACATATAAAACATGTATAATGAGCATTTCTACCCTTTCTTTTTCAAGTGCTAAGATCTCTTATAGTTTTTTAAAAGATTTTTGTAATTGTTTTGGTTATTATTTATGGCTCTTTGTACTGTTGGAAACAGTAATAATCTTCTACATGTTCATTAAACTAGTGTGAGATCTATGGTGATGAAGAAATTTGACATTATCATTTTACTAATTCAGTAGAATTACAAATATGCCCATCAGTATTTCATATAACTCATTCACAAGGGATACAGCTTCAGAAGGATCAGCCTCTGCTGGTCAAGCCTGTTTACCCACAGAAGTAAAGGTAGTGACAGAAAAACATTAAGTTGAGACTAAAGGAGGCACAGGGAGCTCAGAACTCAAGAACAGAAATGTCAAGGCAATGGACCAGAGTTAAAGATCATTATGTGATACAAACTTTTGGTTCCAGTTACCAGAAAATAAACTCTTCCACCACCAAGTCCAAAAAATAGATGTTGATGCTAACAAAGCAATGTAAAGAAATTACATTGCCAGAAAAATCCTTAGCCTAACAAATAAAGGCTCATGACTTTTCTACCCTAAGGCAATCCCTGATTCTAAATCCTTGTTACCAATAAGAAAAGAACCATGAAGTTGCAAAGAGTATGAGTTCCTTCTTTCTTTCAGCTGCATAGAATTCCATTGTGTAAATGTACCATAGTTTTTTGATCCATTCATTTACTGATGGGCATCTAGGTTGTTTCCAGCACTTAGCTATTGTAAATTGTGCT
>CM052549.1:55073315-55104257 GCA_028533065.1 Trachops cirrhosus | reverse complement strand
GACATGAACTAAAGGGGGGGAATGTGGGTGGGAGAGGGTGTTCAGGGTGGAGGGGAATGAAGGGGGGATAATAGGACAACTGTAATAGCGTAATCAATAAAATATATTTAAAAAAATAAAAAAAATAAAAGGATAAAAACAAGCATTAGAGTAAAATTACACTAGAAGACGAGATGATAAAGACTTTGTTATTCATTGATTTACTATCTGGTATTTTTTTTAAGTTTTACATGTATTACTTTTTAGTAAATACCAGTTGCTTGCCCTGGGTGGTGCAGCTCAGTGGATTGAGTGCAGGCCTACAAACCAAAGGGTTGCTGATTCTGTCCCCAGCCAGCGTACATGCCTGGGGTATGGGCCAGGTCAGGTCCCAAGTAGAAGAGGTGCATGAGGCAACCACACAATGATGTTTTTCTCCCTTCCTCCCTCCCTTCCCCTCCCTAAAAACAAGTAAAATCTTTTTTTAAAAAAATACCAATTGCTTTTTTATTTTTCTTTGAAGTCATCATTTTTTTTTCTGAAAAATGAAAAGTAGTTTGCGTATTCGTTTGGAACTTATTCATTTACAAAAAAGGTTTTGGGTTGATATATTGTGGGAAACCTGGGTAACAATAAAAAATAAAAGGAAAATGGTAAATCAGATAGGAATGTGAAAAAATTAAGGTAGGGTAGTATAAGGAAAAGGAAAAACATGAATGAAACTTGTAAGTTAAACCAGCCTATACCCGTAAGATATTAGCTTTTCCTCTCATTTGCCAGTGATGATCATAATGCCCAGGGAGATGAAATAAGTTTCTGAAGTTCACAGAACCGGGAAGTACTGGCCCTAGAATTCAAATTCTAGTGAGTCTTGTTCAAAGCCTATGCATATTCCACCACCTGTTGTTGCTAGTGTCATGAGGAAAACAGTTGTGCACAAATTGATCCTGATATAAAAGTGACAAACTTGTCCAGTTTTCTTGAGACTATTCTGGTTTTAAACTGAAAGTTCTGCACCCCAGCACCTCCTTTTGTCCAGAGCAAAGTGAGATGGTTGGCCATCTACTGACTTCCTCCCAACCATGGTAAGGAGAGAAAGTTGAGGGTGTTAGAAAGTTTTCTTCAAATGGCAGAGTATAGCTGAGTACTTTTCTTCCAAACTACATCATCCTTCCTTAATGATAACAGCTCCTGCATTGTAAAGCTGAGCTGCTGCTTTCTGAGCTCTACCACAGGCTGTGGATATGGTGGTAGTCTTTATCCTGCTATTAATATATTGTGTTTTCTTTTTTTTCATAGTACATGTGGTATGTACCCAAATGACTTTTGGGTCATTTGGGCTATGGGTAGTTTAAGTATTTATATGTATATATACCATACATATTTGTCAAAAGGCCCTGGTAGAAGCTATTAATGTTTCCTAAATGAATCCCAGTGTTAACCCCATGGTTAAATAAAAGTTTAGTTTTTATGTAATAGTATGAGGTGATCATTCTACATCAGTGAGAGGCTCTCCTTCCCGCTGACATGCAGATTCCTTCTGTTTGTCTTCTGTAGCATCTCTTAAGATATTTCCCTCCTTTGTGGTCAAAGCTGGGTTGTTGCCAAGGGCAAGAAAGAAAGCATGGAGAGGGCACACTCATGCCCAAATGTTTGGGATTAGAAGTGGCAGAAATAAATTTCTGCTCTCATTACTTCAGATCTAATGTAGATACATGGCTGAACCAAACTGCAGGGAAGGCTGGGAAATGGTTTAGCCGGGTGCCCAGGACAATGAAGGGAATGGATGTGTGGAACAGCTAGCAGTCTCCCCTTCTAGGCTCGAATTAAATATGTTTTAAGTACTTTCTAAATGCTTTTTTTTAAATACAGGAAAATGATCTCTTCTCCAAACCATTTCAAAAGTTTTATCCTCTTGTTTTGGGAAGAAATGCCTCCAACCTCTGCCACCCAAGGATTTCTTTTGCAATGATGAAAACTGTATTACTATTGAAATACTATTAGGTGTGCAATATCATCATAAGAAAATTCCCTCCATCCTGCAAATTCCCAGTCATGTAGTCACAAGATTTGATTGGTATCCTCAAATTGGTCAATGTTCAAAAAAGTCACAATTCCAAAATATGTTTCAATATATTAATATATACAGTAAATAAAGTGAAGATGGACAGTACAATATATGATAAAAGAGTCCAGAAGTTCAAGAGGTAAATAAAAATGTTCAAGAGGTAAATAAAATTTTTCTGAAGTCTTTTGGAGCAGAACGAATGACAAAGAGGTAGAAAATGCCAGAAGCTTCCGGACTGTGTAAGCATTACAATGCAGGGTCCCCTCAGGATCTGCCCACTGAGAAAGGTTTGCATCAAGCTGATAAACAGAGTTGTCCATTAGCACATATATTTTAGCTGATAGTAGCCTAAATTTACCTTACAACAATAAATACAATAATATAATTTTATTATGTTTGTGCATATTGAAGTAATTTAAAGCTTTTTATACATGCATACTATATATATTTATATAATAAAACTGTTTTAAATATATATGTATGTATACAAAATCACTATCATTGTGTGTGTGTGTATGTGTTCATGTTTAACTCATAGTGATTATAGAGTAGCAGAGTAACTGGGAACCCACTAAAAGCTTGTAACTCTCCTTGGGAAGAGTAATTCAGTTTCTAGTCATTTCCTACCCCCACCCTCACTCTTATATTCTATTTAGATAATTCTGTTACTGATAATTTTAAATCCTAAGCATATAATTTTGATTTTTTTGTATGTGTACAATAACCATTTGAACTAAATGGCATAACAATTCTTTTATAATTTTATTAAATCTGATTTATTTGAAGAGACCAGCAACTGTGGATGCATTGTTCATGGTAATAGATTATGTGCTATATAAAAATGTTGCTTTTGTTGCTTCTCCAGCAGGTGTAGTTTCAAGTATGGTTGATACTAAGCTACAATATCACACATATAAAAAATTTTATCAAAAGAAGTTTATGCTGTTGACTCATAACGCCCATATTTATTGTTATTACTGAAAATCACTAGATCTGATTCTGTTGGTTTCCTTCCAGATGGAGCCTAGAAAGCACAGTATTTCTTAAGTCATTTGTAACTATTCACTATGGATATTAGAATTACAATCATGCTGCATTATGTGAACAACGATTTAAAAAAATTCTTTACACATATGGTAAGCAGGTGACCGATGCTATCCAGGTTTGAAGGTGCTGAGTGTTCATATAACTGGTATTTAAATTTTTGATGTGTATTGCATTTGTTACTGAATATCAAGAATATGTTATTTTACTTATATAGAGTAAGTTCAAAATGGGGTCTTTTGTAGGAGCACTCATCCTGTTTAGAATGACATAACAGAAGCCTGAATGTTCATATATCAAACAAAATGCCAGCTTTCTGTGGAAAATAGGTGTCAAAAAGTTTCTTTGTATCACTAACGCATGTGATTATATAGTACAAAATGCAGAGTTTGTAAAATTTCTTGAATGTACAGGCAAAAAATGAATAATTCAAAACAACTCATAAGTTTTACATTCTATTGTCCCTTTATAACGCAGGCAGAAGATAGCAGTATGCTCCCAATAGAGCTGAATTTGCACAAGTTACACCTCTGAAAATGCCAGATGGTCTATGGTCTACTTTTGAGAGCTGTCACATATGTAAAGATTTGAAAAAAAGAAAGACAGCTGAATGAGAGCAGTGGATCGTTAAAGGAAGAGTGAGGGTCCCTAGGCATCACTTGTGTTTTAAGAAGTATTGTGTCATTCCCATATTAGCATGTTTTTTTAAGCCATACACAACTTTTACACAATAAGAAAAAGAAATCTGTTTAAAGTCAAGTAGTTATGGTTTAGTCAGATATTTTTGTTCTTTATGAAATAATAAAATCATTCTTCCTACTTGGTTTTAGTTGTTATTATTATTTTAAATCCTCACCTGAGTATAGGCTTATTGATTTTAGAAAGAGAGGCAGGGAGAGAGAGAAAAAAATAACATTGATGTGAAAGAGAAACTATTGCCTTCTGAATGCACCCTTACTGGGGATCAAATCCGAAACCTAGGTATGTGCCCTTACCAGGGATGGGACCCACAATCTTTTGATGTGTGAGTCGGTGCTCCAACCAACTGAGAGCAATTGTTATTTTACTGTAAGATTCAGGTGTTACCCATGAATAATTATCAATGAAATTAAAATAAGTGTCTCTTGAGAGAACCAGTATATCTAGGGTTTATCCAGTTTTGTTTTGACATATGTACTGCATGCATCTGACAGAATCATATCACTTAGGAAAGTTTTAATGTTAAAAAAAAAAAGAAAAAACTAGAATGAAGAGATAATACTTGGTTACCTGACCATAAAACTACAGTAAAAATAATTAGGTGACAGTGAAACAAAAATTAAGGTACTATAATTTATCTGCCAACAGAAATAGACATCATTTTGAAGACTGAGATGTAGATAAATCATTACAGATATGTTTGAATATCACTCCACCCATACACAGTGATTTGCCTATAGTCAATTTTGATAGTAGAAAAAGGTCAGATCTGTCAGTTTTAGAATTTGGTGGCAAGACATAGCTGTCTATTACCACCTTTATTTCTGTGTATTGAGAGTGTTTAATTATTACCTAGTGATTTTAAATTTATCTCGGATTATGGAATATGACAAGACATTTTTGATAAGAAATCTCCCCAGCATTGGTCAGTGATATTTCAACTTAACCAAGTTCTCAGATTGCTTAAATTATTCTTTTCAGAAAAAAAATGTGGCCTGGTATGTTCCATTTATTGGTGAAATTACTGGAAAGTGCTCTGAAAAGAGCACCAAATTAGGTTTAACTGTCTTCTTTGGCATTCCTTTAAATAAATATGTATAACTAGCTTTATGTTTAATAGCAGTCATTAGGATGTCATTCTCATTGATACAAGAAGTTACAGGAGAGCATATTAATCTCTAGATCAAAAGATTACTCACCCATAAGAAATAGATCTGTTGCAGATGCCTTGATTGCCAGTTTTAGTTATATGAAGGGCATCTATATCTTTTAAACACAGAAGTAATTCTTTCCTTTTTTTTTATCTTTTTATTGGATGTTGTGAGAAAAGTAAAATATTTTGATACATTTTACAACCATTACTTGGTGTTATTCACAAATATTTATTTTTTGATAATTTTTCTCCTTTGTTTATTATTGAATAACTTAAAAATTATGAGATATTCATGTATTAGTTTTATAAATAGGGTATTAAGGGTATGAGAGCATGCTTCTGTTTAAGTAAAAAAAATCAGTTGTCTTTTCCTTGAAATCTGTACATTCATGAGTAGAATATTTTGATATATTAAGATGTTTATTTTCAAAAGACATAGGATATGGAACAACAGACATAAACAATATGTGCTAAAGACATTCTTAAATGCAAGCTGCCTTCTTTATAAAAAAAATATATGCTGAGCCTTAGCTATTCCCAGATCACATAAAATCAATCCCTTTTTAGACATTATATGGTTTTGCATACAATAGACTCTCTAAGTTGAAGAGTTCTTAGTATTTCAACTTAATTTACATTTTATAAGAGTTCATAATTATAAATTGAAAAGAAGACTACTTATATAGCAGTTTTAGATTCTGAAATTCTAGGAGATTATAAAAGAGTAAATTTTGACAATAGTGATTTTTGTTATTACTGTTGTTTTTAACTGAAATGCTTTGATTGATGGCATTGCTTAGGAGCTATACAATCAAGATAAATGTTGATTTTAATAATCTCATTATTTAACCAGTATAAAAAAGTAACCCTTTCTGGGGAGATTAGAGCTCTTAGCTGCAAAACCAGAAACCATTTTAGCTAAATTAAATAGAAAATAAATCTATTAGCAGCACAGAGACTCTCAAGAGTTACGCAGCTAAAGATCATGCCTCTACATTCAACTGAGCTTCTTTAAAGTAAACCTCACTGATGTGCTTTTGGCCCATGGGTCTCCTAGGAATTGAACATCAAACACTGAACCCCACAATATTTCTCTATATTGTTTAGCTTTGATACCTAAATTCATTGTTCTTTTCCTTTTATTTCAAAAGATAATTCAGTAGTTTACCATTATCGGGGATAGTGAGATAATACTTTTGTGTCTCTGGCACCCATAAGAGGACCTGATACATAGAAAACTATCTACTTTTGCTGTTGAATGAGTATTGAATTACTTTTTCAGATTTCTAACTTCAATTTTGTTAAAAAACAAAACACTTTTTTCTTCTTTTTTTAATATCCCTGTGTAATGTCACCTTTGATGACCCCCTTTCTCATTTTCCCTTTTAGTAAGGATGCTTTCCCTATATTTATTCATTATTATTTATGTTATATATTTCGTTTATTATTACTGTATACATACTTAGTAGTGTTTTAGTTTCTTTCCCTTTCATTTTTAGTATCATGAGTAAAATTCAAAAAAAGTCTATTACGGAATGTATTTTATTTTAAAATATTAATTTATTTTTTAATCTAATTAACTTTTCCTGCTTTTTAACTTAGCCCAACCTCAGCGCTTGCCTCAGCTTCTAACTTCGGCACAGGAACCAAGTGAGGAGGAAATAGACAAGATAAAGGACTGCCACAAAAGTCTGAGCAATGGAAACGGAATTCACCATGGGGCCAAAACTATATCTGCAGATAGTCAAAGACTTTCAGCTCCCATTTCTCAAAAAATGCACAGAAAAATTCAGTCCAGCTTGTCTGTAAATAGTGATATCAGTAAGAAGAGTAAAGTAAATGCTGTCTTTTCCCAAAAGCCAGGCTCTTCACCTGAAGGTAAGTTTGAGATATATACATATTTTATTTGAGCATGTGTAAAATCCTATTCACTAATATCTAATAATTATTTAATCAAGTAAACATTAATGAAGAATCTTGCTTATCTGTCAGACAAAAGGGAAATTTGGTAAAATACAGCTTAAATCCCCAAAAGAGAGCACAGGCTGTGAAAGGATGCATTGGTAGCTGACATCCTGCTTTTAGACTATTGTCTTCTTGAGTGAGTAGTCATTAGTTTATATGTAACTACTTCTTTTTAAAAACCACATTTAAAAGTATGATGCAACATTGTGGTACCACATGAATATATGAGAGTATTTTTCCTGTTTCTGCTTTAATGTGTTATTATGTGGTTTAGCGATAAGATTACTTGCTTGCAAATCAGTTCTTAAATATGCAAAACAAAGCCAGTAAAAAGATTTGGTAATTTTTATCTTCTTGCCAAGGAGTGGGACAAGTAATCTGTGTTCCTTGACTGACCAGCATCTTTCAGCTATCCTGCCCCATTCCAAGCTCACTGTGGTCTGGTCTTTAGCTCCTATTAGGAGCTAATTATTACCTCTTCAACTCCCTCTCATCCTCCCCTTGGCCAGATTAAAGTCAGGTTAAATACTATGCACCTCAGAAAGTTTTTCTTTATTTTAACACAAGTCCATGTCATGACATGTGTTTATAATTTAGACTTTTTTATTTTTTATACAAATGGCTTTCTGTATTACATTAAAAAAGGAAGTCTCCCTCATATTTAGAATTCCAAATTTCTCCTAACATATCCATGTTCTGTTCTTCCTCTCTCCACTTTAACAGTTCTTAAGCATCAAAACACTCAAATATTCCATCATATATATATATATATGATAAGACATATATCTTTTTAAAGATTTTATTTATATTTTTTTATAGATGGGAAAGTAAGGCTAAATAGGGAAAGAAATATCACTGTGTGGTTGCCTTTCATGTGACCTCTTCTGCAGACCTGGCCTATAACACAAGCATGTTCCCTGACTGGTCATTAAACTGGTCACCCTTTAGTTCTCAGGCCAGCACTCAATCCACTGAGCCACACCAGCCAGGGCTGTATATTTATTTCTTATTCCCTTTGCCTTTCTATTTTAATTGCCATGGAATTTTAACATCTTCTTTTAAAAGATTTTATTTATTTATTTTTAGAGAGGGGAAGGGAGGGAGAAAGAGAGAGAGAGAAACATCAATGTGTGGTTGCCTCTCATGTGGTCCCCTTTGGGCACCCGGCCCGCAACCCAGGCATGTGCCCTGACTGGTAATCGAACCTGCGATGCTTTGGTTCGCAGCCCAGGCTTAATCCACTGAGCTGTGCCAGCCAGGGCTAATTGCCATGAAATTTTAAATAATGGAAATTTTGTGGATACTTCTGTGAAGTTGGCCATGCTTATTCATAGAGATAAATTGAGTTGTAAATAGAAAATTGTATAGAGAGTTGCCAGTAATGAGTAGGAGAAATGATATTACATTTTGGGTACAGATGCTCAAATTTAACTGAGGTAAAGTCTTAGGTTGATCAAATGATATGATAATAAATGGTCTATGTTCCAGGTCAGTGACACTATTTTCCAAAATAATTAGATTGAAAGGGACATGATTGACACTTTAAAATTAGTTTGACATGTTAGCTACACGGTCATCTGTGAAGCATAGGTAGGCTGTTAACTAAACTGGCTCTCCAAGGAGTTGGGAAGGCAATGCAATTTTTTTCAGAGGATCTTCATTTTCAGGTGATTGGGTGAAATAATTGAATTCAATTGAAATCTACTTGTTTTTTACATTTAAATTTACTTAGTATGTCCCTATCCTTTTATTTTTCATTTGACATTTACTTAATATAAAAAATTGTAACACATATCGATCCAACTTCAAAATGCTTATGAAATTTTTATAAAGTTTGTTATTATTTGCTTACTTTCAATATCATGTATGGATTTATTTCCGATGTAAGAATGCAACTTCCTAAGCAACGTAGGAAGGAAGAGGAAAATCAATAGTATATAAATGAAATAAAGTTGTGTAATTCCTGTTCTCCTCCCTCTCTCTTTTCATTTCTTTGTTTCCTCTTTTCACATACACACGCATACTCATGGCCCACCACAAAGACATGGATGAGGGAAGTCCCTAGTAATCCTGATATTATCACAAAATCTGTTGTAGATTGGGTTTTGGGGGTGTGAGAAGTATGAAGCACAAATGAAGATGATTAAAAATACTGTACAGCATCCTATCCCCAACTTTGCTATTAGGCTATAGAGTTTAGCCAGTTGTAAGTTTATTTTATTTTGAGTGCTTAAATCTAGGTGAAAATTCCATTATCCTAGTTCATATTTTCTCAGATGTGTTCATGCTTTTGCTGCTCTTTAAGGTTGTGACCTAAATTTTTTTTTGTTTCTTCTGATTTTCACTTTTAAAGTTAAGTTTATTTTCTTGGCAATGCACTGTAGTTAAACAAACAAAAACAAACAAACAAACATACAGGGGAAAAAAAAAACAAGCATAGAACTGGGAGATGGGAAATGAAAAGGAAAACATTCTCAGCTCTGCCATCAGATAACTGGGGGACTACTCGGGTTTCCCTGGGGCTTCTTTTTGTATAAAATGGTGTGAATGTGTGGATTAGAAATCTTCAAAGTAAGTTTCAGTTCCAAGATTTTGTGATGCCGTCTTTACAGCAAAGCTGCTTTGCTCCACAGACAGGTCTTCTGTTTTACAGACTGTGTGGGATGCTTGGTTGAGAAGAAATATAATACCTGTGGAATAGAATAAGGCAACAGCAGAAATGATTTTGATGACATAGCATCTGGATTTCAGGAGGACTATATTTCAGAACAGCAAGTCTTGAACAGGCTTGATTTGTTACACTAATAAAAATGGATACACATCATTTTTTAAAAAGCAGTGACAATGGGGAGATTTAATAGCTAGAATTTTCTCAATTCTATGTTTTTTTTGTTTTACATTTTTCTTAACTCTTCATCATCTATATCTGTTCTTACAGCAAAATAAGCAAATAAGTAGTAAAATAATATTCACTGAAAACCTCAAAAATCAGCTGACTATGCCCAGTTTGACAATGTGCGTTTTTTTGTGAATAAATGGTGATCATGGTTATGCTCTTCGTACTGCACATAAATAATATCGACAAGTAGAGGGGCATTTTGTGGTTCAGATGATAGAATTAATATTTAGTACTTCATTTTGTAGTACTTCAGTAAGAGCCCTAAGGACTTCTTTGCTGATCATGTTTGGAAAACACTGCTAAGATATGGGCCTGTTGCTTATACAGAGGTAAAGATTGACCCAGCCACATAATTGAGACAGTAAGTTGGTGACATGTTATAATATGTTTTTAACTGTGGGTTGAGTACACATAGACACATAGACATGTGCTCCATCAGATTCTTTTTTTAAACTGTCTTGATTCATGTAGTTACTTAGATTTATACTGTGTACCATGTATTGTTCTGTTTCACTCATATGAACTCATTTAATCCTCCCAGCAGCACTGTAATGATATGAACTATATGTAATTATCTAATTATAAATGAGGAAACTGAGGCACAGAAAGGTTAATTAAAAACCATCAAAGTCAATTCGTAAATGATAAAATTGAGATTAAACCCAATCTATGCTACTAACCACTGATATTTTGCCTTTTTAAAGTCTTCTGAGAAAAGGATAATTTACTAGCCATTCCAACATCACATTGAATGTTGGTGTTAGAGCTGTGGATGAGGCAGGGATATTCTTATTACTATAAATTTGTCTTCTTGAAGCCCTTCTATCCAAATTTTTAAAAACATTTCTTATACCTCTACCCAGTGTTTGTTTTCTTTCCTACTAGACTCTAAATTATTGAAAGACTGGACTGAGTCTGAGTCATTTTTTTTCATTTTTCAATTTATGGTGATGCCGAGTATATTAGCTTCATAGACTTTCTCTGGAGTTAGTAAGCAGTACAGTGTTTTAACTAGCACTGAAAAATAAATGTGTGCTTATATTCATTTAATAAAATGTTCTTTTGAAAGTACATTTTATATAGTAGAGGGGAAAATACCATGTGAGAAAATATAAAGGTTTTTAAATTAGTAGATTTCTATTTGTTTTTCTTAATTAAATATTTTCATACATAATTTTTCTGATTGCATCACTCAGGTGAAGAGTTTTATGACTAAATGTTTAAGATTCTTGACCTTTGAAATTATAGTATAATTTATTTTCCTTTTATAAAAAAGATTTTATTTATTTACTTTTTAGAGAGAGAAGGAGGGAGGGAGAAAGAGAGGTAGAAAAACATCAGTGTGCAGGAGATACATTAAACAGTTGCCTCTCACATGCTCCCAACTAGGAACCTGAATACAACCCAGGCATGTGCCCTAACTGGGAATCAAACTGGTAACCTTTTTGTTCACAGGCTGGCATTCAATCCATAGAGCCACATTAGCCAGGGCAGTATAATTTATCTTCAACAACATTGAAATTGCCAAGGGTTTTCCTTAGATTCTAACATACTTTTCTTATCATAGGAATGACAAATCCTAACACATTTTAAGGTGTGCCAGTTATTTTGTAAAAATTAAGTTTCAACAAATAATATTTTAGAAGAGATTTGTGCTTTTTAAGGAATATTCAATAATTTACACTCCATGTTGATAGATTTAGTATTTATAGTGAAGTGCATATCCAATTCCAGCAGGTCATTGAACTCAAACGTTGAACAGCAGAGTCAGGAACATTGTATACATAGCAGTTTCTAGGATTGGGCACTTTTTTAATTACACAGGAGTAGTTATGCTAGTTATTAGAATGTACACTCTGGAACAAATGTGCTTTGTGAAAATTGGCTTTACTGACCAATGATGTGTCTTTGGGTAGGTTTCTTAACTTTCTTATGCTTCAGTGTCTTATCTATAAAATGGAGTCTAGTACCTACTTCACAGCATTGTTGTTAAGAGTACTTGAGTTGACAGTACATTAAGTTGACTTAGAACACAGCCTGGTCCAGATGAAATATTTGAAATGTTAGCTCCTATTTTCATCATCACTAAGGAACACAGAGGGAGGGGTCAGGAATATTAGCTTCCTGGAGAAGGCAGTGCCTGGATAGAGACATGAAAGATAAGATCAGGCTGGAGTTGAGGGAACCATTCAAGACTGAAGTGACCTTATGAAATAATGTGTTTTGTTCAGAGAATCATGAACTATTTGTTGTTTCTGAGAAGATGAATTAGGATAAATGAGACTGGAAAGGCAAGAAAGAAACAGTCCAGGGCAGCTTGGAATGCCCTGTATTTCAAAGCTGTGTAGCCAGGTGTATATGACTTCTCAGAAGGACATCATTTTAAATTTTTTGTTCTATTAGAGGACATATATTATTATTATTATTATTATTATTATTCATTGCATTTCAAGAGAGGAAGGGAGAGAGGAAGGAAATGAGAAACATTGATGTGAGAGAGAAGCATAGATTGGTTGTCTCCTCTATGTGCCGTCATCTATGTACACATTTGGACCAGTGGGTCACAAGAAACTGTGCCCAGACCAGGGATTGAACCCACAACCTAGGCATGTGCCCTGACCAGGAATCAAGCCCACAACCTCTCAGTTATGGGATGATGCTCCAACCAACTGAGCCACAACAGCCAAGGCTTTGAATCATTTTATATCTAGTATCCTTTGTATGTCTTCGATACATTGTATTTTCTTTTCTCTCCATAATGCAGAAATTTCTTAGATCAATTATGTAAGAACTGTTACCATAAATAAAACCAATGAACTGGTTTTAGGCTTGTTGACCTTTGGATGCTAACAAGGTCTTTAGGCAGCCTTTGAACCTATCGAGGGACTTAAGCCCAACCCTCTGATTTTACCGCTTCTCTCTCATTCCCTTTCTTTAAACTATTCCCTTGACTTCTAGCCTGTATGATATTTATCTGTCTCCTTTAGACTGCTCTCACCTTTCTTTTTAGTATATTTACCTTGTGTTCATAGTGTAGACATTTTTTACAAAATCCCACAGAAACAATCATACCCTCAGTAGGGAGGAGGACAGCCATTGGTCTGTGGGAGACAGACTGGGTGGGGTGTGCAGCCTTCAAAGGGCTATGCCATAATTGTGCAGAACAGTTTGAAAAGCCCACTAGGTGATCAGCATATGTCTCACCCCCTTCTTCCTTGAAAATCACTGGTATAAAATGGTAAAAATATATTTTCTTGACCTTATAGCTTCCTCTTCTCTCCTCATCATCTGCAAACCCTGACCTATCTCCTTGATCTTGAAATTGTGCCTTTACTGCAATGCTTAGAATTCCTGGCACACATGGTTAAGTAACAGCTGAATGCCTTTGCTTCTTTTTAGACTGGATTGTTCTCATAAGTTTCCTTGGCTTCTTGATCTTTGCTCTTCAGAACTCAGGTATCATATTCTGATGCTCCAGCTTTGGGCATATTTCCCCTATTGTACCTGTCACATATGAAATAATACTGAAATTTATCTGTTTTCCTGCAATAAAATGTAATCTCAGTGAAGACAAACACTCTGTCTTATTCATCTCTTGATTTCCAGTATACAGCCTAGTGCCTGGCTTATCATAAGTGTTTAGTAAATGCTAAAGCACATAAGGAATAGAAACATCAATACTTACTCTTTAACTTTCTATAGATATTATACTTGAAACCTCCGAATGGCTGAAATTCTCAAGGGAGAGAATAGGGGAGATACTAGGCAGTGCTAATATTTGAGCTAAAAGAAAGGGAAAATGAAAATCAACTGAGGCAGGATTGGAACTCAGAACTCCTGCCTATCACCCCATTAAGTTTTCTTATTCTATATGGTTTCAGTTATATTTCTGTATCATTTTAGAAAAGTAAAATTTAAATTGAATGGTTCATTCTTAGTTTTCATAGTACTAAAAAATCTTATTCATTTTCCCCATAAAAAATTCTCAGTTTTGCCTGTAAATGGTAAAAGTACTAGTATTTTAGTGGAAGGATAATAGGATTTTATGATATGACCATAGAATAATAATCTGGGACTTTGGCAAGATACGTTGCTGCATCCTTCAACATACTTAATTTGCTTGGATAATGCTTGTTTTGTTCTGTTTTCTGAGGCACAGTGCCTTTTATCCATGTCAGAATAGGTTTAAAGTTCTGCTTTCTTGATTAGGTTCCAGTTAAAGGGGGTGAAAAGGCAGAAAACTGTACTGGAACAACAAACTGAATGGAACAACACTAATATAAACAGAAGGATGTGTGTATATGTGTGGAGAGCAGGCATGATCAAAGTTGTATATGTCAAAGTATAAATCATTCTTCAGTTTTAAATCATTGCTTCTTCTTTGATTTAATCTTTTTTTTTGTACTGTTTCCATTATTTACTTAAAATATTTAATCATTTTTCTTAAAAATAAACAATTATCTATCCAAAATATTATAAGTGGTAAGTTTACTTTAGGGTTGAACATAGATATTTAAATACACTTCCTTTAGAGTTTAGGAAAATAGGTTAACTACATCATTTATGACTTATAGTAAATTATTTTTATACCCATCCATTTGATGAAGAACAAAGAAAAGATTTTACAAGGTTATAAAATAAATATAATTTAACATTTTTAATATAGAAACACCTCCACCTCCCAATCTGCCTCAAATCTGAGAGTGCTCCTTTGATAATAACTGACAACTTTGCAAGCCATATTGAAGAAGACAGAGATGCCATCAGCTATGTATGGACTCCACCTTTGATTTCTTGGTTTTGTAGACAAACTGATTTAGGCCACTGCTCAAAGAATTTATATTAGCTTAGCATTCACTCAGGAGATGGGTGGGGAGGAAATAAAACAATGGAAATACAGGTAGATTGGCCAGGAAGCTTTCGGGTGTGGGGCATCAGAGTATGGAGACTATTTAGAAACCCAGTGTCAGAATAATAGGCAAAATGGAAAGAATTGTACAAACCTTAAGGCCCTATTAATATACACCAAGGTTTTAATTTTTGTTTTGTATAGTGATGAAAAGTTTAGATGATGCTTTTATTAGGTCAAACAGTAATAGGTAGATAAAGTAGCCAAGCTTCTCTAGGATGAGAGTTTGTTTTCAATACCAAGAGCTGTTCCAAGTATC
This sequence comes from Trachops cirrhosus, assembly GCA_028533065.1. Taxonomy (NCBI): domain Eukaryota; kingdom Metazoa; phylum Chordata; class Mammalia; order Chiroptera; family Phyllostomidae; genus Trachops; species Trachops cirrhosus. The sequence continues at coordinate 55,089,282 of CM052549.1, read as the reverse complement.
AGTAGTGGTGAAGGTAATCTTTGGGGTTTCAGGATTGAGTGAAGGGTCCAGGCCAGGGCTAATGCCAAATAAAAGTGGAGTAGCAGTCAGACATGCCTCCTAAGCAGGACTGTCATTAATTTTTTAGTTCAGTTAGCTAGGAAAATTAGGATGTCATGAGGAATAGTTGAATATTGCTTGAAGCTGACCATGAGTTGCATTTTAGACCTGTTCAATTTCAAATGGTGACATGCAATCCAAAAGCTTTTGAAAATGCACACTGGACCTTGGACAAAGAAGTTAGAAGTAAACATACTAATTTATATTTGTTCTCATAGAGGGGATATTTAAAACCGAATCTGAATGAGTTTTCCTGAATAGAGATTTAAGAGAATAGGTCAGATGGATGAAAACTGAATGACTCAGGGATCACTGGAGGCCATCCAATTTGGTGGGATGGAAATGTGTGTTCAGCTTGAGTATAGTTTTCTCCAGAGGTGATGTCAGAAATAAGTCAGAATGAGGCCATGACACTGATAAGATCACCTAGGGGACAGATCAAAGGGAGAAGAGAAGCAGATTATGAGGCTGAGAGAAACAAAGGTGAGAGAAGAAACAAATTGGAGAGGGTGATGTTCTGGAAGCCAGGAAAAAAGTGTTTTTAAGAACACTGTATCAGATACTGCACCAGATGTTATTGACAGTTTCAGGATGAGTACTGAAATGATTTTGTTGGATTTAACAATGTGGATATCGTTTGGGTACCTAATTAAGGGCCTTTTTCATGGAGCAGCCAAAAAAATGTGGGTTATAGATTTTGTAAACACAAGAGCTCCAGAAAGGCCAGAGACAAGGTTGAAAGTGTGGGTCAGGGAGGTTGTTTTGTGTTACTTTGTTTTAATGTGGGAAAGATTTGAGTGTGTTTACATTTGCATGGAAAGGATTCAGGAAAGAGAGAAAACATTTGAAGATCTTAAGAAGATAATAATGGTACCTTCATGAAGAGCCAGCATATTATTCCTTTAGAGTTGAGATCTAGAGTTCAGTTTATTGAAACATGTGAATTTGTTACAGAACAGACTGGGGTTGGGGGTGGTGAACAATATATTATTACCAAAAGAACTCTCCCTTTTTTCTCCAGGGGTTTCACCCCACTCCGTACTAGGTTCGCTTTGCCTGCCACCAGAGGAAAGACATCTCTCAATGCCAGAGATTGGTGAAAAGGAAAGAAATTATTTATTTAAAACTTATACAGACTTAGAATAATGGCTTGATGTCTTCATTAAAATACTAAAGTTCTTTAGAATACCCACAAACGCACACAGTCCTTCCTTCTCCCCTTTGCTGAGTCTGGGGTACTGTATCTTAGGAAAAGAAGTAGAAGTCCGTGGTTCCTGCTCCCGGCACCATCAGCTGTGTCACTGCCACGATCTCCAGTTAATCTAAAGCCATGTGGCACCTTCTCATGGCTCACCAGCAAGAGTCCTTTCACTCCTTTTCTTCCAGGCAAAGTCTCTCTGGCTGCCTAAGCCACGTGGCAAAAGGGAGCAACCCAAAGCCGAGTGGTCCCAACCTCTGCCCAAGCTGGGTGGTGAATTCCAGCTTCTCCAAAGCTGCATGGTCCTGTCTTGGTATGGCTGTCATGCCTGGGTTTAAATCCATGCCCAGATCTTCCCCTGCAGCCCCATTTCTGACTCCTTCCACAATCAGTTACACCTGCCAGCTTTCCTGTATTCTTCCAGCTTTACTGGGCTGCCATAGTAAATTCGGGTAGGCAGGGCCCTATGGCGTGGAGCCAATCATCTCCAAGCTCTCACGCAGGTATTGTAACCAGAAGGAGTTGCTTTCCCGTCGAATCCTGGGTTGAAGTCACTCCCATGCCCATATCTCAGAGCGTGGCCATAGCCATTTAACATATCTATGAAACCAGTTAAAGGCTATAGATATGTTAAATGACAATGCCAGAGGTTAGCTGCAAAGCTGTTGCTATGCAAAACAGCTCTCAATGGCCCTGCTCCATGTGTCCCATCCCCCAGCTCAGACTGGTGGGGGTGAGGACATAGTATATCTATTTTTTCTCTAATATTTCCTGGACACCCTGAGTTCTGGATCCCATTACAAATCCCCATTTGCACCCCCACCACCTTGGCTGCACCCTATTACAAATTCACATCTATTATCAAAGCAAGAGAACTGAGCAACCAGAGGACCTTTACTGAATGGTTGACCTAGACAACTCCACCCTGTAGGGATTATGTGGTTGATTAATCTTAGAAGGCTTTGAGTAATTCTGAGAGTCATTCTGTGGAATGACTTTGTATAAGGAAATGTAACCTTCAAAACTATTTAAAAGCCTATCTCAAGTCCTACTCCTACTTCATTCCAGAAGTAGTTACTGCATTTGGATGGATGTAAGGCATTGATAGGGCAGGTGTTTGTGATTCTGAGTTCCAAATTTCTGACTTTGTTTTGGACCACAAGTTAATGGAAGTTGATAGATTCTTATACTTTAGATTGTTAAGGCCTCTAGTTGAATTTACTAATAGCTTTTATACAAAGAGTAGTGACCCAAAGGAAATAAAACATAAACAAGTAAACAAGCAGTTAAAGAGTTAAAAAGTGTAGGAAAGATAAGTAAATAGAAAACAGTAGCTTAATTTAAAAATGTATTTAAAGTAAATTTATGTTTGCTTGTGAAGAATAGGCCACCTTAAAAGGCTTAAAGGGTTAAGACTTAACCTATAATAAATTGGAATTTTGATTAATTGTAGTCTCTTATATAATAATTCTGATCATTTTGGGGCTTCTTTGAGAATTTGACCAAAGTTTTTAAGAAAAATGGAAACAGAATATTGTTCCTCTTCTTTTGTTCCTGGAATTAACCAAAGACATCAAGTGCTTTTAGATATCGTATTTTAAAGTCAGATGTCTCTAAGACCTGAACAGTGAAGAGGATATCAAGTAATCAGCCAGGATTTTGATTTCGATCTGAGTGAACTAGGAAGCCAATGGCAGGTTTTAAGCAGATAACTTACATGATCTGACTTACCATTTGTAAACATCACCTGCTTTTTGTGCTGAGAGTAGACTACAAGTACACAAGGGCCAAAGAAGGGAGTCCTACTATGTGACTCTTGCCATAATTCAGATGGGAGGTAATATGATTAGATCAGGATGGCATTGTCAAAATGTTGCATATAGAGCAAGATTCTACTGAAGGACAAGATTGCTGTGTGAAATAAAGACAGTAGTTAAGGATGACTCCAACTTATTTGGCCTTAGCAGTTGAAAGCATGGAGTTGCCATTAACAGAGATAGGAAGACTGAGTGAAGAACACGGTTTGGTTCTGGGAGGAAGATCAGGAGTTCAGTTTTGAACAGTGTTGGATTGAAATGATTGCTATCTATCCAAGTGATGATATGGGATAGGTGGTTGGATAGAGCAGTCTGAAGTTCAGAAGAAAGGTATGAACATTTTGTGAGTCATCAGAGTTCAGAATGGTCAGTGGTTGAGATCACCTAGCACTGGGGTTCTCAACCCTGGCATCCTGCATATTTGTAGTAAGAGCTTCTAGGCTTTGTCCCCAGAATGCAATGGAATGGGGCCAAGGCTTCAGCTTCTTTAGAAGCTACCCACAGTAGGTAAAGTTAAGTTCTAAGAACTGTAGAAGTCAGAAAGTAAAGAACAACTGTGAAAAAAATGAGGATCAGTAACCTATAATGGAGAAGAAACCAACAAAAAGGGACAGCTTAGAAGAAACTGAAGAAAGTGTTTTAAGATGGAGGGAATGATCATGTGTAAAATGCAACTGAGAAGTCCAGTAAGATGAATGAGAAGTGATCACTGACATTGTCCTATGAAAACCACTGGTGACCTTTATACTTTTGGTGTTGTGATGGGGACAAAAGTCTGACTGAAGTGGGTTCTAGAGACAATGAAAAGAGAATAATTAAAAATTGCCAACCTAGGGCACTCTGTTCATGAAGTTTTCTGAAGACAAATAGTAAAAGTGCTGTGAGCTAAAAGGAGATGCTTTTAGGAATGCAATTTTGTAGGCTGAGTGTTGTTGGTAATGAGCTCATGGATTAAAGATATTGATAATATGGGAGAAGAATATCCTTGAGTAGGCAAAGGGGAGGAAATCCATTATAAAGTGCCCTATGTTGTAGTTCTTAATTGATATTTATATCTACTTCTTATCTCTCTCAGGTTTTAGATTATTAGGAGAAAGCAGTCCTGCTTTGTTTGAGATTATCTTTTATAGTAACTGCTTTAGTAAAGTGACTTACTGTTTATAAGGCCCTGTCTATTTAGTTAACTGTAGATCTTTCAGTTGACCAGTAGGATTTGGTATAGTAGATTTACAGTTTTGGAAACCTTTTATCTAAAAAAGTATGTTATCATTTGAAATGATGTTAAATATACTACAAGTTTCCATTCATTTTAAAAGGATTTCAAAAAATTACTTTTTAATTACAATAATAGCACTATACATACTATAATTCTCAAAGGAGGAAGTTTTGGGGAAGAGATATACAATGTGCAGGATGGTTCCAATCTTCTCATAAAAACTGGCTGATGACTCATAAATATCTTGTAGTTTATAAAGTGCATACACAGGGAAAGTAGTATCAGAATATTATTGACTGAATATAATTTTTGTTTTTTAATATTTGAGATGATAGGCACAGTAAAACTTTTTCTCAGATGCTCACAATAAATCAACATTTTCTTTATGTTTGTATTTTACTTTACCTAATTTTTACAACTTTAGCTAAAGTGTTTTTACTTTTTAAATAATTAGTTCTATTTTTGAGGATAAGAGAGTAGAAGTGTTTACATCAGCTGATAAACTGAAAAAATACTGTTGGGTAATCTATACCGTAGTTCATGTCCAAATGCTATGTGGTCAGCTTATGGACAGTGGAGTAAAGAGAAAATTCAGCATTAACCTAACTTGTTATAGTAATGTTCCTTTGTCTTGAATTAAAACTACTTCAGTACTACTATATTTTATATATTTTTAATTGTCATCTTTGGTGCCAACAAAAGACAATATATATATTTTATGTAAAATATATATATATAGTAATTATTATATATATATTTCCCTTCCCCTGTGAAGGAATTCACAAAGAGAATAAAATGTCGAGAATAAAGTTTTAATTCACTTTCAAAGAGAGAAGAGAGGCATGGCGTGGAGATACACCAGCAGCCTTTCATAAGTTCTTTTATTTTTCCCCAATGTTTTATTAGTACATTATTTCAATTTCTTTGTGTGTGTGTGTGCTCCCACCATGATCTCTATATACTCAAAAGACCTATCTGGCTACGTAGACACTATGATGTTTAAGAATAGGAAAGTATAATATTAAGGAAAGTAATTTTGAACATGGAGTTTTAAAAAAATGAAGATTCTAAAAGAGAAGGAACAAAAAGTTGCCCCTCATGTCTGTTTTGTGCACTAATCAGAAAGCTTCCATATTTGAAGCTCTGGCCTGCAAGCCTAGTTGTTACTCCAAAAAGTATACCTTTGGTATGTCTGTCCATCTGTATGTCTCTCTCCGCACTCTCCCACTCTCTTTGTTCTCCCTCACCTCAATTCTCTTTTTCTTACTTTGTCTTTCTCCTGATTAATTTCAGTTAGAAGTTTTGCCTAATTTAATGAACAATTTATTGCAGTTTAGAAGAACTTAAATGGCAGTGATTCATGATGTTTTCAATAATAGTTTTAATACTCTTTTCAGATAGTTTTAGTCTTAGCTTGCATGTCTGTGAATTTGCGTACACAGCTTAAAATAAATAGCTCCACAAATCTTTAAGACCCAAGACTTTTAAAATAATTATTTTTTTACTAGATTCATTTAGATTGTCATGATATTTGAGTTGATTTCTTCTCTTGGAGAACACATAAGTTTCTCCAGTGTTTGATTTTCAAAAATTATACTCTCAAATGAACCAACCTGACTCTTAAAACTGATGGAAGTGACAGAAATACTAGTTTCAGTTAGATATATTTTTACCAGACATAATCCTTACATATAGTATTAAACAATTATACTTTTGAGAATTTTTTATAATTAATTTGTGTAACTCTCAACTAGTGTAGAATAAAATAGGATAAGGGAAGCTTATGGTATAAAGTTGCCAATTTCTGAAAAACTCTTGCAAAGTGAATTTTTTTTAGGAGGTTTGAGTACACTAGGAATCTATTTGAAAGATTCACATATGATCCTCCTGCTCAGTGATTCCTAATTTTGGGAGGGGTCATGACTTTGATGAGAAAAAAGAAATGAAACAAACAAAAAGGAAACAAACTTAATTTTGTTAACGTCTACACTTTAAATGAAATTTGACATTTCCCTAAATTATATGTGTAAGCAATAAATTTCAGTTGCATTAGTAGTACCTGTGACTTTGTCACTGTTACTTTCACAGCATATTACAGTAATTGCAGAAATCATGAAATATCATTTATGCTAATCGCTGCCTTAAAATTATAGTTAGTATTAGATCACAAGATCTTGTTTTTAATGTATTTTTTAAAAAGCACATATATATTCTACCTCAGCTTTGAATATTATGAAAGCTATTTCAATATAATTAGTTTTCTTTGACATTATTTTATTTGATGCATGTAAAAATAATATTCTCTTTGCATGGTACACACACACACACAAAAGAAAACAAGAATACCTCTCTAGTCCCCTTTGTAGTATAAATAATATCTTTTGTAATATACTTGTTTTATAAACTTAATTGGTTTTCAAAATACAGGGAACACAGTTACTTTTTTAATAGTGTTTTTTTCTCATATGAAATTGAAATAAGCATAAAGGACATACCCAAATTTCCATTAAAAAACTAATTAAATCATAAATTCCTAACTGTTCTCATGTTTATATTTTGATGACTTACTTTTACCAAGGCATGGACACAGAGACAGGGAGAAAATTAATTTCATGGTTTTATCTGCCACAATTTGGGTAATCTTTTAACTCTTCATAAATAAGTAAAGGAGAACACTGAGAAAATGTATCAAAAGTCAACCTAGTGAAAAATTTGTTTCAGGGCTATCAGGCAAATCTTCCAACGACATTTAAATTGATGTGCAAAATAATGTGGCCTCCAATCCTCTTCTCAGCACAGGACCCTGGTAATTTTTACTGGCTTTTCTACTTCTCATACTCTTGACTGAAGCAAAAAAGGAAAGTGGTAGACATTCCTTCAGGAATATCAATAGGAGGTAATTAGAAGAATAAAAATGAATAATTATAAAACAAGTTGCTCAGGAAAAGTAATCATATTTCCAATTTTGTTGGAAATCAATAGCAGTTGTCTCCTACAAGAATGAGAAATCCAGGTGTTGGTGGGAAATGTAAAGATAATTGAAAGAAAATAGCAAAATAGATTAATATATGTTTTCCAAAGACATATTAAATCTGCTTAAATTCCTGTTCTGACTTTTCCTGGTAAATCAAACTGGAGGAACTGAACCTCTGCGTAATAATATGCCTATAGCATAATTTAAAGACGATGATAGAAGTTGAAATTTATATTTTTATAATTATGCTCAGTGAGGGATGCAGAAATTGCATTTTGGAATGACAGGAGAGTAGTTACTCTAGAAAGAACTTTTCAATATCTGTGGTAGATTTCTCATAAAAAAATGTGTCCTGTGGAGTGACAGCAGAAGTTAAAGTCAAAAGTAATCTTTGCTTCGGGCCAAATAAATGACTTTCATCACATCAACACAACAGATAGTTCTTAAGGGTTTGCCATGTGTCCAGAGCAGTGTATTAGATTCTGTAGAGCACTCCCGTTTTACTTTTTGCGACATACACACACACTTCTAGTTAGAAATAAGTATGAACATACTGGCTCTTGAACCCCAATTGACCAAATATATATGGTTTATATATGTATCTGTCCTCCCATATATTTTTTCCTTATTCAGATTTGGATCTATTGATGAAACTTCTAACTTGCCTTAGACCTTGTCATGTCATACTGCCTTACAGAACCAAAATTTAGAATTTCTGTCTTTTCAACTTTTGTCTATATCAATTAGCTGAGTACTACTGAAGAAACCTTGATGTTGTGAAAATCACTATTACTTACTTGTGTGTGGTCTTGGGTCTCAACTGGATTCTCAGATTCCTTTACCAAATCATCTCTGTCCCTAATTCATTCAACAAATCATTGTTGAACTGGCTCTGTGGCAGACACTCTTTTGGGAACAGGGCTACAGCTTTGAACTACGCAGATAGCAGACCTACCCTTTCCCATTTCCCATAATGACTGTTTTGTTTTGTTGCTACTCTTGAAAACGAAGCTCTCCAAAAGTTTCTCTCACTCTCCGTGGGGAGAAGAAGTCACTCAGGGTCTCTCTACCTCAGGCCCCACTTACAAACTTACCTAAATCTGAACTTATTTTTACCTCCCATTTGAAAGGAAGAGATGTCTCCTTTCTTGTTCTAGCAGCATCCTGTTATTGCAGATCATATTACATCCACTCACTCTATTGAGTAGCCCTTTTCATATTGTTTTAACTCTCTTCCAGAGAACAGTACGCATGTGCAAGTCTTTCCTATTTGACGATGTATATATTGATAGTGTGTGCGTTTGTACATATTTCTTCCTTGGTTGTGCATCCCTTGTAGTTTTTCCTCAGGGTTCTCTTTCCCTTTTTGTATTTCTTTTTTGTGTTTGATGGGCCAAATAGTCCATTTAGTTTATTCATTTTTATTTTGACCAATAACTTTATTGATTTGATATTTTGAGTATGTCGGCTATCTCCTGTGTGGTATAATGTTGATTGTTTTCAATTAATGTCTCAATTTGATTGTTATCAACTTCAACTGGTCTACCTAACCATGGAGCATCGTCTAGCAAGAAATCTCCAGCACAAAATTCGCCAACCACTTTTCTTTTCACTTTATTTTTGTTCTATTACAGTTGCCTCATTTTCCCCCCGTTGCTCTCCCCTGCCCTGCCCACCCCCATGCTCCCACAATCAATTTCCATACTGTTGTCCATACCCATGGATCATATATAAATGTTCCTTGACTAGACTCTTCCCCTTCTTTGCCCCCTCAATCTGTCAACCCTCCCTTCCAGTCACTCTCAGTCTGTTCCTTGTTTCCATGAATCTGCTTCTATTTTGCTCATTTGTTTACTTTGTTCATTAGGTTACTCTTATATGTGCGATCATATAGCATTTGTCTTTCACAGCCTGGTTTATTTCACTTAACATGATACTCTCCAGTTCCATCCATGCTGTCACAAAAGGCAGGACTTCTTTCTTTCTTTCTGCTGCATAGTATTCCATTGTGTAAATGTACCACAGTTTTTGAACCACTTATTTACTGATGGGCACTTAGGCTCTTTCCAGCACTTGACTATTGTAAACAATGCTGCTATGGATATTAGGGAGCATAGGTTGTTTTGAATTGGTGTTTCGGGATTCTTAGGGTGTAATCCCAGTAGTGGAATTGCCAGGTCAAAAGGCAGTTCCATTTTTAGTTTTTGTGGAAATTCCATAATGTCTCCCACAGTGGCTACACCAGTTTGCATTCCTACCAACAGTGTACTAGGGTTCCCTTTTCTCCACAACCTTTCCAGCACTTGCTTGTTGATTTTTAATGATGACCATTCTGACCCATGTGAGGTGGTATCTCATTGTTGTTTTAATTTGCATCTCTCTGATGGCTAGTGATGTTGAATACCTTTCATATACTTATGGGCCCTCTGTATGTGTTCTTTGGAGAAGTGTCTATGCAGGTACTTTGCCAAATTTTATTGGTTTTTTTTGTCTTCCTGGTGTTGAGTCACTTGAGTAGTTTGTATATTTTAGAGATCAAATCCTTGTCCAAAGGATCACTGGCAAATACGTTTTCCCATATGATTGGCTCCCTTTTCATTTTGCTGATGTTTTCTGGAGCCCTGCAGAAGCTGTTAATTTGATGTAGTCCCATTTGCTTATTCTTTCCTTTATTTCCCTGCCTGAGAGATGTATTGGTGAAAATATTGGTGCATGGAATATCTGAAATTTCCCTGCCTATGTTTTTCTCTAGGACTTTTATGGTGTTACAGATTATGTTTAAGTCTTTTATCCATTTTGAGTTTATTCTGGTGTGTGGTGTAAGTTTGTGGTCTATTTTTTTGTTGCTGTTTTTTTCATGTACAAGTTCTGTACTACCAACATCATTTGTTGAAGAGCTATTTCTACGTCCTTTTATACTCCTGCCTCCTTTGTCAAATATTAATTGACTATAGAGACAAGCGTTTATTTCTGGGCTCTCTGTTCTGTACTATTGGTCTATGTTTCTGTTCTTATGCCAGTACCAGACTGTTTTGATTACAGTGGCCTTGTAATATTGTTTGATATTCAGGTATTGTGATCCCCCTTACTTTGTTCTTCTTTCTCAAGAAGGCTGAGGCTATTCAGAGTCTTTTTGGGTTTCATATAACTTTTTGAAATATTTGTTCTAGATCTGTGAAATATGCTATAGGCATTTTGATAGGAATTATGTTGAATCTATAGATTGCTTTTGGTAGTGTGTACATTTTAATGATATTAATTCTTTCAAACAATGAACATGGTGTATGCTTCCATTCATTTTTCACTTCCTTAATTTCTTTCTTCAGTGTTCGCTAGTTTTCTTAGTACAGGTGTTTTAGCTCCTTTATTAGGCTTATTCCTAGGTACTTTATTTTTCTTGGTGCTATAGTAAATGGGATTTTTTTTGCTAGTTTCTGTTTCTGATATTTCATTGTTAGTGTACAAAGATGCCTTCGATATCTGAATATTGACTTGTATCCTGGTCGTTGTCAAATTCACTTACTAGGTCAAGTAGTTTTTTCACGGCGGAGTCCAAAGGGTTTCCTGTGTACACTGTCATGTCATCTGGAAATAATGACAGTTTTAACTCTTCTTTTCCAATTTGGATGCCCTTTATTTCTCTATCTTATCTGATTGCTACAGCTAGAACTTCCAATACTATGTGAATAAAAGTGGTGAAAGTGGTCATCTTTTTGTGGTTCCTGATCTTAGGGAAAGCTTTTAGTTTTTCCCCTTGAGTATTATGTTGGCTGTAGGTTTCTCATATATGACCTTTATTTCATTAAGGTGTGCTCCCTCTATTTCCACTTGGCTGTGTGTTTGCTGTAGTTGATCAAATGCTTTTTCCTTTTCTATTGATAGGATCATGTGATTTTGTCTTTCATTTTGTTTATGTGGTATATTATGTTTATTGATTTGCAAATATTATAACATCCTTGCATCTCTGGGATGAATCCTGCTTGATTATGGTGTATGATCTTAAGGTATTACTGGATTTGGTTTGCCAATATTTTCTTGAGGATTTTACCCTCAACAAACAAATCTGTTGATCAGCAATATTGGCCCATAGTTTTCTTTCTCTATTGTGTCTTTACCTGGTTTTGGAATTAGGATAATGCTGGCCTCATAAAAAGAGTTTGGGAGTCATCCCTCTCCTTTAATTTTTTGGAATAATTGAAAAGGTTAGGAGTTAGCTCTTCCCTAATAGGTAAAATTCACCTGTGAGGCCATCCAACCCAGGGCTTTTTTGTGCCAGGAATTTTTTGATTTCACTAGTTGTTATTGTTCTAATCAGGCTTTCTTCTTGATTCAGTTTTTGAAGATTATGTGTTTCTGGAAGTTTGTCCATTTCAGCTAGGTTGTCAAATTTCTTGGCATATTGTGTTCATAGTAATTTCTTAAATCCTTTGTATTTCTGTGGTATTGGTTCTAATTTCTCCTCTTTCATTTTTTTATTTTATTTGTTTGATTTCTCTTTTTTTCTTTATGAGTCTAGTTAAAGGCTTATTGATTGTAACCTTTCAAAGAAACAGCTCCTAGATATATTGATCCTTTGAAGTGTTCTTTTAGTCTCTATGTCATTTAATTGTGCTCTGATCTTGATTTTTTTTCCTTTCTTCTACTCTCTTTGGGCATAGTCTGCTATTGTTCCTCTAATTTTTGTAGATATAAAGTTAGGTTGTTTGAGATCTTTCTGTTTTCTTTAGGTAGGCCTGTGTTGTTACAAACTTCTCTCTCAGGACCACCTTCACTGTGTTCCATAGGTTTTGGGTTGTTGTGTGTTCATTTTCATTTATTTCCATGAATTATATGATTTCTTCTTTGACGGCATTATTAAACCATTCATTATTTAATAGTGTGTTATTCAGTCTCCATGAATTTGAATGTTGTTGAATTTTTTCCTTGAGGTTGGTTTCTAGTTTCAAGCCATTGTAATCTGAGAAGATGCTTAAAATGGTTACAGTTTTGTTGTATTTGTTGAGGCTTGTTATGTGTCCTACTGTGTAATCTATCTTTGAAAATGTTCCATGTGCATTAGAAAAGAATGTGTATTTTGCTTCTTTGGAGTGAAAGGTTCTGTATATATCAGTTAAGTCCATTTGATCTGGTGTGTGTTCAGTTCAACAATATCCTTGTTGATTCTTTGCTTGAAAGATCTTTCCATTTTACAGTGGGGTGTCAAAATCCCCTACTATCAGTGTGATACTATCAATATCTTTCTTGAAGTTCTATGAGATTTTCCTTATATATTTGGGGCTGTGTTAGGTGCATTTATGTTTACAATGGTTATATTTTCCTTATAGATTATTCCTTTAAGTATTATGTAGTGTCCTTGTCTTTTTATGGCCTTTTTTTAAAATCTATTTTGTCTGATATGAATGTTTCTACCCCAGCTTTGTTTTCATGTCCTTTTGCTTGGGATATTTTTTTTCTTTTCCTTCACTTTCTGTCTCTGTAGATCTTTTATTCTGAGCTGGGTCTCTTGCAGATACCACATATGTTGGTCATGTTTTCTTGTCCATACAGCTACCCAATGTATTTTGATTGGAGCATATAATCCATGTACACTTAATGCTATTATTGATAGATATTTATTTATTGTCATTTTTCCCTTTGTACCTATGTTTCTCTCTATCTTTTTCTTCATCTTGTTAAAGCAGTTCCTTTAGCATCTCTTGAAATGCTGGTTTGTTGGAGATGTATTCTTTAACCTCCTGTTTGTCTGGGAAGCTCCTTATTTTGCCTTCCTTTTTAAATGTGAGCCTTGCTGTGTAGAGTAGTCTCAATTGCAGGTCTTTGGTTTTCACTTCTTGGACTATTTCTTGCCATTCCCTTGTCACTTGTAGTATTTCTGTTGAGTTATCAACTTACAGCTTTATCAGAGCTCTCTTGTATATTACTAGCTGTTTCTCCCTTGCTGCTTTTAAGATTCTTTCTTTCTTTTTTTTTTAAAAATTTTGCCATTTTCAGTATGATGTATCTTGGAGTGGGCTTCTTTGGGTTCATTTTGATTGGGACCCTCTGTGCTTCCTGGACTTGTGACTTTTTGTTTTATTATGTAGGGAAGTTTTTTGTCATTACTTTTTCAAATAGATTTTCTAGCCCAGGCTCCCCTTCTTCTCCTTCTGGTATCCCTATGATATGGATATTCTTATGTTTCATGTTGTTCTGTAGTTCCCTTAAACCCTCTTCATTCTTTTTTTTGAGTCCTTTTTCATTTCGGTACTCTGTCTGGGGATTTTTTTTTAAACCCTGTCCTCTAGATCGTTGATTTAATGCTCTGCCTCATCTAGCATGCTTCTAATTCCTTCTTCTATGTTCTTCATTTCAGATATTGTATTCTTCATTTCCACCTGGCTCTTACTTACACTTTCTGTGTCCTTTTTCATGCTGGTGTGGTTCACAGTAAGTTCCTTGTAGCTTCCCTGGAGTTCTTTGTAGTTCTCACTGAGCTCCTTGAGTAGCTTTATAACCATTATTTTGAACTCAGTGTTTGAAAGTTTGCTTGCCTTTATTTAATTAAAACTCTTTGGGAGATTATTGTTTTCATTTCAGTTGAGGGTTGTTTCCTATATCCCCATTTTAAGTGACTTTGTTTCTGCATCCTAGGTATATCTGCTTTGACTCTCTGTCTTCATGGTGTGAACCTCCATGGTAGGAGACTTGTGGGACTCTGTGAGTGGTGCAGTGTCCTTGATGTCCTGAACTTGATGTTCTTGGGATACCCTTAATGCTGTTTATGTGGGCTCTCTGGTTGTAACTGGGTTTTGGTTGTTGTTGTGTCATTCTTTGTTGGGTCTTTCCCTGTGGTTGGCTGACTGAGTCACTCTGCCCATCACATCTTACATGCTGTTTTACAGGTGCTGCCAGGACAAAATTGAACACGCTAGGGAACAAACCATCCCCCAAAAATAACATCCCCCTACTATCAACAGCAAATGAGCCATTACTAAAAAGTTGTAAAAAGATTAATACTATTGTAAAAAAAAAAGGAAAAGCAATTGTGAGATGACTATAGGAAAGAAAAATGATTTTGAGAGGGTAGAGGGAGAAGCAATAATAAGAGAAGGGAATAGATACAAGGCAAAAAGAGAAAGTAAAATTTACATTTTAAATAAAAAAGAGAGGGAAAAGGTCACACTTAACTTAGAGAAGTGACATGTATAGTATTAGGTTTAAACAGAAAATTAAAAAATATATAGTGAGAGAAAAAAATGGGAAACAAGTTGGCAAAAAAAAAGATCCACCATAACAATATCTGTAACAAATGAGCAAAGGTTAATACAGGTGAGGTGAGAATAACAGGGAAAAAAGAAAGAAAGAAAAGCTTAACAGATATCTAGAGAAAAGAGAAGTGATTTTGAGAGGATAGAGGGAAAAGGCATACTAAGCATGAGGAATGAAAATCAGGCTAAAAGAGGGAAAAATTTAAATTTAAATTAAAAAAAAAATAAGAGAGCAGGAAGAAGGCAAAATGGAGTAGGGGAGGGGAATGGTAAAATTTGAAATTTGAAATACAAAAATAGTGAAGATCAAGAAATAGAGTTGATGAAATGCAATAACCACCACCTTATCCACAACCAGTGAGCACATATTGGTAAAGGTGGAAAGAGAAAAAGGGTGTGTTAAGAACAGAAAAATGAATGTGAGATGACTAATGACAAGAAAAATGTTTTTGACTACATAACACTGAAGAAAGAAATCAAGGAAGACACAAACAAATGCAAACATATATGGTGTTCATGGATTAGAAGAATTAATATCATCAAAATGTCCATACTACCCAAAGCAATTTACACATTCAATACTATACCTATTAAAGTACCAATGGCATATTTCACAGACATAGAACAAACACTTCAAAAATTTGTATGGAACCATAAACAACCCCGAATAGTGGCTGCAATTCTGAGGAAGAAGAGTAAAGTAGGAGGGATCACAATGCCTGATACTAAACTATATTACAAGGCCACCGTAATCAAAACAGCCTGGTACTGGCATAAAAACAGGCACATAGACCAATGGAACAGAACAGAGAGCCCAGAAATATATCCAAGTCTCGAAGGTCAATTAATATTTGATAAAGGGGGCAGCAACATAAAATGGAGAAAAAATAGCCCCTTCAACAAATGGTATTGGGAGAACTGGACAGCTACGTGCAAAAAAATGAAACTCGAGCAGTAACTTACACTATACAAAAAAATAAATTCAAGGTGGATAAGAGACTTAAATATAAACCGTGGCACCAGGAAAGTCCTAGAGGAGAATATAGGCAGGAAAATCTTAGATATTTCATGCAGAAACATTTTTACTGACATGTCCCCTAGAGCAAGGGACATAAAGGAAAGAATAAACAAATGGGTTCTCATCAAAATAGAAAGCTTCTGCATGGCTAAAGAAAACAGCATTAAAAAAGAGAACCAATTGTATGGGAAAACATATTTGCCAATGATACCTCAAACAAGGGTTTAATCTCCAAAATATATAAAGAACTTACATGACTCCACACTAAAAAGACAAGCAACGCAGTTAAAAAATGGGCAAAGGACTTGAACAGACACTTCTCCAAGAAGGACACACAGAGGATCCAGAGACACATGAAAAGATGCTCAGTATCGCTAGCTATCAGAGAGATGCAAATT
>CM052549.1:55043739-55072815 GCA_028533065.1 Trachops cirrhosus | reverse complement strand
AGCCTTTATTGTATGAAATGTTAAAAGGACTTATCTAAGAAAAATAAGATAAAAAACAGGTGTAGTAAAATGACAGCAAACTCACAATTATTGGCAACCACACCTGAAACAAAAGCAAGAAGAAACTAAGCAAACAACTAGAACAGGAACAGACACACAGAAATGAAGATCACATGGAGGGTTAGCAACAAGGAAGTGGGAGGAGGAGAGGGGGGAAAGTATGTAGAATAAGTAGCATAGAGGGTAGATAGAAAATAGACGGGAAGGGCAAGAATAGAAGGGGAAATGTAGAAGCTAAAGAACTTATGACACATGGACATGAACTAAAGGGGGGGAGTGGGAGAGGGTGTTCAGGGAGGAGGGGAACGAAGGGGGAATAGTAGGACAAATGTAATAGCATTATCAATAAAAAAAAAGAAAAATGGGCTGCAAATAACTTCCCATATGAAATATATTTAAGTGGCTTAGAAAAGAAACATGTTATTAATATCCTTATATTTTATGTATATTGAGTATACTAGAATCCTTGCTGTGATGCTTATAAACTCCTTGTGTCACCCACAGTCAATAATATCTTTTCTTTAGTTGTTCGGATTAACTGAGTGACATTCATACTGACAAAACTCCCTTGGAGTATCCTGAGCTCCTATGTGCCTAGCAAGGTAATGACATGATTCTCAGCGGATTTGAAACTTTACCTCAACAAATTTATTTCTGCTTTTCAACATATATTCAAAGCAATATTTGGAATTATAATGTGATTTTTGGAAGGGCTAAGGTAAATTCATCATGCTAAGCTGAAATGTTTCTGGCAGATTTCTGCTCTGTAACAATCAAATTGTGTGTACTGTAATACATGACAACTACAGTGCTTTTTCTAGTTACTTTGTAAAAGTTATAAATATAATTTATATGTAAAGTAAATGTACTTTACTAATGCAAACTCAGAATGTAATTATGCAATGTATTATCCTACTATATATTTTTATCTAGAAAAACATTTGGAAGACCATATCTCAATTCCAAATGGGAATTTTTTAATGCATACATCAATAGAAAAGAATGTAACTTTTTCATCACAAAGATATGCAGACATTTTGATACCTTTCAAAGTCATATATTTTTTGAAATTTAAGAAAGCATAAATTAAAATATTTCCCCTTAAATATTAACTTTGCTCCCTATGCAAAGAATCATTTGTTCTAGGCAACTGCTCTTTTCTTAAATTGAGATATAATTAACAAGGCACTATTATATTAGTTTCAAGTATACAAAATAGTGATTCCACCTCTATATACATTAAGAAATGATCACCACAATAAATCTACTTTCCATCTGTCACCATGCAAGTTAATACAATATTATTGTCCATATTTCCTGCGCCTGTACATTATATTTTAATGACTTATTTATCCTATAACTAGAAGTTTGTACCTCTTGATACTACTTTACCTGTTTTATCCAACTCCAACCCCCTTCTTCCCCAGCAACCGTCAGTTTGTTCTATGTGTATCAGTCTGGTTTTGTTTGTTCAGGGTTTATTGTCTGTTTTTTAGATTCTACATATTAGTGAAATCATATACTACTTCTCTTGAACACTCTTCTTTAAAGAAGAAATGATTAAAATGACAATATTGAACATTGAAATATTTTAAAAAGATGTAGGTTTGGGAATAACCTCTGCCTAATTATTTGTACCTCCTCTATACTTTGGTACAATTTATCATATTATAGGTCAAAGAACATTTAAAAAGTGTTTTAGAAGAAAATATAACCCAGATGAATGGCAACCTTTTGACTTTTTAATATATGAAAGCCTCAGTATGTGACTCCTTTTATTCTATGACATGTTCACTGAAAACAAAAGCACTCAGAATCAGAATATACAATATTAAAAAAATTGGCCAATTTAAGTTTTCATATTATGATTTGGATTTCCTTTGTCTTGTCTTCCCTACTGTCAAGAATTAATAAATAGTTACATGAACAGATAAAAGCTTTCACCTTATATTTATAATACAGTTGCCAGATGCAAATAAGACTTCTTTATGGTCAGCTGCATTGTGCCAGCCTCAGCCACTGGGGACAAAAAGAACCCATGTAGCTTTCTTTTGCCCAGGTGACTCCTCTTTTCCTTATTATCCTTAGTAAGCACCAATAATTTAAAGACCTTCTTGAACTTTTATTAGTACTTGCAATGTGGGTTTAAATATTTACATTTTAGCATAATTAATTTTTAAGAGAACAGAATTTAATTTTATGATACTTTTGTTATTTTTTTGGTGAAAAATAAAAGAGTTAAAGCAGCATTGAGTCATTTTACTAGAAGTAAAGAAACACAATGTGTGATGCACAGGACTTAAATCAGGCCACCTCTTGGGACTGATAAACACTATCCCATTATAATACAAAACTGAGAACATGCTCAATTGAAAATTTGAATCAGGTTGCACAAAAAGACAAAGACTGACAAGAATATAACTTTGGAAGATTTACTCACTGTTTTAGAGCTGCTGGAGGCCAACCAAAGAGATTTGGGTCGTACATTACTTAACACTTATGACTGGACTGGGTTTGCTCATTTAGCCAGAGAGAATAATTCATTTAACCAATCAGTGAGTAATCAGTAACTGGTTAGTGATCTGTCAATTTTCTTAAAATTGATCAAACCTTGTGTTTATAGTGCAGTGGATATTTTTCTTCTCTTTCAGTTCTTATGCTAATAATTATTAACCAGTGTATTGTAGTAATACATATCCAATTTTACATATTAAGTTATTCATGCTATATATATGTATATATATATGCATATGTTAATTTGTATATTCATTTACTAATTCAATGATGATGTAAATGAACAACCTTTTATATGCCAGATACCATGGAGATCCTTTGTCTATGTCTTCTAGCTTCTGTCTTCCTCTCAGTTATTTCCCCCACCCCCTGGTTTACATATATTAACATACATCACTAGCATACTGGAGAACTGGAAGATTTTACTGTGCATTTGTCTCACTAGTTCACCCACCTGAACACCATATATACTACCATTGCCACCATGTAAACCCTAAATAGAATTCTGATGAAATTGCCTAATCTTGGTGAAACTGTTTCTAAGTTTCTTCAGATTCATTATCTCACTTAATGAAACCATGACATCTGTGGCCTGAAACATGAATGTACTTTAAAACTTTTATATAACATTCATACTGTTGATTTTATATGCAAACATTAGGGACATTTAACATCTCTTAGGTCACTTTTTAGCTTTCTTCTAGAAATGTGTTTAATTTACTTTTCCACAGTCCTTGCCTTAGTTTAGGTCCTCACTGTTTTTCTAATAGGAATGGGGGATTGAGCAAAAAAGAAAAAAGACTCTTGGATATGGACAACAGAGTGGTGATTGCAGAATGGAATGGGGTATAAGGGATATAAATGATAACAAAAGTAAATAAGTAAATAATAAATGAATAAATAAACTTAAAAATTAGTTTAATTAATTTATTTTGCTTCACTTTTTGAAATTGAGTTTGTCCATGTGTCCTTTATAGTAGTTCCTGAAAACCCTTCTCCACTCCCCTCTGTCCCCTCTGACCAGTTCCCCACAGTCTCTTCCCCCCTCCTCTCTGGCTATTGTTAGATTGTTCTTAATTTCAATGTCTCTGATTATATTTTGTTTGCTTTTTTCTTTTGTTGATTATGTACGTATGGTAAATTACTATATACAAAATGGTAGAACACTGCATGAGATTTATAAAAATAAACACAAGACATGAATAACTGGTTTATAAAATACAACTGGGAGAAAGCCCCTCAAAAATACATCAAATTTAAGTTTGAAAATGAAAATTCTTTATTTTTGGAAAAAAATCATTTGTATCACATGCTCACTATCTCAAGTATCCTATCACCATCTTTTTTTGTAAATGAATGCACAATCTTTTAACTGCCTACTCAAATTTATTTTTAATCTCCACTAGTCCATCACTCATACTGCTGTCCCTCTCAAAACATATATATGATCTCACCATTTTATTGATTATTATTCTTAGAAGGCTTCATATTGCTACAGGTCAGAGTTCAAAACCTATCAGCAAGGCACTTAAGGTGCTGCCTCATTGGACTCAGTTCAGCTTATTCCCATCACCCTCTATTCTTTATGTTTTCCAACAATACTGCAACTTCAGAATGTACACATATTTTTTTCTTTCTATTGGGAAAGCTTCCTGACTCTGCTACGTAGCTTTATTCACTCTCACCTCTCTGTTCTCATAACAATTATACCTTTTAAAAAAATATTTATTTTTAGAGAGGGGAAGGACAGGAGAGAGGTAGAGAAGCATCAATGTGTGGTTGTCTTTCAAGCACCCCCTACTGGGGACCTGGCCTGCAACCTGACTGGGCATGTGCCCTGACTGGGAATTGAACTGGTGACCCTTTGGTTTGCAGTCCAGTGCTAAATGTACTGAGCCAGCACAGTACAGCAAGGGCTATACCTGTCTTTATTATAACTCTTTAATTCTATGAAGTCAATGCTCATATTCTCTCTCTTTCTCTCTCTCAACTGAGAACTTGTCGATGGACCCCTTGATATCACTAGTCCCAGCACATTGTCTGGTACAAAAAGGTGACTAGTAAATATTTCTCAACTAACGGATTGGATATTTGAGATGTCCATTAAAATATTGTCAGTTTACTAACTTAGGGTTGAACTGGATGTCTAAGAATGATACCAGACCTAAGCTTAGAACTATTTAACTCGGAAGGCCTAGAGATGTCATAATAAGCATTTAGCATTGAACGTGGAATGGCTAAGTAAATTTCTGGAGTGTCTAGTGTAGTTCTTGTGATATTAGATTTGACTGACTGTCCATGTCATAGAGACAAACATCTAAGAGATCACCAGGATTTATATTATTTTGATAGATCTTAGAAGTACATAGTAACAAAATAGGATTCAGACAACATGTATATTTGTGTACATACAAACTCACTCTTCCTTACCACCTCAGTAGACAGTACTGGCAGGAAACATGGCTCATTCAAAAGGCTTAATTGAAGAGCATTTGATGAAAGTGACTCTTTACAGAGAAACAATCAGTTGTAAGGTAATGAGAAAGGGAATTTGAAGTACCGGGAACAAGCAACATTGTAGGAAACATTACTTCTCTAAGTCTGAAGGGGCAACAGCAGGGAGCTGTTATGGGAGAGCAGTTATTGGGCAGGAGCCCCTTGTCTGGAGAATGGCTTGTGGAAAATCACTGCACAACAGTGAGTGGGGTGGAAATCAGTACTTTGCCCTCTGTCTATCCTCCTGCCTTCTAAATTTCTGTATGTGTCATCAAGCAGAGGCAACTGGGAATCAGAAAGCAAGCGAGCCTGGGGCAAAGTAGACAGAGACACTGTACCCATCTGCAGGGACAAATGGAGAATGACCGGCAAACAGACATGGAAAGAATATCTAACTCTTGACTCCTCATCCATCTTGGGAACAAAAACATAATCATTGATAAGTAGTCACAGGACAGTGAGAAATTTTATGTCAATGCATGCAATAAGAGAGAAGTAGCACAGTAGCTATAAATTCAGTCTCCCTTATCGACACACCAAAACACCCAGTCAGGGTAGAAAAGATGGGAGACAAGAGACAGAGCAGGAAAGACTTCAAATCTCGATGTCCCCACCTCAGCTTCAAGCTAAGCAGTGGTGATTAAATAATTTATTATATTGTTATATGTAAGATAACTTAAGAAATATACCATTTTAATGGAAAGATCTGAGACTAAAAATCAGGTTTCATAGGTCTATTAGGAACTGTGTTACTTAAGAAAATAAACTTAGAAAATCTGCCCTAATTTTTTCATCTGTAAAGTGAAAGTAAAAATATACATCTTAAATAAATCATAGGGTTCTGAAGATCAAATAAGAAACTGGATATGGTTTCCTCTTGAAAAGTTAAACAAGCTCAACAAATGTCAGGCATTATCACTTTGGGATATTATCTTACAAAGCTGGTCTCTGAGTATATGTATTGCCAATCATAACATCCTCTCTTTTTGGCTATCTTTCCTCTACACATGGAACACTTTGCTCAGCTCCAACTTAAACATCACATACAAAGAAGAGATAAGCAGTAAGAAAATCCTAATGTGTCACAATACCATTGCATATTAAAAAGAAAGAACTATATTCTGCTGCACTCCGTTTTTGTGGTGCACACTCCCCTTTCCATAATTCCTATTAACTTCAAAGAGAACTTCGTGCATGTAAATTATTATATTTATTGGATGCGCCAACTCCTTTTTATCCTCTGGGCACAATTAGAAATATCATAGAAAAATGAATGTTAGAGACTTGGATCCATATTTGATATTCTATGGGAAATTTCCCATAGTTACAAATGTTAAAAATCCTGTCCAATAATCCAGTTATGAATTTGTAGTATTTCTTCTTCTATAACCCTTGAATTATTTTTTCTTTGCTTTTAGAAAATTCCTTTTTACATTAAAGGAAAATATTATCTTTAGGTCCAGCTAAGCTAGTGATAAAGCATATACTTGTCATATGACTAGGTATGATAATAAAAATTTAGAATGCATAGATCTCTTTTTCAAAGAATTGTTAGAGCTTCCCTGAGACTATACCATTAATACTATGGTGATCCTGCCCTCACCTTAAGTTAACCCTGGGAACTGGTGGGAGAGTGAGTTTCTGGGAACTAAATTTCTGATTGCCTAGTTTATTATTAACATTTTAAAAAAATTGTAACACTTTGTATTGGCCCAATGATGAAAAATACCACACCTTCAGGTGGTAAGCTGTATGACAATGAAGATAGTCAAGATTAGATGACCACATCACAGAAATGGAAGAGAAGTGATTTCCAACCTTTTTTAAAAATCAATATTGTATTTTTTCCACTACCACTTAGTTTCCTGATATCCCCCCACCCCAGCAATCACCAGTCCCAGTTTAATATTATATGCACCAAAGCACACTATAATCTCAGTGTTCATTTTACATTCAGGACATTATCAATATTCATGTTAGGGTAGCTATAAACTTAGGTTTTCTTTAGTTGAAATCACCGCAATCCAAGTAACAAATGGTAGATGTCTAGAGAGCTATTTTTACACTGATTTATTGTCTGTTGTCTTTATTTTTTTAAATGTATTTTTCAGTTACAGTTGACATATGATATTATATTCAGGTATACAACATAGTTATTAGACATTTTATATCCTATGAAGTGATTGCCCTGATAAATCCAGATGTTTGTTCTTAAATTCAGTTGTCTCATGGCTCTTGGTAGAAGTGCCTCTAGAACTAATTCTAGCAATAACCTTATTCCACCTTATCAGTGTATATAAAGATCTTGCAAGTATTATAGACATGGCTCCTTAGCAATATTGCTGTATATATTTTATATGTCCAAAAGGCAGCTGTACGTTTTTTAAAGGGACACAAACAGAGAAAAATGGGAGAAGCCTCTTGAATGCTACTTACAAGAAATGCATCCATGTGTGATGATGGGTGGTGTGAAATATAAAAAGTTTTCTTATAATATTTTGATAATATGACTTCCAGAAGATTAATTTCAACTAGTCTTATAGACTAATAAATAAAACCATATCAAATTAATTTGGATCCACTGAATTATTTGAAAACAGTAAACAAAGAGTCTAATTTTAGTAAATATTTAGAGAGCAAAACAATCCAATGTGTATATAACAATCAAATTTCTAGTGAAAATGTGTGTGGGTAGGTTTATTTTGAAAGAAAAAGTCTTACTCCCAGTGTCATAACCAATTAAATTCTCCAGGTAATGACCCCATTTGCATAGTAAGCGAAACCCACAAGTGGGAATTTTAATGGGCACACCACCTGAGTACAGTAATTGAGAGTGACACAACTTGAACTAGTTTTGTGCTTACCCCACTGAAAATTCTACTCATATTATTTTTAATGTCAAGCTACAAGTCAAATTTCAAGATGATGGATTTGTTCTTTTTTAAGCACTGAGTTTGAATAAAAGAAATGCATATCTTTGCTTTAACCAATCTGTAGGTCTGATTCTCACCATTGTTTCATTTTCTTTGATGATTAGAATTTAATTTTATAAACTAATATGAGAATAATTAGGTAAAAAGTATCTTTGGCAGTCAAATTGCTTTTGGATTGCGATTTACCTTACCTTTTACCAGAATATGTATTTAGTTAATTTGGCACAATAGTTTACTAAAGTGTAATTGTGTAAATATGCCCAATTATTCTTTCTGTTGATCTAACAAAATCTAATACAATATGTATTCATGTGTATTTCCCTCCTCCTTCACCTCAATGCCAATAAAACACAATTTCTGCAGAGCTGATCACAGATGTCTTGTCATCTGAAGTTGCTACTTTTGAAAGATATTCTCCTTATCTCACAGTCACTATTCATTCCTTGAAAGAACTATGCATTCTGATTGAGGCATCCACATTAAATTATATAATAAAGGTGATCTCAGGACTCAAGAGTCAGACACACAGGATGAACTGTGCTTTCTAGGTTTTGAGATGACATTTTAAAACTTTTGTTTAACTGTAGATTGCTTGAAATCCTAACTATTTGTAGGTGTTTGACACTACTCCACCGCATCTGTAATTGGCATAGCATCCAGCAGACAGGCTCTGTACCTCTTTGCACAGCAACCTACCAAGTTAAGAAATGTATTGGTTCAATATAAAACAGCAGGCTGTTTTTAGACATAGTTACTAGTGCACAAGCTTTAATATGGCTTTGCTTCATCCTATAATGAGATCCTTTGGTTCCCTGCTCAACAGGCTTTTATTCTTTTGTGAAAGGCTACGAACTATGTCAAGTGAATCAACTGCTTTTGTACACTCTCTTTCTTGGCTTTGGAATGTAATTCCTTTGCTTCTATCCCTTTATGCATCAGACAGAACTTAAGAACCTTTTCAATTTTTCAAGCTAAACTTAGAATTTGTTTGAATTTGCTTTTCACTATTTTCCTAAAAATTACATTCTCAACTGAAACTCACACAAAGATCTGCCTGGAAGTGAACACTTAATTGTAGAACTATATTTTGTTTTTAACATATATATCTATACCTAATGTTGGTAATGTGCTAAAGGATGGCTATCTAAAATTATTTCTTCATGGTCACTTCACAACCAAATTCAGGAATCCTTTAGTTAGTGAGCACTGAGGTAAGGCATAGAGGGCATAAATAAAGGTCAAAAAATGGCATTAGAACTACTAGACAAGTCAGCTGGAAAACAGGAAACTACTCATGTTGACATCTGGCAGGTTGGGAGGTATAGTTGTAGCCCCAGTGGGAAATGTTACACTATTGTTCAAGTTCTAGGAAGAATGGGGTGGTACAGATTTTTGCTTGCCTAGCAAGCAAATCCTAGAGCAATCCTAGCAAGCAAATTGCCTAGAAAGCAAATCCTGCTTTCTAGGTGGGGCTTGGCTGTGGCTTTTCTTGTAATTCTTTTTTACTTCCAGATTGAATATTGACTTAATTAAAATTTGATTACTTATACAGTATTTTAATTTCCAGTCATTTAAAGTAGGGGAAGTGACCATTATTCATTGGGAATTTTGCAATGTGAATATAAATTTTGATTTATTTATTTGTCATCAAGTGATAGTTTTTGCAAAAACCACCCTGCACGTTAGGGCTATATAACAATGTCACCCCTTCTCCACAACCCCTTCCATTTTAACCAAAATCTCTATAAGCAATCTTAAATAAGCAAGTAAATATCAGTAGTGTCACTGCTGAAATTGATTTTTCTCATGGGAAGTGCTAAACTTCTTTCCTAGGTTGAAACTTCTTGAGTGTTGTATGACTCTCTTGAGTTACCTAGAGAAAAGTCACTAAAAATTACCAGTTATAGTGGGGCATGAATATGGTTAAGTGGTTTTCTCTTTGTAGTACTTAATCTTTTATTTAAAAATATTAAGTGTGGAATAAACCTATCAATATCTTAACCACCTTTGAAAACACAAAAAAATGGTATGCTTTATTACATTAGTGTAAAAGGGAAAAATGCTATTTTAGTATTTGATGAAATTTCATCTTGCCTGTCAAATTAGATGTAACAAAACTACAGGCCCACAAGTCACAAGTAATTGGAAATGGCATAAAGTCTTGAATAATTTGAAAAAATAACCTTATTAATAAACTTATTCATTAGATGGTTGGGTAAATCAAAGCATTTGAACTGGAATTCAAGAGGGTAAGCCACAAAGTCTCTGGACTTTAGCCTTATTTATGTTAGGAACTGCCTTTGACATTTATAGCAATGGAATCTAGGGCACTGATAGTTTGTATAGATAAAGAATGGAATGTTATTACATAAGGTTGCCTTGGTTACTCCTTAAATGTTCAGAGAAACACTGACTACTTTAGGTGAGAAAACTGGATATACTGTAAGGAAACAAAAAATCATTATATTTCAAAATCAAAAGACTTCTAAAGTGATGGAATGGATTAAATACTAACTTTAAAAACTTTCCTGCTACTTAAAAATTGTGCCAAATAAAAAGCTTAGATGAAAATACTAATGACGACTTGCTTTTGGGTGAAATTTATTAAATCTAATATCTAATTTCATAGATTGTTCATATTTAATCTATGATGCATAAAAAATTACCTTGGACTTCTGGTCAAGATGAAGATGTAGGTAGACAGTTTACTTCTTCACACAACCACAGAGATTTATAACTAAACCTCAAAACAATGCCCAAAACTGTCAGAAAATTGAACTGTATAGAGTTCTGACAACCAAGGATTTAAAGAAGGATTCATCCAGATGGGTAGGAGGGGTGGTGATGTGGAAACAGGCAGAAAGGCAAGGGATTGTGGGGTGGCATGATGAGGTGATGGCAGCGGCAGAATGAGCAGTCCCACATTCACTGTAGTGGATAAAACCTGGGAGGGATATCTTGGGAGCCATCGATCCTAGCCTCAGGCCAGACTGTACAGCCCATGGTTCCAGGGCTGGGAAGATAAATCCCTATAACTTCTGGCTATAAAAACCAGTGGGGATTGGGGTGGAAGAAGGAACTGCCAGATTTTCAGAAGACCCCTCTTAAAGGGCACTGCAAGGTCTTAGAACACACATAAACCCACCCACTCCTAGATTCAGCACCACGGCAACCACTGGAAGGGCTCTAGTTGCATATGTGCAGTTGGTGAAGTGACTGGAAATGGGGTGAGTGCTGAGCAAACCTCCAGAAGCCAGGCAGTGGCACTGTTCCCTGTCTGAGCCCTACCTCCCACACAGAGCCACAAAGTGGTGAAGCGGGTTGCCCCATCCTGGTAATTACCTAATGCTCCACCCTACACAACTTACAGGTGCTTTTTCTACAATAGGCCACGCTACTAAGACAGAGTCAAAGCAGCTCTACCTAAACCACAGAAACAAAAACAGGTAGGATGACAAATTGAGGAGACAAAGATACATAGCCCAAACGAAAGAACAGAACAAAACCCCAGAAAAAGACCTAAATTGAAATGGAGATAACCAACCTATCAGATGAAGAGTTCAAAACACTGGTGATCAGGATGTTCAAGGAATATGGCAACAGATAAAAAAGACCCAGGAAGAAATGCAGGTTCCGCTAAGTGAAATAAAGAAAAGTCTACAGGGAATCAACAGTTGAAGGGATGAAGCCAGGATTCAAATCAACAATTTGGAACATGAGGAAGAAATAAGCATTCAACCAGATAGCAAGAAGAAAAAAAATTAAAACAATGAGGATAGCGTAAAGAGCCTCTGGTACATCTTCAAATATATAAACATCTGAATCATAGGGATCCCAGAAGGAGAAGAGTAATAGCAAGAAACTGAAAGTTTATTTGAAAAAATAATGAAAGAAAACTTCCCTAGTTTGGGGAAAGAAATAGACATACAAGTCCAGAAAGCACAGAGTCCCAAACAAGTTGGACCCAAAGAGGACCACACTAAGACACATCATAATTAAAATGCCAAAGGTTAAAGATAAAGAATCTTAAAAGCATCAAAAGAAAAGAAGAAAGTTACCTACAAAGGAGTTTCCGTAAGACTGTGTCAGCTGATTTCTCAAAAGAAACTTTGCAAGCAAGAAGGGACTGGCAAAAAGTATTCAAAGTGATGAAAAGCAAGGACCCACAACCTAGATTACTCTATCCACCAAAGCTATCATTTAGAATGGGAGGGTAGATAAAGTGCTTCTAAGACAAGGTACAGCTAAAGGAGTTCATCACCACCAAGCTGTTATTACATAAAATGTTAAAGGGATGTATTTAAGAGAAAGATCAAAACTATGAACATTAAAATGGCAACCAATTCACAACTATCAACAACTGAATAAAAAACAAAAAACAAACAAACAAAAAAAACAACACAAAAAACTGAGCAAACAACCAGAACTGGAACAGAGTCATAGATATGGAGATCATTTGGAGGGGGAAAGGGGAGAATGGGAGAAAAGGTGCAGGGAATAAGAAGAATTGGTAGGTATAAAATAGACAGGGGTGGTGTTAAGAATAGTATAGGAAATAGAG
This sequence comes from Trachops cirrhosus, assembly GCA_028533065.1. NCBI lineage: Eukaryota > Metazoa > Chordata > Mammalia > Chiroptera > Phyllostomidae > Trachops > Trachops cirrhosus. The sequence continues at coordinate 55,060,251 of CM052549.1, read as the reverse complement.
AAGCTGAAGAACTTATATGCATGACCCATGGACATGAACTAAAGGAGGGTGGATTGATTGAGGGAAGGGTGATACTGGGTGGGGGGGGCAAAATGGGAAACATTGGGACAACTGTAATAGCATAATCAATAAAATATTTTTTTCTAAATTACCTTAATTTTTATAAGTTGGGAGATAATTCCAAAGCAAAGAAATGAAAACAATTACTAAAAAAAGGTACAAACTTAAATTTTGACTTATTATGGACATTTAAAAATATTTTGTTTTGAAATCATATGTCAACTGTGATTTGCAATATAAACTAGTCTGCATCTTTCAAGTTTATTATGGGTGTTGAGTCATGTGATTTATATAAGGAGCCTAGAAAAACTTCAAAAATGGAAGTAACAAGATAAAAGCCTCAGGTTTTAAAATTATAGTTGAATTTGTTCAAATATTAATAACATAGTAAATATCTAGAACATATTCTGAGGCATGAGAGAGCGGTCATTTTTATTATTTCAAAATAATATATTCAGGATAATACAGGTTGCATTTAAATATATTTAAGATTAAGCTTCCATATTTAAAAAGAGACCAAATCTATAACTGTAAACTATAGCACTTAGTCAAGATGGCCATATAATTCAACAAAACATTTTACATACAAAAATTCTAAAAATATTGTAAGTATTTTCACATTTGCCTACTTTAATTTTAAAAAATAATACAAGGTTTTTTATGGAATGACTGCAAAGTAGACAATAGAGGAAAAGTACTATGGGTACAAATATGAAAATAAGAATTCTATTAGTGTTCTCTTACAGAGAAATATTAGTTAAAAGTGCTAATATTTTTATTATGAATAGTAGCAGAACATATTTAAATATTAGACAAACCATTTAGTTGAAATTTTTTTCAGGATAAAAATTGAAACAGTTTAACAAGTTCAGGTCCATTAGAAGGTTTTATATGTCAATACACGGATGACAGTTTCACTTCCTAATATATACAGGTAAGGTAATGCTGGGTATAGGTAAATATTCAGATTCTGGTTAGTAAGAAATAGTACAAAGATGTTCTTATATTTGATGTAACAATCGAAACACATTCTTTACACAAGGAAGAGAAAGACAGATGTTTACTAGAATTCTATTTAAACCAGAACATTTAAAGTTGTGTGTGTATGTGTGTAAACAGGGGATTCAAGAATTTGCTCACTTTGTTTTTAAGCCCTTTAAGTAAAGAGATAAGTAGAAACTAGGTTTCCTCTTAAAGAAGAAAACATAGCTGGTATTGTCATGCTTCAGATTTAAAACTTCTCTTAAAAGGCTAAGTTTGCTAAAAGCTTCCTACAAAAATACATTTGATTCTAAAGCAATTTGATTTCCAACCAGAAAAATTGAAAATAACTATTAATCTAAAGTATATTTTCAACATCTCCACAAGACATTACATTAAATCAAACCAAACTACAACTCTGGGGAGATCAAATTTAGGAGAGCGCATAGCGTGAAAATTTCCTCTTCCTTTTATCTGTGCAACACAAAGTTTCTATCTCAATAACTGTATAGTTAGATTTATAATTGACTTATTTTTGTACATTTAAGGTTTTATAACATATCGTATTAGTTCAATTTATCATAAAATTGCAACACTAAAATTTGGTCACAGTAGTGGATGTCGAGATTCCCCCTGTTTGCAATGGCTTGTATTAAAGATTAACTGTGTTATGTATAAAACATAACATTGCTTCAGACACAAACCAAAACAAACATAAAACCTGCCCCTTAAAAAACAATACACATAGCTCTCAAATAAAGAAGAAAACTTTTGAATAAAACAAAATCAAAATATTGGTATTATAACATTAAAAATTCTCCTAATTTAAATGTAAGTTGTCAAAACTATTTCACATTCTTTATGAAATATAGCTTGTTTAATAAGGCCTTATGTTTTTATCCAAAACTTTATTATAGCTTTTAAATTATGTGTAAAAATGCATATTTTAGTTAAATTTTATAGTTTTTTTAAAGCTATAGTCCTACAACTAAAGAAAATACATACTTAAGGCATTTTTCTTTTAACTGCATTTTCCCTTAAGGGCACACACAGTTCAGGCTATTCACTTAAAACTTTGTTCTAAATCTAAATAATCATTCAAGCAGCAGATGAATCAAGAGGCTTCCTCAAATGTCACATTCTGCTTGAAGCCTTCTGAATATTCTGTAGATATTAGCTCTTCTTTTCTGTTTATTCCTATAGCTTTTTGAATTTCTCTCTCATTATCCTCACTTTGGTATGCCTTGTGGTTCATTTTTTACAGGTCTCTCTCCTCTGCTAAAATGTATTCTCTTGTGGTTGAAAACTGAATGACATCCATCTTTGCATCTCAGCAAGAGATGATATACCCTAGGCACTCAATGTCTGTTGAACAAATGGAGAAAGTGGAAAGCAGAGCACACAGATAAACACTGGGTGCCCAACTATTGTTTGGATTTGTTTCCCAATGTTTAAAGTAAAAATGTTTACTGTTAACCATTAATAGATACACATAAAAAAAAGTCTGGTTTTAGTACCCACTGAGAAATAATGCATTTGGGGAGAGAAATTCCTGCAAATGATTAAAAGAAACAGAAGTATGTATGAAAAGGGGAAGATATTTAGTTTTTTTTTTGGTCAAAATGTCTCTCAGTCATTGTTTTCTATTAAGAAGTTTACAAGTTGTTAAAATTTCACATATTAAACCATGTAGATTTGGTTAGAGGAAAAAGAAAAGCTTTTAGAGATTACTTTAAATGCATTAACAGAGCAAATACTTGGTTGTTTGCTTCATAAAAATCTTACCATGTGCTTTTCTTCTTAACAATTTTTTTAAAACACTCTCCAGTTTTAACACAAACAAAAGATAAATATTTATGAAGGAAAACAAATTCCGCAGCATTCCATACAGATTTCCAAACAGTCTGATGATTCGCAACAGGCATCCATGATGCCACAATCCATGTCACAAGGGCAGTTACAGTCATCCCCCATTTCATCTCCACAGCAACAGCAGCAGGCTTCTGAGGTGCAGATACCACATGAAGCTTGTCCCAGGACAATATTGCAGAGGGTCAGGAATTCACAGAACAAGCAGGCCAGGATACAGTGGACACAGCAATCTTCATTTTCCATCAGGAGGAGACCACATAGTGAGAAAAAGAAGAAACACAAAATATATACATCATCAATAAACTGAATACTGACTTGATCAAAATAAGTAATCCAGAACCCAATGACACACAGTCCTAGAAGTCTTTTGGAAGTGTATAGTTTTGATTCATTCACACTGGATAGCTATTTTTGTGTTGGTTGTTGTCTTTTTTTTTTTTTTTAAATTTGACAATCTAAAGGAAAAGAGGTCAGTACTACTGACTATATAGTTGGGGATTGTATGTTTTAAAAATTCTTGTAGCATACCAGTTGAAAATTGCTGCCTTAGAATTTTGTGGCAAATAAGAGGATCAGATGAAGAAATCTGTTTATAGAGGAATTTAACACATGACATAAAATAATTTAAGAACAATGTTGTAAGACATTTGTCAAATTTCAGAAATATCTGTGAATTTTACCAGGACTATTTCTGGGTTTGTTTGTCTGTTTTGGTAGTTTATACATGCAAACTTCAATGAGGGGATTCTGCTTACAACTACAGCAAAAATACAGAACAATCACCACCCCCTTGCACAATGTATTGTGTTTCTGTAGTAGCTGTAAAACTGAGTGCCTATGATGAGTTTCAGTAAATTGTGTGATCATCCTATAATAAACTCCTCAAGTGCTTGGGTATGCCTATTTCTTTGTAGTCTCTAACTTCATAGAGAGTCTCTGTGCAAAAGTGGGAAATATGGAAACACAAGGTGATATTCTAAATGCCACATGGCAAAAAGGAGGGAGGGGTCAGAAAAGAATACAAAAAGGGAACTCCAGAACTGTTTGTAGAATTAAAGGTTAAAAGAACACACCAATCTTATATTTCATTCTTCTAGGTGCCAAGCCTACTCTCACATACAATAATCTATGGAATAACTGGAAAAATATCACTGAGTTGTTAAGAGTCTGCAAGTTTCTTTCCATATCCCCTCATGTTTTAGTAGTTGCCAATCATGTCAGGAGAATGCTGAAAGCAACCATATGAGTTCACATTCACAACCTTGCGAAGTTCAGGTTTCTAGAATGTGTCTGTGGTTTATCTCTTTCTATATTTTTAATACATTTTTATCCTAATACCTGTCTTACATATTTTTGTATATCTGAACGTTAAAGGATTATATTACCATGATTTCTAAACTATTCAACATGTTATAAACAGCTAGCTTTATTATCATTATTATCATTATGAAAATAGTGTTTAACTTGTAGCAAGCTAGTTCTAGTCAATATGCTTTCAATCAAATATTCGTATTAACTAATTCTAACAACACTGTTGATCTTACCCTTCTTTTCCTCTGTTGAATCATTGTATTTGAAGACCCCAGGTAGTGTGGCTAAGTGGACTGAGTGCCTGCCTGTGAACCAAACGGTCAGTGGTTCAATATCCAGCCAGGGCACATGTCTGGGGGAGAGGTCCCCAGCTGGGGGAGTATGAGAAGCAACCACACATTGATGTTTCTCTCCCTTTCTTTCTCCCTTCCTTCCCCTCTCTCTAAAAATACATAAATCTTTAAAAAAAAAAAAAAAAGACTGAGTGGGGAGATCAAAAACTCACTTGAAAATGAATAGCATTTAAATGAGTCATTTAAAAACCCTGAGAATAGCCCTGGCTGGTGTGCCTCAGTGGGTTGAGTGCCAGCCTGTGAACCAAAGGTTCACTGGTTTGATTCCCAGTCAGGGCACATGCCTGGGTTGTGGGCCAGGCCCCCGCAGGGGGATTGCCAGAGGCAACCACACATTGATGTTTCTCTCCCTTTCCCCTTCCCTTCTCTGTAAAACTACATAAATAAAAAATTTTTAAAAAGATAAGAAAACCTAAGAATAGTAATTGAGCATTATGGTATTTTGCCATGTAGAATGTGCACTGTTTTTCCCAGAGTTTTGAGGGAAAAATAAGGATGTGCATTATACATGGGTAGTACTAATTCTGTATCTATATAAATGCTTTTAATTCTTTTATTTATGCTTTGCATTAAAACTGTAACTCTAGAAAGTAATAACGATATCTGTATGCAAAATAATACCCTGGAATATGATAATCAGTTTTGTTTCTAAATATAAATAAATAATTGAGTTGAAAAATTAAAACAAAATATTTTTTTCCTGCAAGTCTGAGCCAAAAATGTAGGTGTGTATTATATATACATGGCAAAATATAGTAAGTTCTTTATGTATTTATCATAAAATGCATCATATTTAGAGCTGTATGTGTGGATGGATCAATTTCATTTTATTTTATGTTTTTTTGGTTAAAATCTAAATTAAATTAGCATTTAATTTTCTTTTTGAATTTATTTTTTAATTTATTTTCTTATTTACCAGTTCCCCCCAAAACATCTTCTACCTTCACCCATCCTCCTCACCTTCCACAATCACCTCACTGTTGTCCATGCCTTAATTTTTTTTTTTTTGCTTGATCCCTCTACTTCTCCCAAATCCGCTCCCCCAGAGCTGTCAGCCTGCTCTCTATCTATGAGTCAGCCTCTATTTTGTTTGTTTAGTTTGTTCAGGAGAATCCACATATGACTGAAATCTTATGATATTTGCCTTTCTCTAACAGGCTTATGTCGCTTAGCATAAAGTTCTCCAAATCCATCCATGCTGTTGCAAAGGGTAAAATTTTCTTCCTTTTTATGCCTAAGTAGTAGTCCATTGTGCAACTGTACCATAGCTATTTTATCCATTCATTTACTGATAGACACTTGGGCTGCTTTCATATCTTGGCTATTGTAAATAACGTTACAATGAACATAGGGTCACATGTATTATTTTGAAATACTTTTTGGGTTTCTTCGGATATATTCCCAGAAGTGGAATCTCTGGGTGATAAGGCAGTCCCATTTTCAATTTTTTCAGATAACGCCACACTGCTTTCCACAGTGGCTGCACCAATTTGCAGTCCTACCAACAGTGCATGAGGAGTCCCCTTGCTCCCCATCCTTGCCAATATTTGTTGTTTATTGATTTATTGATGACAACCATCCTGATACATGTTATCTCATTGTGGTTTTAATTTGCATTTCTCTGATAAGTGACCTTGAGCAACTTTTCATATGTCTATTGGCCATCTGTATGTCTCTTTGGAGAAATGTCTATTCAAGTCCTTTGCCTATTTTTAATTGAATTTTGGGGGGTTTTGGTGTTGAATTTTAAAAGTTCTTTATAAATTTTGGATATTAACTTCTTATCCAATGCACTGGCAAATATGTTCTCCCATTGAGTGGATTGTCTTTTCATTTTGTCGAAGATTTCTTTTGCTGTGCAAATACTTTTTAGTTTGATGTAGTCCCATTTCTTGTTTTGTTTTGTTTTCTTCACTGAAGAGATATATCAGAAAAAGTGTTGCTACAAGGAGTGTTTGAGACTTTACTGCCTATGTTTTCTTCTAGGATTTTTATGGTTTTGAATCTAACATTTAATCTTTAATTCATTTTTAGTTTATTCTTGTGTGTGGCATAAAATTTTCAATTACAGTTTCCACTCAATATTATTTTGTATTAGTTTTAGGTGTACAGCATTGTGGTTAGACAATCATATGCTTTACTAAGGATTCCATCCAATATATATTGTACCCACCTGGCAACATATATAGTTATTAAAATATTACTGACATATTCCCTATGCTGCACTTTACATCCTTGTGACTATTTGTATTAGTATTTCTTAATCCCTTGGTTTTTAACCAACCCCCAAACTCTGGCAACCAACAGTTTGTACTCTGTATCTATGAGTGTGTTTCAGTTTTGTTTTTTCTTTATATTGTTCTTTAGCTCCCACATATAAGTAAAATCATATGGTATTTGTCTTTGGTGTAATTAACTTAGCATAATACCCTTAAGGTCGCAAGTGGTAAGGTTCATTCTTTTTTATGGCTGTATACTATTCCATTGAATGAATGAATACACACACACACACACACACACACCACTTCCTTCTTATCCAATCATCTACTGATGGGCACTTGGGTTCCTTCTCTATCTTGGCTGTTGTAAATAATGCTGCAATGAACATAATGGTACACATATTCTTTCAAATTAGATTTTTGGGTTTTTGTGGATATATACCCAAAAGTGGAATCACTGGGTCATAAAGCAGTTCCATTTTTAATTATTTGAGGAACCTCCATACTGTTTTCCTTAGTGGCTGCATCAATACTCATTCCTAGCAGTAGTGCATGAGGGTTTCCTTTTCTCCATAACCTCGCTAACACTTGTTTGTTGATTTATTGATGATAGCCATTCTGACAAGTGGGAGGTGACATCTCATTGTGGTTTTGATTAGCATTGCTCTGACAGTTATGTGGAGCATCTTTTCATGTCTGTTGGCCATGTGTACAACTTTCATTAAAATTTATATACATTTTTAAAAGTTGTAATCAAAACTAAACAGTTAATAATGGTTAGATATAGATAGAAAATGTGATTAATTTGGCACTGTTTACATTTAAAAAATATTTACAAAATGGATCCATTTTAAAGGGGAAAGAATGGTCATCTTATCCAGCCTCTGGGCTGAGGGCTATAATATCTTCAAAGCCTCCTTTGGTCCCTTCCTAAGTATATTTTCTTGTTCTGAGTTATAATCACTGTCATGAATGTTGAATAATTCTTCCTCTTGCTTTTCACTGTTTACAGCAGTGAATATTGTAGAGAATCAGGAATTCACAGAACAAAGCAGGGCAGGATACAGTAGACACAACAATCTTAATTTTCAATTGAAAAGAAAGCACATAATGGGAAAAGAATGGAACACAAAACATATATAAACATCCATACATAGTCAACCAGAAAGTAAAGTAAACCATATGAAGAGCATTTTTTATTCAACATTACGTGTTTCAAACTTATGCTTGCTGATTCATGTAAGTATAGTTCATCTATTTTGCAGGTGTATTATATTCCTTTGACTTAATGCACTATAATTTATTTATCCATCATACTATTTATGAACATTTTGTTCATTTCCAGTGTCTTTGGTATTCCAAATGTGACTGTTTGAAATACTTTTGTGCAAGTCTGGTAGAGCACATGTTAAATAATTAGCAATAGAATGGCTTGGTCACAGGATGTGCATATGTGCATATCTTATCAGGTAATTCTAAATTTGTTTCTAAAATGACTGCTCCAAAATTTACTCCACCAATCAAGTGTGAAAATGCTCATTATTTCATATACTCACCAATCTTTGAAACTGTCATACTTTCATATATGCCAATTAGTTGAGTGTGAAAAGGTGTCAGTCCCACATGAAGATGGGTAGGGATGACATTCCAAACTAAACAACTCATTGCCACTCAGGATATATTCATTTGACAATTAAAATCTCTTCCAGATCATGGACAATAATGACACTTTTCATTTGGAAATCACAAGCCCTATGCCAGGAATAAAATTTCTCCACACTCATACAGTTAGCCAACAAGACCTACTAGATAATTTAAGTCTATTAAAATGTCTTTGTATTTTTAGGAAACAAAGGAAATGAAAACAAAAATTTCTTAGCTCTAAATAGACCAAACACTCTTTTTCTAGTCTGTCTTTTATAACACATGATTTCTATAATTAATGGGTAAGAGTGGTGGTTTTACATAGAAGGGAAGCCTAGCATTAATGAAGAAGAAGTATTTATTTGCTGTTGTCAGAATTAGGACAGGTGTCATCTTAGGGCAGTGTTGTTTTTACCATGCTTTCATTTTTAAAAACACTATTTATTTAAGAAACTTGCTTTGTACTAAACTCTTTTTACACTCTTTATAGATATTAATTAATTCACTTCCTATAATATTCCTAAGGAGCAGTTCTGATATTATCTTCATTTTACCAATACAGAGACAGTCACAGAAAATTTAGGAAACTGACCCAAGTTATAGAAGCAATAAAGTAGCAGAACCAGGGTCAGAGTCCACACGTGTAGACCATGCTCTGATACAGCATGCTGTCTGTGCTACCACTTCAGGGATGGGTCACTCCAAACAGCTGCTTCATGTTACTGGTGGGAAGATTAGCTATAAATACAAAAATTCTTGCTGATTTGTCTTGAAGATTTGTTTTTGGCCTAAAGTCAACTCCCTTTTCCTTACTAACAATAATTTTGAATTTCAGTTTTAATGAAGAGTTCATAGTAAATGCTAACCTTCAACAAGTAAGAGCAAAGTTGATGAGCTGCTGCTAGTCAATTGTTGAAATATAACAAAGAGATGGTGGCTCAGTCAAAAGAAGTAACTCTGTTAATTTAAAATATAAAAATTAAAGTCTACAATTATATGAACAAGAACAATGTAGAGATTACGTAGGAACTCTAGCGGTAAAACTAGAATGTTAAAATGACAGAAGTCTCGAAAGAATAAGCTCTTTACATAAATGTTAAACCTTATTTCAAGAATTTATATGGAACCATAAATGACCCCAAATAGTTTCAGCTTTTTTGAGAAAGAAGAACATAGTAGAAGGGATCACGATACCTGACATCAAACTATATTACAAGGCCACTGTAATCAAAACAGCCTGGTAATGACATAAGAACAGACACATAGGTCAGTGGAAAAGAATAGAGAGTCCAGAAATAAATGCAAGTCTCTACAGTCAATTAATATTTGACAAAGAGGGCAGAAGCATAAAATGGAGTAAAAATAACCTCTTTAACAAATGGTGTTGGGAGATTTGGACGGCTATATGCAAAAAAATGAAACTTGACCACCAAGTTACACCATATAGAAAAATAAACTCAAGATGGATAAAAGACATAAATATAAGTTGTGACACCATAAAAGTCCTAGAATGGAACATAGGATGGAAAATCTCAGATATTCCACAGCGCAATATTTTCGCCTACATGTCCCTTAGACCAAGGGGTATAAAGAAAAAATAAACAAGTGAGACTACATCAAATTAAAAAGCTTCTGGGTGGCTAGAGAAAATATCAGCAAAATGAAAAGGGAACCAACTCTACGGGAAAACATATTTGCCAAAGATACATCAGACAAGGGTTTGATCTTTAAAAATATATAAAGAACTCACATGACTCCACAGCAGGAAGACAAAAAAAAAAAAAAAAAAACAATTAAAAAATGGGCAAAGGACCTGAATAGACACTTCTCCAAAGAGGACCTACAGAGAGCCCATGGTTATATGAAAGGGTGCTCAGCATCATTAGCCATCAGAGAGATACTAATTGAAACCACGAGATATCAACTGACACTGGCAAGAATGGCCATCATACACAAATCAACAAACAAGTGTTGGAGAGGTTGTGGAAAAAAGGGAACCCTAGTACATTGTTGGTGGGAATGTGGACTAGTACAGCCACTGTGGAAAACAATATGGAATTCCCTCAGAAAACTAAAAATGGAACTGCCTTTTAACCCAGCAATTCCACTGCTGGGATTATATCCTAAGAACCCTGAAACACCAATTCAGAAAAACCTATGCACCTCAATGTTCATAATAGCACAATAAACAATAGCCAACTGCTGGAAACAGCCTAAGTATCCATCAGTAAATGAGTGTAGCAAAAAATTGTGGTACATTTACACAATGGAGTACTACACAGCAGAAAGAAGGAACGCCTATTCTTTGGATGGAACTGGCGAGTATTATGCCACATGAAATGAGCCAGTGTGAAGGACAAATACCCTTTGATCTCACCTATATGTGGAACCTAATCAACAAAACAAACAAGCAAGCAAAATATAACCAGAGACATGGAAATAAAGAACAAATTGACAGTGACCAGTGGGGATGGGGGAGGGGGAAAATGAGAAAAGAAGGGGGAGGGTTAAGTCAAAGAACATGTATAAAGGACTCATGGACAAGGACAACAGTGGGGGGAGTATTGAATGTGAGAGAGGGTGGTGGGTAGGGTAGAGGAGAGCAATGGGAAAACAATGGGGACAACTGTAACTGAACAACAATAAAAACATTAAAAAACAAACAAAAAATTAACAAAACTAAACATCTCTAAACATAGGTTCGATTTAATTTACTAGAAAAGCACTTTGGGCTTCTCTGAAAAACCAAGTCTCTTAAGAAAAAGCCACAAACCAAAATGCATTTTAGAGATTAAAGTGATATTAAGCAAGGTACATTTAAAGAGACATCTACCAGAAAGTAGAGAAATACCTATATATAACAACCAAACACACAAACAAACAAAAGAATCCATAATACTATCAAATCAACTTAATAATCTGATTTTTATCCCTTGCCAGAAACATTTTTCTTTTTGGTTGTGTTCTAGAAATAGTAGTTTGTGACTTGGGGTAATAAAAAGGCTAAAATAAACCAAGAAAAAATAATTGTTAATTGTTACCACTATCACTCCCATCATCCTCAGCAGAATCAAGAATCATAAAAGACCCTGGATGGTGTGGCTCAGTGGATTACGTGCTGGTCCACAAACCAAAGTGTTGCTGGTTCAATTCCCAGTCCAGGGCACATGCCTAGGTTGTGGGCTGGGTCCCCAGTAGGGGGTGTGCAAGGGGTAACTACACATTGATGTTTTCTCCCTCTTTCTCCCTCCCTCCCCCTCTCTAAAAATAAATAAACAAAATCTTTAAAAAAAGAATCATAAAAAGCATTAAATATTGGTTTCATTTAAGGCACAGACAGGATTATAAGAATTATCAAAGAGTTAAAAAGAGAAACAAACAAAAAAAAGATGAATCCTCCTCATCTACGTAGCTTACCATCAGAAACAATTCTTTTCACACTGTTCATGAGGTTTTTAGTTTTTATGGTTTTATTCAGTCATAGTTGCAGCTTTTGTCCCAAGTATTAAGCTTTGACAAGTCAACCAAGGTTTTGGGAAGGGTTTCGTCCCAAACTGGGTCAAGCAAGAACTGCACAATGCAGTGTACTACTGAGAAGAGAACAGAGCACAAGACTGATGACTATAAATTTAGGAAAACAAAGGAAACTATCAGTAGCCAAGTAGCTAAAATCATGACAGGAAGTCTTTAGCAGAGCATTTGATTAAAAAAAATAAAAGTTTATGAATTACTGCAGACACAAACCGAATCAACTTTGTGTCTTATGGAAGATCATCAGTGTTAAACTCATGTAGCTGGTATCTCTGGAAAATGGCTAGCTTCCCAACACCATGAAGACAACAACTGAAATTTACAAAATGTCAATTCAGACAATTGGTAAAAATATTTGTGACTGATCCAAGGGACTTTGTTGTGTTTAAAATGAGACTGTAGATTCATTTTTATAAGGACATGTTAGTTTAATAATAAAATTATCCCCAATTAATTTACTCAATCACATGTGGCCAAAAATACTAGCAAAATGTGAGGAAAACAGTTTTAATAGTAAAAGGATCCCTAAAGAGCCATCAGAAAACTATCCACACAGTAAACTCAGCTCTACTCTAAGCAAGTTTCTATTTCTTTGGTTTCTTTCTTTTAAGATCGGGTATGATTTGCTCTGAATTTCTTTAAACAAAGACACCAAACAGTGGAGTACAGGGGAGTTAAAGAGCAGTGGTTTCTGAGAATAACCTACAGCCTCTTTTTGAGCAAATGCAGATTTGCATGTGTCTTATTTTGACTAATCTCAAATAATGTTTCCTATGCCTTAAAATGCTTGAAAATATTTTCTTAATCAGGTCCCTAGCACATAAACTATATACTGAGAAACACAGGTACAAAAATATACCAAAAAACAACTGTGGATGAGAAAATGAACAGTCAGTTATGTGTAATCAGTAATTTAGGAAATTGCATTGAGAACAAACCTGACTCTGTAGCTCTACAACCAAAGTTACAGAGAACCCATAAGTTGTTCCCATGTCTTGTTGCTAAGGCTCACATCTGCCTGATAGGGGTGCTCACTGTGCAGAGGAAGTCCAACTGGCTGGGGTCATTCCTACTCCCAGATATTGCTTTACTGTTTGTTATTTCTCAACACAAAAAAAGCAGGCTAGAGGTAGGTTTTGGTGGTCCTGAATCCCAGCCAGAGTGCTTAAGTTAGTACATGGCCTCTGTGAAAAGCCACCTGTGTGGGACAAGACACAGACATCTCCAGGGAGTTCAGTTCCTCAAGTGCTCACGGGGGCAAGAAATATTTACTAATATAGCCCAGTAGCTCACCTCTAAGTAGCTCTGTGTCTCTAAGTCAGAGGACGCACAGTATCTGGCCTACAGGACAGAATGGCCAGCTGGCTGCATAAATTGAAAGTATGCCCCCTACACAGAAGAACCCTCTGGCACACTGCTGTCCCCATGAGGTCATGGATCTTAGCCAGAACACACTTAACATTTTCCTGTTGAAGAAACTGAGTTAGGTCAGGAATAAAATAAAGAGAACAATGTTTTACACTGCAAAACAAGGATGACCACACTTTGGAAGCAACAATAATCTTTATAATTTTTCATTCAACAAACTTAAAAGAACCTTGGGAAAAAACAGCACAATTTTCCAATACCTAATAAAAAAACTCCTCAGTAAATTTCGTATCACCTGTCCAAATTCTGGAATTCATCATCCTCCTATGGAAGGTATGTTTGTATTTTATTTTTTTATTTTTATTTTTTAAACATATTTGGATAGCTTTTATTTTTTTTTCATTTTTTTTGTTTTTAATGCTTTTTTATTTTTACATCATTTAGTGAATTAATTAAGGCTGGTTTTAAAAAAATTAATTTCTACTGTTGGTGGGACTGTAGACTGGTACAACCACTATAGAAAACACTATGAAATTTCCTCAGAAAACTAAAAATGGATCTGCCTTTTGACCGGGAAAGTCCACTGCTGGGACTATATCCTAAGAACCCTGAAACACCAATACAAAAGAACCTATGCACCCCAATGTTCATAGCAGCACAATTTCCAATAGCCCAGTGTTGGAAGCAACCTAAGTGCCCATCAGTAAATGAATGGACCAAAAAACTATAGTATACTTACACAATGGAATGTATGCAGCAGAAAGAAAGAAGGAGCTCATACCCTTTACAACAGCATGGATGGAACTGGAAGGCATTATGCTAAGCAAAATAAGCCAGGCAGTGAAAGACAAATACCATATGATCTCACCTTTAATAGGAACATAAACAATAAAACAAAGAAACAAGCAAAATATAGCCAAAGACACTGAAATAGAGCACAGGCTGACAGTGATCAGAGGGGAGAGGGGAGGGAATTTCAGGGGAAAAGGGGAAGGGTATGCAGGAACTAGTATAAAGGACACATCAACAAAAACTAGGGGGGGTGGAAATGGGAGGGAGGTGGGGAGCCCTGGGGGGGTGGGCTGGGATGGGAGTAAAAGACAGAAAACTGTATTTGAACAACATTTAAAATAAAATTTAGAAAAATAGCATGCTATGGGCATAAAAATAGATACATAGATGAACAGAAACAAATAAAGCCCAGTAATAAACCCATACCTATATGGTTAATTAATCTATGACAATGAAAGCAAGAACATTCACTTCAGTAAAAATGGTGTATTAAAAATGGTATTGGAAATTTTGGATAGATACATCAAAATATGAAACTAGACCACCTTCTTATACCATATATAAGAATAAAATCAAAATGAATGAAAGGGTTAAATGGAAGAACTAAAACTGTAAAATTCTAGAAGAAAACACAGGCAGTATTATCTCAGACATTTCTCTTAGCAATATTTTTCTCACTATCTTCTTGGGCAAGAGAAACAAAAAAAATAATAATAAACAAATGGGACTATACCAAACTGAAAAGTTTCTGCACAGCAAGGAAAAACATCAACAAAATGAAAAGACAACTTACTAAATGGGAGAAAATTATTCCCCAAAGATCTATCCTATTAGGAGTTAATATCCAGAATGTATAAAGAACTCTGACAACACCAGAAAACCAAATAACTCAATTAAAACGTGAGCAGAAATCCTAAATAAACACTTTTCCAAAGAAGACATAAGATGGCCAACAGATTTATGAAAAGTTGCACAACATCATTAATCATCAAAGAAATACAAATCAAAACAACGAGATACTGCCTCATATCTGTCAGGATAGCTATCATCAGTAAATCAACAAACAAGCATTGGTAAAGATGTGCAGAAAAGGAAACCCTGGTGCAGTGTTGGTGGGACTGCAGATTTGTACGACCACTATGGAAAACAGTAAGGAGATTCCTAAAAAAATTAAAAACGGAATTGCCTTATGAACCAGTGATATCATTTCTGGGAATATATCTGAAAAAAATCAAAATACTAATTCAAAATTTATGTGTAGCCCTATATTCACTGCAGCTATTTACAACAGCTAAGATATTGGAAGCAACCCAAGTGCCTAACAATATACAAGTGGATAAAAAAGCTGTAGCACACATATACAATGGACTACTATTTGGACATTAAAAAAAAAACACCTTATGTTTCTGACAGCATGGATGAACCTAGATGGTATTGTGCTGAGTGAAATAAGTCAGAGAAATACTAATAGCTTATGGTTTCACTTTTATGTGGAATCTAAAGAGCAAAATAAAAAAACAAAATACGAGCAAACTCATGAGTACAGCAAACAGATGGGTAACTGAGAGAGGAAGGGGTCTGTTGGGTTGGCCGAAAAAGTTTAAGGGATAAAAAGTACAAATGGGTAGTTAACAGCATGGGGATATAGTCAATAATATCATAATAACTATGTATGTGGCTAGGTGGGCTCTTGAAATTTAGGGGCAGGAAAAGCCAGGTACAAAGCCTTCAATTCTCCATTTCAGAAATGAGGAAGTAAGGACAGCATTTGTGATAGTATGGTGTCAGTGGGGTCAGGGAGGATGACTTTAAGGAATATAAGGAAGGTAGTATTAGCAGGAGTAGACAAGACACTTGATGAGGCAGTGATGGGAAGAGTCAAGTGCAATGTCCTGGTTTCTGTAGACATTTACTACCACATTAATTGACTTGTTGTGCTTTGAATGTTGTATTAAGCCAAGTAATGGCTTTTTTAAGGTTAATAATAGACCGCACATAGACTTCAAAATACACAGACTTACAGAAAACAGATTATATCATCATAGAAACCCTAGAGCAAGGGACATAAAGGAAAGAATAAACAAATGGGAGCTCATCAAAATAAAAAATTTCTGCATGGCTAAAGAAAACAGTATTAAAATAAAAGAGAACCAACTGTATGGGAAAACATATATGCCAATGATACCTCAGACAAGGGTTTAATCTCCAAAATATATAAAGAACTTATACAACTCCACTCGAAGAAGACGAGAAACCCAATAAAAAAATGGGCAAAGGACTTGAATAGGCATTTCTCCAAGGAGGACATGCAGAGGATCCAGAAACACATGAAAAGATGCTCAGTATCGCTAGCTATCAGAGAGATGCAAATTAAAACCACA
>CM052549.1:55007749-55037025 GCA_028533065.1 Trachops cirrhosus | reverse complement strand
GTGGAATTGCTGGATCAAAGCGCAGGTCCATTTTTAGTTTTCTGAGGAAGTTCCATACTGTTTTCCATAGTGGTTGTACCAGTCTGCAATCCCACCAACAGTGTACTAGGGTCCCCTTTTCTCCACAGCCTCTCCAACACTTGTTGTCTGTCCTTTTATTTATGATGGCCATTCTGACTGGTGTGAAGTGGTATCTCATTGTGGTTTTAATTTGCATCTCTCTGATAGCTAGCGATACTGAGCATCTTTTCATGTGTTTCTGGATCCTCTGCATGTCCTCCTTGGAGAAATGCCTATTCAAGTCCTTTGCCCATTTTTTTATTGGGTTTCTCGTCTTCTTCGAGTGGAGTTGTATAAGTTCTTTATATATTTTGGAGATTAAACCCTTGTCTGAGGTATCATTGGCATATATGTTTTCCCATACAGTTGGTTCTCTTTTATTTTAATACTGTTTTCTTTAGCCATGCAGAAATTTTTTATTTTGATGAGCTCCCATTTGTTTATTCTTTCCTTTATGTCCCTTGCTCTAGGGTTTCTATGATGATATAATCTGTTTTCTGTAAGTCTGTGTATTTTGAAGTCTATGTGCGGTCTATTATTAACCTTAAAAAAGCCATTACTTGGCTTAATACAACATTCAAAGCACAACAAGTCAATTAATGTGGTAGTAAATGTCTACAGAAACCAGGACATTGCACTTGACTCTTCCCATCACTGCCTCATCAAGTGTCTTGTCTACTCCTGCTAATACTACCTTCCTTATATTCCTTAAAGTCATCCTCCCTGACCCCACTGACACCATACTATCACAAATGCTGTCCTTACTTCCTCATTTCTGAAATGGAGAATTGAAGGCTTTGTACCTGGCTTTTCCTGCCCCTAAATTTCAAGAGCCCACCTAGCCACATACATAGTTATTATGATATTATTGACTATATCCCCATGCTGTTAACTACCCATTTGTACTTTTTATCCCTTAAACTTTTTCGGCCAACCCAACAGACCCCTTCCTCTCTCAGTTACCCATCTGTTTGCTGTACTCATGAGTTTGCTCGTATTTTGTTTTTTTATTTTGCTCTTTAGATTCCACATAAAAGTGAAACCATAAGCTATTAGTATTTCTCTGACTTATTTCACTCAGCACAATACCATCTAGGTTCATCCATGCTGTCAGAAACATAAGGTGTTTTTTTTTTAATGTCCAAATAGTAGTCCATTGTATATGTGTGCTACAGCTTTTTTATCCACTTGTATATTGTTAGGCACTTGGGTTGCTTCCAATATCTTAGCTGTTGTAAATAGCTGCAGTGAATATAGGGCTACACATAAATTTTGAATTAGTATTTTGATTTTTTTCAGATATATTCCCAGAAATGATATCACTGGTTCATAAGGCAATTCCGTTTTTAATTTTTTTAGGAATCTCCTTACTGTTTTCCATAGTGGTCGTACAAATCTGCAGTCCCACCAACACTGCACCAGGGTTTCCTTTTCTGCACATCTTTACCAATGCTTGTTTGTTGATTTACTGATGATAGCTATCCTGACAGATATGAGGCAGTATCTCGTTGTTTTGATTTGTATTTCTTTGATGATTAATGATGTTGTGCAACTTTTCATAAATCTGTTGGCCATCTTATGTCTTCTTTGGAAAAGTGTTTATTTAGGATTTCTGCTCACGTTTTAATTGAGTTATTTGGTTTTCTGGTGTTGTCAGAGTTCTTTATACATTCTGGATATTAACTCCTAATAGGATAGATCTTTGGGGAATAATTTTCTCCCATTTAGTAAGTTGTCTTTTCATTTTGTTGATGTTTTTCCTTGCTGTGCAGAAACTTTTCAGTTTGGTATAGTCCCATTTGTTTATTATTATTTTTTTTGTTTCTCTTGCCCAAGAAGATAGTGAGAAAAATATTGCTAAGAGAAATGTCTGAGATAATACTGCCTGTGTTTTCTTCTAGAATTTTACAGTTTTAGTTCTTCCATTTAACCCTTTCATTCATTTTGATTTTATTCTTATATATGGTATAAGAAGGTGGTCTAGTTTCATATTTTGATGTATCTATCCAAAATTTCCAATACCATTTTTAATACACCATTTTTACTGAAGTGAATGTTCTTGCTTTCATTGTCATAGATTAATTAACCATATAGGTATGGGTTTATTACTGGGCTTTATTTGTTTCTGTTCATCTATGTATCTATTTTTATGCCCATAGCATGCTATTTTTCTAAATTTTATTTTAAATGTTGTTCAAATACAGTTTTCTGTCTTTTACTCCCATCCCAGCCCACCCCCCCAGGGCTCCCCACCTCCCTCCCATTTCCACCCCCCCTAGTTTTTGTTGATGTGTCCTTTATACTAGTTCCTGCATACCCTTCCCCTTTTCCCCTGAAATTCCCTCCCCTCTCCCCTCTGATCACTGTCAGCCTGTGCTCTATTTCAGTGTCTTTGGCTATATTTTGCTTGTTTCTTTGTTTTATTGTTTATGTTCCTATTAAAGGTGAGATCATATGGTATTTGTCTTTCACTGCCTGGCTTATTTTGCTTAGCATAATGCCTTCCAGTTCCATCCATGCTGTTGTAAAGGGTATGAGCTCCTTCTTTCTTTCTGCTGCATACATTCCATTGTGTAAGTATACTATAGTTTTTTGGTCCATTCATTTACTGATGGGCACTTAGGTTGCTTCCAACACTGGGCTATTGGAAATTGTGCTGCTATGAACATTGGGGTGCATAGGTTCTTTTGTATTGGTGTTTCAGGGTTCTTAGGATATAGTCCCAGCAGTGGACTTTCCCGGTCAAAAGGCAGATCCATTTTTAGTTTTCTGAGGAAATTTCATAGTGTTTTCTATAGTGGTTGTACCAGTCTACAGTCCCACCAACAGTAGAAATTAATTTTTTTAAAACCAGCCTTAATTAATTCACTAAATGATGTAAAAATAAAAAAGCATTAAAAACAAAAAAAATGAAAAAAAAATAAAAGCTATCCAAATATGTTTAAAAAATAAAAATAAAAAAATAAAATACAAACATACCTTCCATAGGAGGATGATGAATTCCAGAATTTGGACAGGTGATACGAAATTTACTGAGGAGTTTTTTTATTAGGTATTGGAAAATTGTGCTGTTTTTTCCCAAGGTTCTTTTAAGTTTGTTGAATGAAAAATTATAAAGATTATTGTTGCTTCCAAAGTGTGGTCATCCTTGTTTTGCAGTGTAAAACATTGTTCTCTTTATTTTATTCCTGACCTAACTCAGTTTCTTCAACAGGAAAATGTTAAGTGTGTTCTGGCTAAGATCCATGACCTCATGGGGACAGCAGTGTGCCAGAGGGTTCTTCTGTGTAGGGGGCATACTTTCAATTTATGCAGCCAGCTGGCCATTCTGTCCTGTAGGCCAGATACTGTGCGTCCTCTGACTTAGAGACACAGAGCTACTTAGAGGTGAGCTACTGGGCTATATTAGTAAATATTTCTTGCCCCCGTGAGCACTTGAGGAACTGAACTCCCTGGAGATGTCTGTGTCTTGTCCCACACAGGTGGCTTTTCACAGAGGCCATGTACTAACTTAAGCACTCTGGCTGGGATTCAGGACCACCAAAACCTACCTCTAGCCTGCTTTTTTTGTGTTGAGAAATAACAAACAGTAAAGCAATATCTGGGAGTAGGAATGACCCCAGCCAGTTGGACTTCCTCTGCACAGTGAGCACCCCTATCAGGCAGATGTGAGCCTTAGCAACAAGACATGGGAACAACTTATGGGTTCTCTGTAACTTTGGTTGTAGAGCTACAGAGTCAGGTTTGTTCTCAATGCAATTTCCTAAATTACTGATTACACATAACTGACTGTTCATTTTCTCATCCACAGTTGTTTTTTGGTATATTTTTGTACCTGTGTTTCTCAGTATATAGTTTATGTGCTAGGGACCTGATTAAGAAAATATTTTCAAGCATTTTAAGGCATAGGAAACATTATTTGAGATTAGTCAAAATAAGACACATGCAAATCTGCATTTGCTCAAAAAGAGGCTGTAGGTTATTCTCAGAAACCACTGCTCTTTAACTCCCCTGTACTCCACTGTTTGGTGTCTTTGTTTAAAGAAATTCAGAGCAAATCATACCCGATCTTAAAAGAAAGAAACCAAAGAAATAGAAACTTGCTTAGAGTAGAGCTGAGTTTACTGTGTGGATAGTTTTCTGATGGCTCTTTAGGGATCCTTTTACTATTAAAACTGTTTTCCTCACATTTTGCTAGTATTTTTGGCCACATGTGATTGAGTAAATTAATTGGGGATAATTTTATTATTAAACTAACATGTCCTTATAAAAATGAATCTACAGTCTCATTTTAAACACAACAAAGTCCCTTGGATCAGTCACAAATATTTTTACCAATTGTCTGAATTGACATTTTGTAAATTTCAGTTGTTGTCTTCATGGTGTTGGGAAGCTAGCCATTTTCCAGAGATACCAGCTACATGAGTTTAACACTGATGATCTTCCATAAGACACAAAGTTGATTCGGTTTGTGTCTGCAGTAATTCATAAACTTTTATTTTTTTTAATCAAATGCTCTGCTAAAGACTTCCTGTCATGATTTTAGCTACTTGGCTACTGATAGTTTCCTTTGTTTTCCTAAATTTATAGTCATCAGTCTTGTGCTCTGTTCTCTTCTCAGTAGTACACTGCATTGTGCAGTTCTTGCTTGACCCAGTTTGGGACGAAACCCTTCCCAAAACCTTGGTTGACTTGTCAAAGCTTAATACTTGGGACAAAAGCTGCAACTATGACTGAATAAAACCATAAAAACTAAAAACCTCATGAACAGTGTGAAAAGAATTGTTTCTGATGGTAAGCTACGTAGATGAGGAGGATTCATCTTTTTTTTGTTTGTTTCTCTTTTTAACTCTTTGATAATTCTTATAATCCTGTCTGTGCCTTAAATGAAACCAATATTTAATGCTTTTTATGATTCTTTTTTTAAAGATTTTGTTTATTTATTTTTAGAGAGGGGGAGGGAGGGAGAAAGAGGGAGAAAACATCAATGTGTAGTTACCCCTTGCACACCCCCTACTGGGGACCCAGCCCACAACCTAGGCATGTGCCCTGGACTGGGAATTGAACCAGCAACACTTTGGTTTGTGGACCAGCACGTAATCCACTGAGCCACACCATCCAGGGTCTTTTATGATTCTTGATTCTGCTGAGGATGATGGGAGTGATAGTGGTAACAATTAACAATTATTTTTTCTTGGTTTATTTTAGCCTTTTTATTACCCCAAGTCACAAACTACTATTTCTAGAACACAACCAAAAAGAAAAATGTTTCTGGCAAGGGATAAAAATCAGATTATTAAGTTGATTTGATAGTATTATGGATTCTTTTGTTTGTTTGTGTGTTTGGTTGTTATATATAGGTATTTCTCTACTTTCTGGTAGATGTCTCTTTAAATGTACCTTGCTTAATATCACTTTAATCTCTAAAATGCATTTTGGTTTGTGGCTTTTTCTTAAGAGACTTGGTTTTTCAGAGAAGCCCAAAGTGCTTTTCTAGTAAATTAAATCGAACCTATGTTTAGAGATGTTTAGTTTTGTTAATTTTTTGTTTGTTTTTTAATGTTTTTATTGTTGTTCAGTTACAGTTGTCCCCATTGTTTTCCCATTGCTCTCCTCTACCCTACCCACCACCCTCTCTCACATTCAATACTCCCCCCACTGTTGTCCTTGTCCATGAGTCCTTTATACATGTTCTTTGACTTAACCCTCCCCCTTCTTTTCTCATTTTCCCCCTCCCCCATCCCCACTGGTCACTGTCAATTTGTTCTTTATTTCCATGTCTCTGGTTATATTTTGCTTGCTTGTTTGTTTTGTTGATTAGGTTCCACATATAGGTGAGATCAAAGGGTATTTGTCCTTCACACTGGCTCATTTCATGTGGCATAATACTCGCCAGTTCCATCCAAAGAATAGGCGTTCCTTCTTTCTGCTGTGTAGTACTCCATTGTGTAAATGTACCACAATTTTTTGCTACACTCATTTACTGATGGATACTTAGGCTGTTTCCAGCAGTTGGCTATTGTTTATTGTGCTATTATGAACATTGAGGTGCATAGGTTTTTCTGAATTGGTGTTTCAGGGTTCTTAGGATATAATCCCAGCAGTGGAATTGCTGGGTTAAAAGGCAGTTCCATTTTTAGTTTTCTGAGGGAATTCCATATTGTTTTCCACAGTGGCTGTACTAGTCCACATTCCCACCAACAATGTACTAGGGTTCCCTTTTTTCCACAACCTCTCCAACACTTGTTTGTTGATTTGTGTATGATGGCCATTCTTGCCAGTGTCAGTTGATATCTCGTGGTTTCAATTAGTATCTCTCTGATGGCTAATGATGCTGAGCACCCTTTCATATAACCATGGGCTCTCTGTAGGTCCTCTTTGGAGAAGTGTCTATTCAGGTCCTTTGCCCATTTTTTAATTGTTTTTTTTTTTTTTTTTTTTGTCTTCCTGCTGTGGAGTCATGTGAGTTCTTTATATATTTTTAAAGATCAAACCCTTGTCTGATGTATCTTTGGCAAATATGTTTTCCCGTAGAGTTGGTTCCCTTTTCATTTTGCTGATATTTTCTCTAGCCACCCAGAAGCTTTTTAATTTGATGTAGTCTCACTTGTTTATTTTTTCTTTATACCCCTTGGTCTAAGGGACA
This sequence comes from Trachops cirrhosus, assembly GCA_028533065.1. Lineage (NCBI taxonomy): Eukaryota > Metazoa > Chordata > Mammalia > Chiroptera > Phyllostomidae > Trachops > Trachops cirrhosus. Next base: position 55,030,319 of record CM052549.1, on the reverse strand, counting down.
TGTAGGCGAAAATATTGCGCTGTGGAATATCTGAGATTTTCCATCCTATGTTCCATTCTAGGACTTTTATGGTGTCACAACTTATATTTATGTCTTTTATCCATCTTGAGTTTATTTTTCTATATGGTGTAACTTGGTGGTCAAGTTTCATTTTTTTGCATATAGCCGTCCAAATCTCCCAACACCATTTGTTAAAGAGGTTATTTTTACTCCATTTTATGCTTCTGCCCTCTTTGTCAAATATTAATTGACTGTAGAGACTTGCATTTATTTCTGGACTCTCTATTCTTTTCCACTGACCTATGTGTCTGTTCTTATGTCATTACCAGGCTGTTTTGATTACAGTGGCCTTGTAATATAGTTTGATGTCAGGTATCGTGATCCCTTCTACTATGTTCTTCTTTCTCAAAAAAGCTGAAACTATTTGGGGTCATTTATGGTTCCATATAAATTCTTGAAATAAGGTTTAACATTTATGTAAAGAGCTTATTCTTTCGAGACTTCTGTCATTTTAACATTCTAGTTTTACCGCTAGAGTTCCTACGTAATCTCTACATTGTTCTTGTTCATATAATTGTAGACTTTAATTTTTATATTTTAAATTAACAGAGTTACTTCTTTTGACTGAGCCACCATCTCTTTGTTATATTTCAACAATTGACTAGCAGCAGCTCATCAACTTTGCTCTTACTTGTTGAAGGTTAGCATTTACTATGAACTCTTCATTAAAACTGAAATTCAAAATTATTGTTAGTAAGGAAAAGGGAGTTGACTTTAGGCCAAAAACAAATCTTCAAGACAAATCAGCAAGAATTTTTGTATTTATAGCTAATCTTCCCACCAGTAACATGAAGCAGCTGTTTGGAGTGACCCATCCCTGAAGTGGTAGCACAGACAGCATGCTGTATCAGAGCATGGTCTACACGTGTGGACTCTGACCCTGGTTCTGCTACTTTATTGCTTCTATAACTTGGGTCAGTTTCCTAAATTTTCTGTGACTGTCTCTGTATTGGTAAAATGAAGATAATATCAGAACTGCTCCTTAGGAATATTATAGGAAGTGAATTAATTAATATCTATAAAGAGTGTAAAAAGAGTTTAGTACAAAGCAAGTTTCTTAAATAAATAGTGTTTTTAAAAATGAAAGCATGGTAAAAACAACACTGCCCTAAGATGACACCTGTCCTAATTCTGACAACAGCAAATAAATACTTCTTCTTCATTAATGCTAGGCTTCCCTTCTATGTAAAACCACCACTCTTACCCATTAATTATAGAAATCATGTGTTATAAAAGACAGACTAGAAAAAGAGTGTTTGGTCTATTTAGAGCTAAGAAATTTTTGTTTTCATTTCCTTTGTTTCCTAAAAATACAAAGACATTTTAATAGACTTAAATTATCTAGTAGGTCTTGTTGGCTAACTGTATGAGTGTGGAGAAATTTTATTCCTGGCATAGGGCTTGTGATTTCCAAATGAAAAGTGTCATTATTGTCCATGATCTGGAAGAGATTTTAATTGTCAAATGAATATATCCTGAGTGGCAATGAGTTGTTTAGTTTGGAATGTCATCCCTACCCATCTTCATGTGGGACTGACACCTTTTCACACTCAACTAATTGGCATATATGAAAGTATGACAGTTTCAAAGATTGGTGAGTATATGAAATAATGAGCATTTTCACACTTGATTGGTGGAGTAAATTTTGGAGCAGTCATTTTAGAAACAAATTTAGAATTACCTGATAAGATATGCACATATGCACATCCTGTGACCAAGCCATTCTATTGCTAATTATTTAACATGTGCTCTACCAGACTTGCACAAAAGTATTTCAAACAGTCACATTTGGAATACCAAAGACACTGGAAATGAACAAAATGTTCATAAATAGTATGATGGATAAATAAATTATAGTGCATTAAGTCAAAGGAATATAATACACCTGCAAAATAGATGAACTATACTTACATGAATCAGCAAGCATAAGTTTGAAACACGTAATGTTGAATAAAAAATGCTCTTCATATGGTTTACTTTACTTTCTGGTTGACTATGTATGGATGTTTATATATGTTTTGTGTTCCATTCTTTTCCCATTATGTGCTTTCTTTTCAATTGAAAATTAAGATTGTTGTGTCTACTGTATCCTGCCCTGCTTTGTTCTGTGAATTCCTGATTCTCTACAATATTCACTGCTGTAAACAGTGAAAAGCAAGAGGAAGAATTATTCAACATTCATGACAGTGATTATAACTCAGAACAAGAAAATATACTTAGGAAGGGACCAAAGGAGGCTTTGAAGATATTATAGCCCTCAGCCCAGAGGCTGGATAAGATGACCATTCTTTCCCCTTTAAAATGGATCCATTTTGTAAATATTTTTTAAATGTAAACAGTGCCAAATTAATCACATTTTCTATCTATATCTAACCATTATTAACTGTTTAGTTTTGATTACAACTTTTAAAAATGTATATAAATTTTAATGAAAGTTGTACACATGGCCAACAGACATGAAAAGATGCTCCACATAACTGTCAGAGCAATGCTAATCAAAACCACAATGAGATGTCACCTCCCACTTGTCAGAATGGCTATCATCAATAAATCAACAAACAAGTGTTAGCGAGGTTATGGAGAAAAGGAAACCCTCATGCACTACTGCTAGGAATGAGTATTGATGCAGCCACTAAGGAAAACAGTATGGAGGTTCCTCAAATAATTAAAAATGGAACTGCTTTATGACCCAGTGATTCCACTTTTGGGTATATATCCACAAAAACCCAAAAATCTAATTTGAAAGAATATGTGTACCATTATGTTCATTGCAGCATTATTTACAACAGCCAAGATAGAGAAGGAACCCAAGTGCCCATCAGTAGATGATTGGATAAGAAGGAAGTGGTGTGTGTGTGTGTGTGTGTGTGTATTCATTCATTCAATGGAATAGTATACAGCCATAAAAAAGAATGAACCTTACCACTTGCGACCTTAAGGGTATTATGCTAAGTTAATTACACCAAAGACAAATACCATATGATTTTACTTATATGTGGGAGCTAAAGAACAATATAAAGAAAAAACAAAACTGAAACACACTCATAGATACAGAGTACAAACTGTTGGTTGCCAGAGTTTGGGGGTTGGTTAAAAACCAAGGGATTAAGAAATACTAATACAAATAGTCACAAGGATGTAAAGTGCAGCATAGGGAATATGTCAGTAATATTTTAATAACTATATATGTTGCCAGGTGGGTACAATATATATTGGATGGAATCCTTAGTAAAGCATATGATTGTCTAACCACAATGCTGTACACCTAAAACTAATACAAAATAATATTGAGTGGAAACTGTAATTGAAAATTTTATGCCACACACAAGAATAAACTAAAAATGAATTAAAGATTAAATGTTAGATTCAAAACCATAAAAATCCTAGAAGAAAACATAGGCAGTAAAGTCTCAAACACTCCTTGTAGCAACACTTTTTCTGATATATCTCTTCAGTGAAGAAAACAAAACAAAACAAGAAATGGGACTACATCAAACTAAAAAGTATTTGCACAGCAAAAGAAATCTTCGACAAAATGAAAAGACAATCCACTCAATGGGAGAACATATTTGCCAGTGCATTGGATAAGAAGTTAATATCCAAAATTTATAAAGAACTTTTAAAATTCAACACCAAAACCCCCCAAAATTCAATTAAAAATAGGCAAAGGACTTGAATAGACATTTCTCCAAAGAGACATACAGATGGCCAATAGACATATGAAAAGTTGCTCAAGGTCACTTATCAGAGAAATGCAAATTAAAACCACAATGAGATAACATGTATCAGGATGGTTGTCATCAATAAATCAATAAACAACAAATATTGGCAAGGATGGGGAGCAAGGGGACTCCTCATGCACTGTTGGTAGGACTGCAAATTGGTGCAGCCACTGTGGAAAGCAGTGTGGCGTTATCTGAAAAAATTGAAAATGGGACTGCCTTATCACCCAGAGATTCCACTTCTGGGAATATATCCGAAGAAACCCAAAAAGTATTTCAAAATAATACATGTGACCCTATGTTCATTGTAACGTTATTTACAATAGCCAAGATATGAAAGCAGCCCAAGTGTCTATCAGTAAATGAATGGATAAAATAGCTATGGTACAGTTGCACAATGGACTACTACTTAGGCATAAAAAGGAAGAAAATTTTACCCTTTGCAACAGCATGGATGGATTTGGAGAACTTTATGCTAAGCGACATAAGCCTGTTAGAGAAAGGCAAATATCATAAGATTTCAGTCATATGTGGATTCTCCTGAACAAACTAAACAAACAAAATAGAGGCTGACTCATAGATAGAGAGCAGGCTGACAGCTCTGGGGGAGCGGATTTGGGAGAAGTAGAGGGATCAAGCAAAAAAAAAAAAATTAAGGCATGGACAACAGTGAGGTGATTGTGGAAGGTGAGGAGGATGGGTGAAGGTAGAAGATGTTTTGGGGGGAACTGGTAAATAAGAAAATAAATTAAAAAATAAATTCAAAAAGAAAATTAAATGCTAATTTAATTTAGATTTTAACCAAAAAAACATAAAATAAAATGAAATTGATCCATCCACACATACAGCTCTAAATATGATGCATTTTATGATAAATACATAAAGAACTTACTATATTTTGCCATGTATATATAATACACACCTACATTTTTGGCTCAGACTTGCAGGAAAAAAATATTTTGTTTTAATTTTTCAACTCAATTATTTATTTATATTTAGAAACAAAACTGATTATCATATTCCAGGGTATTATTTTGCATACAGATATCGTTATTACTTTCTAGAGTTACAGTTTTAATGCAAAGCATAAATAAAAGAATTAAAAGCATTTATATAGATACAGAATTAGTACTACCCATGTATAATGCACATCCTTATTTTTCCCTCAAAACTCTGGGAAAAACAGTGCACATTCTACATGGCAAAATACCATAATGCTCAATTACTATTCTTAGGTTTTCTTATCTTTTTAAAAATTTTTTATTTATGTAGTTTTACAGAGAAGGGAAGGGGAAAGGGAGAGAAACATCAATGTGTGGTTGCCTCTGGCAATCCCCCTGCGGGGGCCTGGCCCACAACCCAGGCATGTGCCCTGACTGGGAATCAAACCAGTGAACCTTTGGTTCACAGGCTGGCACTCAACCCACTGAGGCACACCAGCCAGGGCTATTCTCAGGGTTTTTAAATGACTCATTTAAATGCTATTCATTTTCAAGTGAGTTTTTGATCTCCCCACTCAGTCTTTTTTTTTTTTTTTTAAAGATTTATGTATTTTTAGAGAGAGGGGAAGGAAGGGAGAAAGAAAGGGAGAGAAACATCAATGTGTGGTTGCTTCTCATACTCCCCCAGCTGGGGACCTCTCCCCCAGACATGTGCCCTGGCTGGATATTGAACCACTGACCGTTTGGTTCACAGGCAGGCACTCAGTCCACTTAGCCACACTACCTGGGGTCTTCAAATACAATGATTCAACAGAGGAAAAGAAGGGTAAGATCAACAGTGTTGTTAGAATTAGTTAATACGAATATTTGATTGAAAGCATATTGACTAGAACTAGCTTGCTACAAGTTAAACACTATTTTCATAATGATAATAATGATAATAAAGCTAGCTGTTTATAACATGTTGAATAGTTTAGAAATCATGGTAATATAATCCTTTAACGTTCAGATATACAAAAATATGTAAGACAGGTATTAGGATAAAAATGTATTAAAAATATAGAAAGAGATAAACCACAGACACATTCTAGAAACCTGAACTTCGCAAGGTTGTGAATGTGAACTCATATGGTTGCTTTCAGCATTCTCCTGACATGATTGGCAACTACTAAAACATGAGGGGATATGGAAAGAAACTTGCAGACTCTTAACAACTCAGTGATATTTTTCCAGTTATTCCATAGATTATTGTATGTGAGAGTAGGCTTGGCACCTAGAAGAATGAAATATAAGATTGGTGTGTTCTTTTAACCTTTAATTCTACAAACAGTTCTGGAGTTCCCTTTTTGTATTCTTTTCTGACCCCTCCCTCCTTTTTGCCATGTGGCATTTAGAATATCACCTTGTGTTTCCATATTTCCCACTTTTGCACAGAGACTCTCTATGAAGTTAGAGACTACAAAGAAATAGGCATACCCAAGCACTTGAGGAGTTTATTATAGGATGATCACACAATTTACTGAAACTCATCATAGGCACTCAGTTTTACAGCTACTACAGAAACACAATACATTGTGCAAGGGGGTGGTGATTGTTCTGTATTTTTGCTGTAGTTGTAAGCAGAATCCCCTCATTGAAGTTTGCATGTATAAACTACCAAAACAGACAAACAAACCCAGAAATAGTCCTGGTAAAATTCACAGATATTTCTGAAATTTGACAAATGTCTTACAACATTGTTCTTAAATTATTTTATGTCATGTGTTAAATTCCTCTATAAACAGATTTCTTCATCTGATCCTCTTATTTGCCACAAAATTCTAAGGCAGCAATTTTCAACTGGTATGCTACAAGAATTTTTAAAACATACAATCCCCAACTATATAGTCAGTAGTACTGACCTCTTTTCCTTTAGATTGTCAAATTTAAAAAAAAAAAAAAAGACAACAACCAACACAAAAATAGCTATCCAGTGTGAATGAATCAAAACTATACACTTCCAAAAGACTTCTAGGACTGTGTGTCATTGGGTTCTGGATTACTTATTTTGATCAAGTCAGTATTCAGTTTATTGATGATGTATATATTTTGTGTTTCTTCTTTTTCTCACTATGTGGTCTCCTCCTGATGGAAAATGAAGATTGCTGTGTCCACTGTATCCTGGCCTGCTTGTTCTGTGAATTCCTGACCCTCTGCAATATTGTCCTGGGACAAGCTTCATGTGGTATCTGCACCTCAGAAGCCTGCTGCTGTTGCTGTGGAGATGAAATGGGGGATGACTGTAACTGCCCTTGTGACATGGATTGTGGCATCATGGATGCCTGTTGCGAATCATCAGACTGTTTGGAAATCTGTATGGAATGCTGCGGAATTTGTTTTCCTTCATAAATATTTATCTTTTGTTTGTGTTAAAACTGGAGAGTGTTTTAAAAAAATTGTTAAGAAGAAAAGCACATGGTAAGATTTTTATGAAGCAAACAACCAAGTATTTGCTCTGTTAATGCATTTAAAGTAATCTCTAAAAGCTTTTCTTTTTCCTCTAACCAAATCTACATGGTTTAATATGTGAAATTTTAACAACTTGTAAACTTCTTAATAGAAAACAATGACTGAGAGACATTTTGACCAAAAAAAAAACTAAATATCTTCCCCTTTTCATACATACTTCTGTTTCTTTTAATCATTTGCAGGAATTTCTCTCCCCAAATGCATTATTTCTCAGTGGGTACTAAAACCAGACTTTTTTTTATGTGTATCTATTAATGGTTAACAGTAAACATTTTTACTTTAAACATTGGGAAACAAATCCAAACAATAGTTGGGCACCCAGTGTTTATCTGTGTGCTCTGCTTTCCACTTTCTCCATTTGTTCAACAGACATTGAGTGCCTAGGGTATATCATCTCTTGCTGAGATGCAAAGATGGATGTCATTCAGTTTTCAACCACAAGAGAATACATTTTAGCAGAGGAGAGAGACCTGTAAAAAATGAACCACAAGGCATACCAAAGTGAGGATAATGAGAGAGAAATTCAAAAAGCTATAGGAATAAACAGAAAAGAAGAGCTAATATCTACAGAATATTCAGAAGGCTTCAAGCAGAATGTGACATTTGAGGAAGCCTCTTGATTCATCTGCTGCTTGAATGATTATTTAGATTTAGAACAAAGTTTTAAGTGAATAGCCTGAACTGTGTGTGCCCTTAAGGGAAAATGCAGTTAAAAGAAAAATGCCTTAAGTATGTATTTTCTTTAGTTGTAGGACTATAGCTTTAAAAAAACTATAAAATTTAACTAAAATATGCATTTTTACACATAATTTAAAAGCTATAATAAAGTTTTGGATAAAAACATAAGGCCTTATTAAACAAGCTATATTTCATAAAGAATGTGAAATAGTTTTGACAACTTACATTTAAATTAGGAGAATTTTTAATGTTATAATACCAATATTTTGATTTTGTTTTATTCAAAAGTTTTCTTCTTTATTTGAGAGCTATGTGTATTGTTTTTTAAGGGGCAGGTTTTATGTTTGTTTTGGTTTGTGTCTGAAGCAATGTTATGTTTTATACATAACACAGTTAATCTTTAATACAAGCCATTGCAAACAGGGGGAATCTCGACATCCACTACTGTGACCAAATTTTAGTGTTGCAATTTTATGATAAATTGAACTAATACGATATGTTATAAAACCTTAAATGTACAAAAATAAGTCAATTATAAATCTAACTATACAGTTATTGAGATAGAAACTTTGTGTTGCACAGATAAAAGGAAGAGGAAATTTTCACGCTATGCGCTCTCCTAAATTTGATCTCCCCAGAGTTGTAGTTTGGTTTGATTTAATGTAATGTCTTGTGGAGATGTTGAAAATATACTTTAGATTAATAGTTATTTTCAATTTTTCTGGTTGGAAATCAAATTGCTTTAGAATCAAATGTATTTTTGTAGGAAGCTTTTAGCAAACTTAGCCTTTTAAGAGAAGTTTTAAATCTGAAGCATGACAATACCAGCTATGTTTTCTTCTTTAAGAGGAAACCTAGTTTCTACTTATCTCTTTACTTAAAGGGCTTAAAAACAAAGTGAGCAAATTCTTGAATCCCCTGTTTACACACATACACACACAACTTTAAATGTTCTGGTTTAAATAGAATTCTAGTAAACATCTGTCTTTCTCTTCCTTGTGTAAAGAATGTGTTTCGATTGTTACATCAAATATAAGAACATCTTTGTACTATTTCTTACTAACCAGAATCTGAATATTTACCTATACCCAGCATTACCTTACCTGTATATATTAGGAAGTGAAACTGTCATCCGTGTATTGACATATAAAACCTTCTAATGGACCTGAACTTGTTAAACTGTTTCAATTTTTATCCTGAAAAAAATTTCAACTAAATGGTTTGTCTAATATTTAAATATGTTCTGCTACTATTCATAATAAAAATATTAGCACTTTTAACTAATATTTCTCTGTAAGAGAACACTAATAGAATTCTTATTTTCATATTTGTACCCATAGTACTTTTCCTCTATTGTCTACTTTGCAGTCATTCCATAAAAAACCTTGTATTATTTTTTAAAATTAAAGTAGGCAAATGTGAAAATACTTACAATATTTTTAGAATTTTTGTATGTAAAATGTTTTGTTGAATTATATGGCCATCTTGACTAAGTGCTATAGTTTACAGTTATAGATTTGGTCTCTTTTTAAATATGGAAGCTTAATCTTAAATATATTTAAATGCAACCTGTATTATCCTGAATATATTATTTTGAAATAATAAAAATGACCGCTCTCTCATGCCTCAGAATATGTTCTAGATATTTACTATGTTATTAATATTTGAACAAATTCAACTATAATTTTAAAACCTGAGGCTTTTATCTTGTTACTTCCATTTTTGAAGTTTTTCTAGGCTCCTTATATAAATCACATGACTCAACACCCATAATAAACTTGAAAGATGCAGACTAGTTTATATTGCAAATCACAGTTGACATATGATTTCAAAACAAAATATTTTTAAATGTCCATAATAAGTCAAAATTTAAGTTTGTACCTTTTTTTAGTAATTGTTTTCATTTCTTTGCTTTGGAATTATCTCCCAACTTATAAAAATTAAGGTAATTTAGAAAAAAATATTTTATTGATTATGCTATTACAGTTGTCCCAATGTTTCCCATTTTGCCCCCCCCACCCAGTATCACCCTTCCCTCAATCAATCCACCCTCCTTTAGTTCATGTCCATGGGTCATGCATATAAGTTCTTCAGCTTCTCTATTTCCTATACTATTCTTAACACCACCCCTGTCTATTTTATACCTACCAATTCTTCTTATTCCCTGCACCTTTTCTCCCATTCTCCCCTTTCCCCCTCCAAATGATCTCCATATCTATGACTCTGTTCCAGTTCTGGTTGTTTGCTCAGTTTTTTGTGTTGTTTTTTTTGTTTGTTTGTTTTTTGTTTTTTATTCAGTTGTTGATAGTTGTGAATTGGTTGCCATTTTAATGTTCATAGTTTTGATCTTTCTCTTAAATACATCCCTTTAACATTTTATGTAATAACAGCTTGGTGGTGATGAACTCCTTTAGCTGTACCTTGTCTTAGAAGCACTTTATCTACCCTCCCATTCTAAATGATAGCTTTGGTGGATAGAGTAATCTAGGTTGTGGGTCCTTGCTTTTCATCACTTTGAATACTTTTTGCCAGTCCCTTCTTGCTTGCAAAGTTTCTTTTGAGAAATCAGCTGACACAGTCTTACGGAAACTCCTTTGTAGGTAACTTTCTTCTTTTCTTTTGATGCTTTTAAGATTCTTTATCTTTAACCTTTGGCATTTTAATTATGATGTGTCTTAGTGTGGTCCTCTTTGGGTCCAACTTGTTTGGGACTCTGTGCTTTCTGGACTTGTATGTCTATTTCTTTCCCCAAACTAGGGAAGTTTTCTTTCATTATTTTTTCAAATAAACTTTCAGTTTCTTGCTATTACTCTTCTCCTTCTGGGATCCCTATGATTCAGATGTTTATATATTTGAAGATGTACCAGAGGCTCTTTACGCTATCCTCATTGTTTTAATTTTTTTTCTTCTTGCTATCTGGTTGAATGCTTATTTCTTCCTCATGTTCCAAATTGTTGATTTGAATCCTGGCTTCATCCCTTCAACTGTTGATTCCCTGTAGACTTTTCTTTATTTCACTTAGCGGAACCTGCATTTCTTCCTGGGTCTTTTTTATCTGTTGCCATATTCCTTGAACATCCTGATCACCAGTGTTTTGAACTCTTCATCTGATAGGTTGGTTATCTCCATTTCAATTTAGGTCTTTTTCTGGGGTTTTGTTCTGTTCTTTCGTTTGGGCTATGTATCTTTGTCTCCTCAATTTGTCATCCTACCTGTTTTTGTTTCTGTGGTTTAGGTAGAGCTGCTTTGACTCTGTCTTAGTAGCGTGGCCTATTGTAGAAAAAGCACCTGTAAGTTGTGTAGGGTGGAGCATTAGGTAATTACCAGGATGGGGCAACCCGCTTCACCACTTTGTGGCTCTGTGTGGGAGGTAGGGCTCAGACAGGGAACAGTGCCACTGCCTGGCTTCTGGAGGTTTGCTCAGCACTCACCCCATTTCCAGTCACTTCACCAACTGCACATATGCAACTAGAGCCCTTCCAGTGGTTGCCGTGGTGCTGAATCTAGGAGTGGGTGGGTTTATGTGTGTTCTAAGACCTTGCAGTGCCCTTTAAGAGGGGTCTTCTGAAAATCTGGCAGTTCCTTCTTCCACCCCAATCCCCACTGGTTTTTATAGCCAGAAGTTATAGGGATTTATCTTCCCAGCCCTGGAACCATGGGCTGTACAGTCTGGCCTGAGGCTAGGATCGATGGCTCCCAAGATATCCCTCCCAGGTTTTATCCACTACAGTGAATGTGGGACTGCTCATTCTGCCGCTGCCATCACCTCATCATGCCACCCCACAATCCCTTGCCTTTCTGCCTGTTTCCACATCACCACCCCTCCTACCCATCTGGATGAATCCTTCTTTAAATCCTTGGTTGTCAGAACTCTATACAGTTCAATTTTCTGACAGTTTTGGGCATTGTTTTGAGGTTTAGTTATAAATCTCTGTGGTTGTGTGAAGAAGTAAACTGTCTACCTACATCTTCATCTTGACCAGAAGTCCAAGGTAATTTTTTATGCATCATAGATTAAATATGAACAATCTATGAAATTAGATATTAGATTTAATAAATTTCACCCAAAAGCAAGTCGTCATTAGTATTTTCATCTAAGCTTTTTATTTGGCACAATTTTTAAGTAGCAGGAAAGTTTTTAAAGTTAGTATTTAATCCATTCCATCACTTTAGAAGTCTTTTGATTTTGAAATATAATGATTTTTTGTTTCCTTACAGTATATCCAGTTTTCTCACCTAAAGTAGTCAGTGTTTCTCTGAACATTTAAGGAGTAACCAAGGCAACCTTATGTAATAACATTCCATTCTTTATCTATACAAACTATCAGTGCCCTAGATTCCATTGCTATAAATGTCAAAGGCAGTTCCTAACATAAATAAGGCTAAAGTCCAGAGACTTTGTGGCTTACCCTCTTGAATTCCAGTTCAAATGCTTTGATTTACCCAACCATCTAATGAATAAGTTTATTAATAAGGTTATTTTTTCAAATTATTCAAGACTTTATGCCATTTCCAATTACTTGTGACTTGTGGGCCTGTAGTTTTGTTACATCTAATTTGACAGGCAAGATGAAATTTCATCAAATACTAAAATAGCATTTTTCCCTTTTACACTAATGTAATAAAGCATACCATTTTTTTGTGTTTTCAAAGGTGGTTAAGATATTGATAGGTTTATTCCACACTTAATATTTTTAAATAAAAGATTAAGTACTACAAAGAGAAAACCACTTAACCATATTCATGCCCCACTATAACTGGTAATTTTTAGTGACTTTTCTCTAGGTAACTCAAGAGAGTCATACAACACTCAAGAAGTTTCAACCTAGGAAAGAAGTTTAGCACTTCCCATGAGAAAAATCAATTTCAGCAGTGACACTACTGATATTTACTTGCTTATTTAAGATTGCTTATAGAGATTTTGGTTAAAATGGAAGGGGTTGTGGAGAAGGGGTGACATTGTTATATAGCCCTAACGTGCAGGGTGGTTTTTGCAAAAACTATCACTTGATGACAAATAAATAAATCAAAATTTATATTCACATTGCAAAATTCCCAATGAATAATGGTCACTTCCCCTACTTTAAATGACTGGAAATTAAAATACTGTATAAGTAATCAAATTTTAATTAAGTCAATATTCAATCTGGAAGTAAAAAAGAATTACAAGAAAAGCCACAGCCAAGCCCCACCTAGAAAGCAGGATTTGCTTTCTAGGCAATTTGCTTGCTAGGATTGCTCTAGGATTTGCTTGCTAGGCAAGCAAAAATCTGTACCACCCCATTCTTCCTAGAACTTGAACAATAGTGTAACATTTCCCACTGGGGCTACAACTATACCTCCCAACCTGCCAGATGTCAACATGAGTAGTTTCCTGTTTTCCAGCTGACTTGTCTAGTAGTTCTAATGCCATTTTTTGACCTTTATTTATGCCCTCTATGCCTTACCTCAGTGCTCACTAACTAAAGGATTCCTGAATTTGGTTGTGAAGTGACCATGAAGAAATAATTTTAGATAGCCATCCTTTAGCACATTACCAACATTAGGTATAGATATATATGTTAAAAACAAAATATAGTTCTACAATTAAGTGTTCACTTCCAGGCAGATCTTTGTGTGAGTTTCAGTTGAGAATGTAATTTTTAGGAAAATAGTGAAAAGCAAATTCAAACAAATTCTAAGTTTAGCTTGAAAAATTGAAAAGGTTCTTAAGTTCTGTCTGATGCATAAAGGGATAGAAGCAAAGGAATTACATTCCAAAGCCAAGAAAGAGAGTGTACAAAAGCAGTTGATTCACTTGACATAGTTCGTAGCCTTTCACAAAAGAATAAAAGCCTGTTGAGCAGGGAACCAAAGGATCTCATTATAGGATGAAGCAAAGCCATATTAAAGCTTGTGCACTAGTAACTATGTCTAAAAACAGCCTGCTGTTTTATATTGAACCAATACATTTCTTAACTTGGTAGGTTGCTGTGCAAAGAGGTACAGAGCCTGTCTGCTGGATGCTATGCCAATTACAGATGCGGTGGAGTAGTGTCAAACACCTACAAATAGTTAGGATTTCAAGCAATCTACAGTTAAACAAAAGTTTTAAAATGTCATCTCAAAACCTAGAAAGCACAGTTCATCCTGTGTGTCTGACTCTTGAGTCCTGAGATCACCTTTATTATATAATTTAATGTGGATGCCTCAATCAGAATGCATAGTTCTTTCAAGGAATGAATAGTGACTGTGAGATAAGGAGAATATCTTTCAAAAGTAGCAACTTCAGATGACAAGACATCTGTGATCAGCTCTGCAGAAATTGTGTTTTATTGGCATTGAGGTGAAGGAGGAGGGAAATACACATGAATACATATTGTATTAGATTTTGTTAGATCAACAGAAAGAATAATTGGGCATATTTACACAATTACACTTTAGTAAACTATTGTGCCAAATTAACTAAATACATATTCTGGTAAAAGGTAAGGTAAATCGCAATCCAAAAGCAATTTGACTGCCAAAGATACTTTTTACCTAATTATTCTCATATTAGTTTATAAAATTAAATTCTAATCATCAAAGAAAATGAAACAATGGTGAGAATCAGACCTACAGATTGGTTAAAGCAAAGATATGCATTTCTTTTATTCAAACTCAGTGCTTAAAAAAGAACAAATCCATCATCTTGAAATTTGACTTGTAGCTTGACATTAAAAATAATATGAGTAGAATTTTCAGTGGGGTAAGCACAAAACTAGTTCAAGTTGTGTCACTCTCAATTACTGTACTCAGGTGGTGTGCCCATTAAAATTCCCACTTGTGGGTTTCGCTTACTATGCAAATGGGGTCATTACCTGGAGAATTTAATTGGTTATGACACTGGGAGTAAGACTTTTTCTTTCAAAATAAACCTACCCACACACATTTTCACTAGAAATTTGATTGTTATATACACATTGGATTGTTTTGCTCTCTAAATATTTACTAAAATTAGACTCTTTGTTTACTGTTTTCAAATAATTCAGTGGATCCAAATTAATTTGATATGGTTTTATTTATTAGTCTATAAGACTAGTTGAAATTAATCTTCTGGAAGTCATATTATCAAAATATTATAAGAAAACTTTTTATATTTCACACCACCCATCATCACACATGGATGCATTTCTTGTAAGTAGCATTCAAGAGGCTTCTCCCATTTTTCTCTGTTTGTGTCCCTTTAAAAAACGTACAGCTGCCTTTTGGACATATAAAATATATACAGCAATATTGCTAAGGAGCCATGTCTATAATACTTGCAAGATCTTTATATACACTGATAAGGTGGAATAAGGTTATTGCTAGAATTAGTTCTAGAGGCACTTCTACCAAGAGCCATGAGACAACTGAATTTAAGAACAAACATCTGGATTTATCAGGGCAATCACTTCATAGGATATAAAATGTCTAATAACTATGTTGTATACCTGAATATAATATCATATGTCAACTGTAACTGAAAAATACATTTAAAAAAATAAAGACAACAGACAATAAATCAGTGTAAAAATAGCTCTCTAGACATCTACCATTTGTTACTTGGATTGCGGTGATTTCAACTAAAGAAAACCTAAGTTTATAGCTACCCTAACATGAATATTGATAATGTCCTGAATGTAAAATGAACACTGAGATTATAGTGTGCTTTGGTGCATATAATATTAAACTGGGACTGGTGATTGCTGGGGTGGGGGGATATCAGGAAACTAAGTGGTAGTGGAAAAAATACAATATTGATTTTTAAAAAAGGTTGGAAATCACTTCTCTTCCATTTCTGTGATGTGGTCATCTAATCTTGACTATCTTCATTGTCATACAGCTTACCACCTGAAGGTGTGGTATTTTTCATCATTGGGCCAATACAAAGTGTTACAATTTTTTTAAAATGTTAATAATAAACTAGGCAATCAGAAATTTAGTTCCCAGAAACTCACTCTCCCACCAGTTCCCAGGGTTAACTTAAGGTGAGGGCAGGATCACCATAGTATTAATGGTATAGTCTCAGGGAAGCTCTAACAATTCTTTGAAAAAGAGATCTATGCATTCTAAATTTTTATTATCATACCTAGTCATATGACAAGTATATGCTTTATCACTAGCTTAGCTGGACCTAAAGATAATATTTTCCTTTAATGTAAAAAGGAATTTTCTAAAAGCAAAGAAAAAATAATTCAAGGGTTATAGAAGAAGAAATACTACAAATTCATAACTGGATTATTGGACAGGATTTTTAACATTTGTAACTATGGGAAATTTCCCATAGAATATCAAATATGGATCCAAGTCTCTAACATTCATTTTTCTATGATATTTCTAATTGTGCCCAGAGGATAAAAAGGAGTTGGCGCATCCAATAAATATAATAATTTACATGCACGAAGTTCTCTTTGAAGTTAATAGGAATTATGGAAAGGGGAGTGTGCACCACAAAAACGGAGTGCAGCAGAATATAGTTCTTTCTTTTTAATATGCAATGGTATTGTGACACATTAGGATTTTCTTACTGCTTATCTCTTCTTTGTATGTGATGTTTAAGTTGGAGCTGAGCAAAGTGTTCCATGTGTAGAGGAAAGATAGCCAAAAAGAGAGGATGTTATGATTGGCAATACATATACTCAGAGACCAGCTTTGTAAGATAATATCCCAAAGTGATAATGCCTGACATTTGTTGAGCTTGTTTAACTTTTCAAGAGGAAACCATATCCAGTTTCTTATTTGATCTTCAGAACCCTATGATTTATTTAAGATGTATATTTTTACTTTCACTTTACAGATGAAAAAATTAGGGCAGATTTTCTAAGTTTATTTTCTTAAGTAACACAGTTCCTAATAGACCTATGAAACCTGATTTTTAGTCTCAGATCTTTCCATTAAAATGGTATATTTCTTAAGTTATCTTACATATAACAATATAATAAATTATTTAATCACCACTGCTTAGCTTGAAGCTGAGGTGGGGACATCGAGATTTGAAGTCTTTCCTGCTCTGTCTCTTGTCTCCCATCTTTTCTACCCTGACTGGGTGTTTTGGTGTGTCGATAAGGGAGACTGAATTTATAGCTACTGTGCTACTTCTCTCTTATTGCATGCA
Source organism: Trachops cirrhosus (assembly GCA_028533065.1). NCBI lineage: Eukaryota > Metazoa > Chordata > Mammalia > Chiroptera > Phyllostomidae > Trachops > Trachops cirrhosus. The sequence goes on along the minus strand of CM052549.1, from coordinate 55,013,295 downwards.
TTGACATAAAATTTCTCACTGTCCTGTGACTACTTATCAATGATTATGTTTTTGTTCCCAAGATGGATGAGGAGTCAAGAGTTAGATATTCTTTCCATGTCTGTTTGCCGGTCATTCTCCATTTGTCCCTGCAGATGGGTACAGTGTCTCTGTCTACTTTGCCCCAGGCTCGCTTGCTTTCTGATTCCCAGTTGCCTCTGCTTGATGACACATACAGAAATTTAGAAGGCAGGAGGATAGACAGAGGGCAAAGTACTGATTTCCACCCCACTCACTGTTGTGCAGTGATTTTCCACAAGCCATTCTCCAGACAAGGGGCTCCTGCCCAATAACTGCTCTCCCATAACAGCTCCCTGCTGTTGCCCCTTCAGACTTAGAGAAGTAATGTTTCCTACAATGTTGCTTGTTCCCGGTACTTCAAATTCCCTTTCTCATTACCTTACAACTGATTGTTTCTCTGTAAAGAGTCACTTTCATCAAATGCTCTTCAATTAAGCCTTTTGAATGAGCCATGTTTCCTGCCAGTACTGTCTACTGAGGTGGTAAGGAAGAGTGAGTTTGTATGTACACAAATATACATGTTGTCTGAATCCTATTTTGTTACTATGTACTTCTAAGATCTATCAAAATAATATAAATCCTGGTGATCTCTTAGATGTTTGTCTCTATGACATGGACAGTCAGTCAAATCTAATATCACAAGAACTACACTAGACACTCCAGAAATTTACTTAGCCATTCCACGTTCAATGCTAAATGCTTATTATGACATCTCTAGGCCTTCCGAGTTAAATAGTTCTAAGCTTAGGTCTGGTATCATTCTTAGACATCCAGTTCAACCCTAAGTTAGTAAACTGACAATATTTTAATGGACATCTCAAATATCCAATCCGTTAGTTGAGAAATATTTACTAGTCACCTTTTTGTACCAGACAATGTGCTGGGACTAGTGATATCAAGGGGTCCATCGACAAGTTCTCAGTTGAGAGAGAGAAAGAGAGAGAATATGAGCATTGACTTCATAGAATTAAAGAGTTATAATAAAGACAGGTATAGCCCTTGCTGTACTGTGCTGGCTCAGTACATTTAGCACTGGACTGCAAACCAAAGGGTCACCAGTTCAATTCCCAGTCAGGGCACATGCCCAGTCAGGTTGCAGGCCAGGTCCCCAGTAGGGGGTGCTTGAAAGACAACCACACATTGATGCTTCTCTACCTCTCTCCTGTCCTTCCCCTCTCTAAAAATAAATATTTTTTTAAAAGGTATAATTGTTATGAGAACAGAGAGGTGAGAGTGAATAAAGCTACGTAGCAGAGTCAGGAAGCTTTCCCAATAGAAAGAAAAAAATATGTGTACATTCTGAAGTTGCAGTATTGTTGGAAAACATAAAGAATAGAGGGTGATGGGAATAAGCTGAACTGAGTCCAATGAGGCAGCACCTTAAGTGCCTTGCTGATAGGTTTTGAACTCTGACCTGTAGCAATATGAAGCCTTCTAAGAATAATAATCAATAAAATGGTGAGATCATATATATGTTTTGAGAGGGACAGCAGTATGAGTGATGGACTAGTGGAGATTAAAAATAAATTTGAGTAGGCAGTTAAAAGATTGTGCATTCATTTACAAAAAAAGATGGTGATAGGATACTTGAGATAGTGAGCATGTGATACAAATGATTTTTTTCCAAAAATAAAGAATTTTCATTTTCAAACTTAAATTTGATGTATTTTTGAGGGGCTTTCTCCCAGTTGTATTTTATAAACCAGTTATTCATGTCTTGTGTTTATTTTTATAAATCTCATGCAGTGTTCTACCATTTTGTATATAGTAATTTACCATACGTACATAATCAACAAAAGAAAAAAGCAAACAAAATATAATCAGAGACATTGAAATTAAGAACAATCTAACAATAGCCAGAGAGGAGGGGGGAAGAGACTGTGGGGAACTGGTCAGAGGGGACAGAGGGGAGTGGAGAAGGGTTTTCAGGAACTACTATAAAGGACACATGGACAAACTCAATTTCAAAAAGTGAAGCAAAATAAATTAATTAAACTAATTTTTAAGTTTATTTATTCATTTATTATTTACTTATTTACTTTTGTTATCATTTATATCCCTTATACCCCATTCCATTCTGCAATCACCACTCTGTTGTCCATATCCAAGAGTCTTTTTTCTTTTTTGCTCAATCCCCCATTCCTATTAGAAAAACAGTGAGGACCTAAACTAAGGCAAGGACTGTGGAAAAGTAAATTAAACACATTTCTAGAAGAAAGCTAAAAAGTGACCTAAGAGATGTTAAATGTCCCTAATGTTTGCATATAAAATCAACAGTATGAATGTTATATAAAAGTTTTAAAGTACATTCATGTTTCAGGCCACAGATGTCATGGTTTCATTAAGTGAGATAATGAATCTGAAGAAACTTAGAAACAGTTTCACCAAGATTAGGCAATTTCATCAGAATTCTATTTAGGGTTTACATGGTGGCAATGGTAGTATATATGGTGTTCAGGTGGGTGAACTAGTGAGACAAATGCACAGTAAAATCTTCCAGTTCTCCAGTATGCTAGTGATGTATGTTAATATATGTAAACCAGGGGGTGGGGGAAATAACTGAGAGGAAGACAGAAGCTAGAAGACATAGACAAAGGATCTCCATGGTATCTGGCATATAAAAGGTTGTTCATTTACATCATCATTGAATTAGTAAATGAATATACAAATTAACATATGCATATATATATACATATATATAGCATGAATAACTTAATATGTAAAATTGGATATGTATTACTACAATACACTGGTTAATAATTATTAGCATAAGAACTGAAAGAGAAGAAAAATATCCACTGCACTATAAACACAAGGTTTGATCAATTTTAAGAAAATTGACAGATCACTAACCAGTTACTGATTACTCACTGATTGGTTAAATGAATTATTCTCTCTGGCTAAATGAGCAAACCCAGTCCAGTCATAAGTGTTAAGTAATGTACGACCCAAATCTCTTTGGTTGGCCTCCAGCAGCTCTAAAACAGTGAGTAAATCTTCCAAAGTTATATTCTTGTCAGTCTTTGTCTTTTTGTGCAACCTGATTCAAATTTTCAATTGAGCATGTTCTCAGTTTTGTATTATAATGGGATAGTGTTTATCAGTCCCAAGAGGTGGCCTGATTTAAGTCCTGTGCATCACACATTGTGTTTCTTTACTTCTAGTAAAATGACTCAATGCTGCTTTAACTCTTTTATTTTTCACCAAAAAAATAACAAAAGTATCATAAAATTAAATTCTGTTCTCTTAAAAATTAATTATGCTAAAATGTAAATATTTAAACCCACATTGCAAGTACTAATAAAAGTTCAAGAAGGTCTTTAAATTATTGGTGCTTACTAAGGATAATAAGGAAAAGAGGAGTCACCTGGGCAAAAGAAAGCTACATGGGTTCTTTTTGTCCCCAGTGGCTGAGGCTGGCACAATGCAGCTGACCATAAAGAAGTCTTATTTGCATCTGGCAACTGTATTATAAATATAAGGTGAAAGCTTTTATCTGTTCATGTAACTATTTATTAATTCTTGACAGTAGGGAAGACAAGACAAAGGAAATCCAAATCATAATATGAAAACTTAAATTGGCCAATTTTTTTAATATTGTATATTCTGATTCTGAGTGCTTTTGTTTTCAGTGAACATGTCATAGAATAAAAGGAGTCACATACTGAGGCTTTCATATATTAAAAAGTCAAAAGGTTGCCATTCATCTGGGTTATATTTTCTTCTAAAACACTTTTTAAATGTTCTTTGACCTATAATATGATAAATTGTACCAAAGTATAGAGGAGGTACAAATAATTAGGCAGAGGTTATTCCCAAACCTACATCTTTTTAAAATATTTCAATGTTCAATATTGTCATTTTAATCATTTCTTCTTTAAAGAAGAGTGTTCAAGAGAAGTAGTATATGATTTCACTAATATGTAGAATCTAAAAAACAGACAATAAACCCTGAACAAACAAAACCAGACTGATACACATAGAACAAACTGACGGTTGCTGGGGAAGAAGGGGGTTGGAGTTGGATAAAACAGGTAAAGTAGTATCAAGAGGTACAAACTTCTAGTTATAGGATAAATAAGTCATTAAAATATAATGTACAGGCGCAGGAAATATGGACAATAATATTGTATTAACTTGCATGGTGACAGATGGAAAGTAGATTTATTGTGGTGATCATTTCTTAATGTATATAGAGGTGGAATCACTATTTTGTATACTTGAAACTAATATAATAGTGCCTTGTTAATTATATCTCAATTTAAGAAAAGAGCAGTTGCCTAGAACAAATGATTCTTTGCATAGGGAGCAAAGTTAATATTTAAGGGGAAATATTTTAATTTATGCTTTCTTAAATTTCAAAAAATATATGACTTTGAAAGGTATCAAAATGTCTGCATATCTTTGTGATGAAAAAGTTACATTCTTTTCTATTGATGTATGCATTAAAAAATTCCCATTTGGAATTGAGATATGGTCTTCCAAATGTTTTTCTAGATAAAAATATATAGTAGGATAATACATTGCATAATTACATTCTGAGTTTGCATTAGTAAAGTACATTTACTTTACATATAAATTATATTTATAACTTTTACAAAGTAACTAGAAAAAGCACTGTAGTTGTCATGTATTACAGTACACACAATTTGATTGTTACAGAGCAGAAATCTGCCAGAAACATTTCAGCTTAGCATGATGAATTTACCTTAGCCCTTCCAAAAATCACATTATAATTCCAAATATTGCTTTGAATATATGTTGAAAAGCAGAAATAAATTTGTTGAGGTAAAGTTTCAAATCCGCTGAGAATCATGTCATTACCTTGCTAGGCACATAGGAGCTCAGGATACTCCAAGGGAGTTTTGTCAGTATGAATGTCACTCAGTTAATCCGAACAACTAAAGAAAAGATATTATTGACTGTGGGTGACACAAGGAGTTTATAAGCATCACAGCAAGGATTCTAGTATACTCAATATACATAAAATATAAGGATATTAATAACATGTTTCTTTTCTAAGCCACTTAAATATATTTCATATGGGAAGTTATTTGCAGCCCATTTTTCTTTTTTTTTATTGATAATGCTATTACATTTGTCCTACTATTCCCCCTTCGTTCCCCTCCTCCCTGAACACCCTCTCCCACTCCCCCCCTTTAGTTCATGTCCATGTGTCATAAGTTCTTTAGCTTCTACATTTCCCCTTCTATTCTTGCCCTTCCCGTCTATTTTCTATCTACCCTCTATGCTACTTATTCTACATACTTTCCCCCCTCTCCTCCTCCCACTTCCTTGTTGCTAACCCTCCATGTGATCTTCATTTCTGTGTGTCTGTTCCTGTTCTAGTTGTTTGCTTAGTTTCTTCTTGCTTTTGTTTCAGGTGTGGTTGCCAATAATTGTGAGTTTGCTGTCATTTTACTACACCTGTTTTTTATCTTATTTTTCTTAGATAAGTCCTTTTAACATTTCATACAATAAAGGCT
>CM052549.1:54944990-55007249 GCA_028533065.1 Trachops cirrhosus | reverse complement strand
AAAAGACACTGAAATAGAGGACAGGTAGTCAGTGACCAGAGGGGAGAAGGGAGGGAATTTCAGCTGAGAAGGGAAGGGTTTACAGGAACCAATAAGGAGGACACATGGACAAAACTAGGGGGGTTGGAAATGGGGGGATGGGTGGGTGGGCTGGAATGGGAATAAAGGATAGAAACTGTACTGAATAATCTAAAATAAAAAAAGAAAAAAAAGAAAAATCCAAAGAAGCCCACTTCAAGACACATCATAATGAAAATGAAAAAAAAAAAAAAACAAAAAAACCTTAAACAAAGAGAGTCATAAAGGCAGCAAAGAAGACACAGCTAATAACATACAAGGGAGCTCTAATAAGACTATTAGTTGAGTTCTGAACAGAAACATTAGAAGCCAGAAGGGAATGGCAAGAAAGACTCCAAGTAATGAAAAGCAAAGGCCTGCAATCAAGAGTGCTCTACTCATCAGAATGAAGAAACAAGAATTCAGAAAAATGAGTAGAGGCTTAGGAACTTCCATGAAAACTTTAACATTCCAACATATGAATCATAGGAGTGCCAGAAAGAGAAGAGGAAGAGCAACACATTGAAACCTTATTTGAACAAATAATAAAGGAGAACTTCCCCAATCTGGCAAAGGAAATAGACTTCCAGGAAGTCCAGGAAGCTCAGAGAGTCCCAAAGAAGTTGGACCCAAGGAGGAACACACCAAGTCACATCATAATTACATTAGCCAAGGTAAAAATGAAGGAGAGAATCCTAGAAGCAGCAAGAGATAAGGGGATAGTCCCCTACAAAGGAGTTCCCATCAGACTGTCAGCTGATTTCTTAAAAGAGACCTTACAGGCAAAAAGGGGCTGGAAAGAAGTATTCCAAGTCATGAAAGACAAGGACCTACATCCCAGATGGCTCTATCCAGCAAAGCTTTCATTTAGAATGGAAGGGCAGATCAAGTGCTTCTCAGATAAGGTCAAGTTAAAGGAGTTCATCATTACCAAGCCCTTATTTTATGAAATGTTAAAGGGACTTATCTAAGAAAAAGAAGATAAAAGTAAGAACAGTAAAATGACAAGAATCCCACAACAACTGAAACTAAAAGAAAGTGAACTAAGCAAACAACCAGAACAGGAAGATATTCACAGAAATAGTGATCATATGGAGGGTTATTAGTGGTGAGGGAGCGGGGAGAGAATGGGGGAAAAAGTGCAAGGAACAAGAAGCGTAAATGGTATGCATAAAATTGATAGGGGGAGTTTATAATAGTATGAGAAATGGAGAAGTCATGGACATGAACTATGTTGGGGGAATGAAGGTGGGAGGGGGTGTACATGGCAGAGGGGAAAAAAAGGGAGAAAAAATGGAACTGTAATAGCATAATCAACAAAATATGTTTGTAGAAAAAGACTACTGTATCTAACAAGGCTCTCATTTAAAATGGATGGCAAAATAAAGGGTTTCCCAGAAAAAAAGCCTAAAATAATACATCTACACCAAACCAGCATTGCAAAAGATGCTAGAGGGACTGCTTTAAGAAGGTGAAGAAAAACAGAGAGAGGAACACAGGTACAAAGAAAGAAAATGGCAATGATTAAGTACCTATCGATAGTAACCTTAAATGTAAATGGATGAAATGCTCCAATCAAAAGACATAGCATAGCTGATTGGATAAGAAACATGACATACATAGATGTTTTCTACAATAGATCCACTGCAGAAAAAAAAAAAAAAAAGACTTACACTGAAAATAGATCTAGACTGAAACTGAAGGGATAGAAAAAATGTTCCAAGCAAAAAGGACATGAAAATAAATTTGAGGTATTAAAACTTATATCAGACAAAATAGATTTTAAAATTAAAGCCATAATAAGAGACAAAGAAAACACTACTTAATATTTAAGGGAATAATCTATCAAGAAGATATAGCCCTTGTAAATATATACTCTTCCAACATAGAAGCTCACAAATATATAAGGAAAATCTTGGAGGATTTCAAAAAGATATCAAGAGCAACACATTTATTGTAGGGGATTTTAACACCCCATTGACAACAATGGATAGCTCTTCCAAAAAGAAGCAACAAGGACATTTTGTCACTGAACAAACCACTAATCAAATGGACTTAACTGATATATACAGAAACTTTCACACCAAAGAAGCAACATATACATTCTTTTCAAATGTACATGGAATATTTTGAGAGATAAATCATGTGATAGGACACAAAACAAGCCTCAAAAAATTTTTAAAAATTGAAATCATATCAAACATTTTCTCAGATCATAACGGTTTGAAACTAGAAACCAACCTCAAGGAAAAAGGTCAAAAGCCTTCAAATTCATGGAGACTAAATAACATGCTATTAAACAATGAATGGGTTAACAATGAGATCAAGGAAGAAATCAAAAAGATTCTGGAAACAAATGAAAATGAACACAAAAAAAGCCAAAACCTACAGGACACAGCAAAGACAGTCCTGAAAATGGCATTCTTAAAATGTAGGCCCATGTAAAAAGATTGAAAAATTCAAATAAACAACCTAACCCTACATCTGTAAGAACTGGAGGAACAACAACAACAAAGCCCAGAATGAATAGAAGGAAGGAAATAAGATCAGAGCAGAATTTAATAACATAGAAACTAAAAAAGCAATTCAAAAGATCAATATATTCAGGAGCTGGTTCTTTGAAAGGATAAACAAAATCAACAAGTCTTTAACCAGTTTCATCAAGAAAAAAAGAGAGAGGACACAAATAAATAAAATCAGAAAGGAAAGAGGAGAAATTACAACCAATATCACAGATATACAAAACATTATAAGAAATTACTACAACAACTATATGCCAAGAAATTTGACAACTTGGATGAAATGAAAATTTTCTAGAAACATATGAGCTTCCAAAACTGAATTAAGAAGAATCAGAAAGCCTTAATAGACTAATAACAATGAGTGAAATTGAAACAGATATTTAAAAACTCCAGGCACACAAAGGCCCTGGAATGGATGGCTTCACAAGCAAATTTTACTAAGCATTTAGGGAAGAACTAACTCCTATACTTCTTAAACTATTCCAAAAAATTCAAGAGGAAGGAAGACTCCCAAACTCTTTTTATGAGGTCAGTATTATCCATATTCCAAAACTAGGTAAAGATACAACAGAGAAAGAAAACTACAGGCCAGTATCATTGATGAACATAGATGCTAAAATCCTCAATAAAATATTGGCAAATCAGATCCAACAATATATTAAAAAGATCATACACTATGTTCAAATGAGATTCATCCCAGAGATGCAAGGATGGTATAATATCTGCAAATCAATAAATGTAATACACCACATAAACAAAGTGAAGACAAAAATCTCATGATCCTATCAATAGACACTGAAAAAGCATTTCATCAAATACAGCACCCATTTATGATAAAAACTCTCCACAATATGGGAAGAAAGGGCGCATACCTCAACATAATAAATGCCATATAAAAGAAACGTACAGCCAACATTATATTCAACAGGAAAAACTTAAATCTTTCCCCTTAAGATCAGGAACAAGACAAGGGTGTTCATTTTCATCACTGGTATTCAACATAGTACTAGAAGTTCTATCCACAATGACCAAAAAAGAAAAAAAAATAAATGCCATCCAAACTGGAAAGAAAGAAGTAAAACTGTCATTGTTTGCAGATGACATGACAGTGTAAATAGAAAACCCTATAGTCTCCACCATAAAACTACTGGATCTTAAACGAACTTGGCAAAATAGCAGGATGTAAATTCAATATTCAAAAATTGATGACAGTTTTGTACATCAACAATAAAATATCAAGAAGAAAAACTAGAAAAAAATTGCATTTACTACAGCAACAAGAAAAATGATATACCAAGGAATAAATTTAACCAAGGAGGTTAAAGACCTGTACTCGGAAAACTATACAACACTGAAGAAAGAAATTAAGGGGGGTACAAGTTAATGGAAACATATACCATGTCTGTGGATTAGAATAATGAACATTATCAAAATGTCCGTACTACCTAAAACAATCTATAGATTCAATGTAATCCTTATTAAAATACCAATGACACATTCCACAGATTTAGAATATATATTTAAAAAATCTATATGGAACCAAAAACAACTCCAAATAGCCTCAGCAATCTTGAGAAAGAAGAACAAAACAAGAGGGATCACAAAACCTGGTAAACTATATTACAAGGTAATTCTAATCAAAACAGTCTGGTACTGGCATAAAAACAGACACGTAGATCAATGGAACAGAATAGAGAACCCAGAAATAAACCCATGTTTCTATGGTAAATTATTATTTTACAAAGGGTGAAGGGGAATAAAATGGAGTAAAAGTAGTCTCTTCAACAAGTGGTATTGGGAGATCTGGACAGGTACATTCAAAAGAATGAAATGACCACCAACTTACACCATACACCAGCATATACTGAAAATGGATAAAATACTTAAGTATAAGCTGAGACACCACAAAAGTCCTAGGGTAAAACATAGGCAGAAAAATTTCAGATATCCCATACAGCAATGTTTTTGCTGATATATCCTCTAGGGAAAGGGAAATAAAGAATAAACAAGTAGAACTACATCAAATTAAAAAGCTTCTGCACATCTAAAGAAAGCATAGTTGGAAAGGGAACCAACTATATGGGAAAGCATATTTGCCAATTACGCAGACAAGGCTTTGATCTCCAAAATATAAAAAGTACTCATATGACTAAATACAAGGAAGGAAAACAATCCAGTTAAACAATGGGCAAAGGACCTGAACAGGCACTTCTCCAAGGAGGACATACAGAGGGTCCACAGGCTTATGAATGGCTGCTCGACATCACTAGCCATTAGAGAGATGCAAATTAAAACCACAATGGGATATATTGTCACACTGGTCAGAATGGCCATCATAAACAAATCAACAAATAACAAGTGCCGGTGAGGTTGTAGAGAAAAGGGAACCTTAGTACACTGTTGGTGGAAAGGTAGACTGGTGCAGCCGCTGTGGAAAACAATATGAAACTTGCTCAAAAATTAAAAATGGAACTGTCTTTTGACCCTGCTATTCCACTGCTGGGATTATACCCTACAAATCCTGATACACCAATTTAGAAGCACCTATGCAGCCCCATGTTCATAGCAGCATTATTTACAATAGCCAACTGCTGGAAACAGTCTAAATGCCAATCAGGAAATGATTGGATCAGAAAACTGTGGTACATTTACACAATGGAACACTACGCAGCAGAAAGAAAGAAGGAACTCCTACCTTTTACAACATCAGGGAAAGAACTGGAGAGTATTATGCTTAGTGAAATAATCAGGTGGTGAAAGACAAATACCATATGTTCTCATCTGTAAGTGGAACCTAATAAACAAAGCAGACAAATTAGCAAAATAGAAGCAGAGGCATGGAAACAAGGAGAGACTTACAGTGACCATGGGAGGGGGTGAGGTGGGTAAGGGGGAAAGAAGTGGAAGGGCCTAGTCAAGGAACAGGTATAAATGACTCATGGACATGGACAACAGTTTGAGGATTGACTCTGAGTGAGGTGTGGATGGCGAAGTGAAGAGCAATGGGGGATAATTGGGACAACAATAATAGAACAACAATAAAGAGGAAAAAAGTAAGAAACTCCCAATCAAAACAGCAAGAAGAAAAAGAATCCAAAAAAATGAGGAAATGAGGAAAGTGAGGATAGCGTCTGGGGTAACTTCAAGCATACCAATATTTGCATCATGGTGGTACCAGAAAGAGAAGAGAGAGAACAAGAATTGGAAACCTATTTGAAAAATAATGAAAAAAAAAACCTTCTCTAACTTTGTGGGGAAAAAAAAAAAGACATACATGTCCAAGAAGAACAGAGAGTCCCAAACAAGATGAATCTCAAGAGGCCTACCCTAAGGCATATAATTAAAAGGCCAAAGGTTAAAGGAAAAGAGAAAAACTTTAAAGTAGCAAGAAAAAATCAGTTAGTTGCCTACTAGGGAGCCCCCATAAAGCTGTCAGCTGATTTCTCAAAAGAAACTTTGTAGGCTAGAAGGGATTAGCAGAAATATTCGAAGTGATGAAAAGTAAAGACGTACAACCAAGATTACTTTACTCAGCAAAAATATCATTTAGAATCAAAGGATAGATAAAGAGCTTCCTAGACAAAAAAAATAAAGACGTACATCATTACCAAGCCAGCATTATATGAAATGTTAAAGGATCTTCTCTAAGAAGAAGATCAAAAATAGGAACAACAAAGTGGCAACAAATACATATCAATCAATAATTGAATCTAAAAAAATAAAATAAACAAGCAGAATAGAAACATAGATAAAGAGAACATTTTGTTGGTTGCTACATGGGAGTGGTTCAGGGGGATGGGTGAAAAAGGTGAAGGAATTAGGAAATACAATTGGTAGTTACAGTATAGTTAAGGGGATGTAAAGCACAGCATAAGCAATAGAGTGGCCAAAGAACACATATGCATGACCCATATACATGGACAATGGTTTGAGGATTGCCTGAGGTAGCTGGGGGTGGGGTTGGGTGGAGGGCAGCAAATGGGGAAAAACTGGGGCAACTGCAATAGCATAATCAATAAAATATAATTAAAAAAACACAAGAGCAACAGCAGCTGTTGCTAGGTCTTGTGTCTTTAATGAAAGACAAATTCTAGACCTAACCCCACTAAATATTTTAATCTCAGTCAAATCTTATCATACTTACATAAAAAAATTAATTCATTTTCTTCAGATTCTTTCAAAGAGGTATTCAGTTTATATCATAATTTATATTCCTGAATATATTATTGTTTTAGTAAAAGCACTATATGTAATGCATTTAGATTGTTGTGTTCTCTGAATTGCATGTGTATATTTCAAAAAGATGACAAATTTCTCTCATTTCTATATCAAAAATTCATAATGCCTATCTCGATTTTTCCATATACTCAATTGCATTTATTTTTTAATGTCAAATTCAGCTTTTTCAAAGGAAGGGCAACATGTCCATAGTTGCATTTATCATATGCCTTCTCCATACCTCATCCTCATTCCATGTGTCTATTTCAGTGAATGCCATGGCCATTTTTCTTTCCCTGACTGAGTACATGGAATCCAATACCGCCTTAAAAAGTTCCAAAATGCACTTTCTTCTGTCTTTCCATAGTGTTCAGTTTAATGCCATAAATTCCTGTGATGGTTAATTTTATATGTTAACTTGAATGGGCTAAGTGATCTCAGAGAAATGGTAAAACATTATTTCTGAATCTGAATATTTCTGGAAGAGATTAGCATTCACTTCAGTAGAATTAGTGAAGAGATCAATGCTTACCAATCCATTGAAAGCCCAAACACAAGAAAAAAGGTGAAGGAAGGGCATATATTCTATATATATTCTTATATAATGCTTATATTCTATTGGTCCTGTTTCCCTGGAGAACTCTAATACAGCTCTCAATACTCATTCTTTCTTCTAGGTTTTGGTCTTGCATTTCTTCTGTTCATTCTCCAAATGCAACCAGAAAGATCGCCTGTAATAAGAGCTGATGTGATCATGTCAGTCTCCTGTTTGAAGTCTTTTGATGTGGTTGTTGGTTTTTCTTTTTATTCTTTTAGAAGCTAACTTTAAACTCCTTACATGGTTAGAGGATTCTTTCAGATTAGCTTCCTTCTTCAACTTCACCCTTCACCTCCTGATGTCCATTACTCTAATAATAAAGAGTTGCCTTTATTTTTGTGATAGGTTATATTTCCTTTAGCTCACTGTTTTCTCTTCATAAACAAGAGTTCTCCATTATCCTCCCTCTACCAAGAGTCACTTAGGTGCACCTGCTAGGTACTTGGATATAATCTCCCATTATACTATATGGCCTTCATTTCATACATTTTAATGCGGTTTTGTCCTTCATTCTTTACCTTTTTTTCATATTCCTTTAATAGCAATTCATGTCATAGCTTCACTGTTTAAATAATTTTTAAAAGTACTTACAGATTTAATAAAGTTTCTACTGAATATAAAATATAAAATATACTAGATGACTATTCAATTCTGTCAAAAATGTAAAGCTCCTCTGATTGTGGGGACATCAGAAAGGAGCTAAAATTTTCTAAAGATATTTATATGTAACTAACAACAAAATCTTTCAAAATCTTAAAATATTTCCACATTGTACTATTTCTTTTATTTTTTCTCCTTGGCAAAATTGTTTTAATTTTTTATTAAACATAAAATGTAGTCATTATTAACTTGACTATATGTGACAAATAGTAAAGCTAAAAAAGGACTTTGAGAAGCTATTCTGCCCCTTTACTTAAAACTTTCAAAAGCTGAATCTGTTTACAAATAACCACCAAATGTATGTTTTAGGAACAGTGTAGCATGCACACTAATTATAATTGATTTTTATATGAATGTAGAATGTAGGTCCTTCAAAAATTTCATTTTGTCAGTGAGTAATATTGCTTAACATTACAAAATACTATAATGCATTATATAGTAGAATTCTGAATAACTTCTTTTATATACTGAAATATTTATATATGCATTCAGATAGCAAAGATAAAATATTGGTCACATTTTTCCATTTGGGAAACTTCAGAGTTTTATTTTAAGGAATATGATTAAAATCTCAGTTTTAACAAATAGTGTAAGTTTGTAGTTTATTCCTGGCTTTGTGTCTTTTCCTGTTTAGTTTTAAGCTTACTCAGTTACGTAAGCATTGTTTTTACTTAAAGGTCAGCCAAGAGTAAAGTTATATCTTGCTAGAGGTGAGATATAAACAATGTCTAATCTTGCCGTGAAATTTTTCTTAAATCTTCCACAGAGCTGGGTGAAACTGTGCCAGTATTCATAAAAGAAGATTATGTTTTAGAATCTGTATTGTATTTTTCAATAAATATTTCAAGGTATCTGCAAACAGGGATTATAATGGGTATTATATTTCAGGAAACCAGAAGGTATCAACCTGAGGAATTAAATAAAACATTCAAGTTTGATGCTTATATAAACTGTAATTTAAAATAAAGTGTGTGAAGTTCCTTTTGTTTCATTTTCCTGTCAAAAGATAGTACAGGATAAAATGAAAAAGAAAAAGACCAAAATGAAAGGAGATAAATAAAATCTAAACTTGACCTTTGCACTGAACAGTAAGGCCCTTTTGCAAATCATCAGTGTTAACAGTCAACAATGGTGCCCGCATGCAATTAAAACATCTGGGTGAAAAATGCATGTTTCAAAATCTCGTAATGTGTTTCAATGATGTGCTGCAAATTGGTGCGGTTGGAGGCACCTGGATATGAAGGGACACTACCATAACACTACCATAGTCTTTCAACAGAAATTTTGGGTGCAGTATGTATTCAAACATTAAATCATATTAAAATGACTGGATTCTATTGAAAAATTCTTGGTTTTTAAAAATCATATTATATTTGTGTCATTATTAGAAGAGTTAGTGATTTTAAATGATTTTTTTAAATCTGCAGTAAAACTTCTACAAGAGCCTAAAATCCTATAGTAACTTAAGAGGTATTTTATCATATTAATCACATTTATTTTTATTTTTGAAATTAAAAAATGAGAATTATTTCCTTGTTTTCAAATGTAACCTAGGCCTTGAACAGGAAAAAAAAAAGGCACAGTCTAGGATCTTTTCTAAGTGTTACTTTCATTGTTTTCTTTCTAGGAGAGTTGTATTTTTAAACTAGACCGGGTCACATTATGGGCTAGGATTAATGGCTCGAGGAAAGACTAATCTTCCTCTTTGAATTCTCTATTTAATGGGCATATAACATTATATTAGTTTTAGGTTTGTAATATAATGATTTGATGTTTGTATATATTGTGAAATAATTATCACAACAAGTTGTTAACATCCATCCAAGTGATTTTTATGCAATTAAAGCTTGAGAAGCAAGGCTTAGAAAAATGTCTCTCACCCAGGCTTGTAAATAGGATCACATGTGGAGTTTTGAAAACTACCATCATCTATGACCCCCAGTTTCTGTTAATTGGTTTGGGTGGGAAAATCAAGGTTGTTTTAATTAAGTGCTCTAACTGATTGTAAGGTGAGTTCAGGGTTCAGTATGAGGACTCCCTAGTATATTTATAAACTGAGTTCAGACTTTGTCCATGAAGAGTAACAGTATCTGCTTTAGGTGGGTTTGGCAGGGAAGGTCAGTGCAGTTCAGATTATGCAGTAGAATTTTGGAGTATCTGAGTTTCTCCCCAAAGTGCCCCAATGAAGGGAAGGAGAAACTCAAAGTTAGGTCTCATTGCAGGCATTTACTGTTCCTGAATCTCTCTTGAGACAAAGGATATGGAAGGGTGAACTTGATGCATTTCAAGTCCCTTCTGCCTGTGGGTGTGGTGGTAGCACTTGAAGGACCTAAGCTGAAACTAATAAGATATACTTTTAAGATACTTATATGCTTTTTCCACATAATCTCACCTGAGGAAAAAACTCAGTGAGGGATGAGACAGACATAGCAGGCTCACAGGTAAGTTTTGTATCTTGGGTCAGGGGCTGTTTCCTCTTTTCCTCCTGAAATGCCATGGTTTTAGAATGCACAAACATTTACTTCTGTATCTCTGGTGAACCTGCTTAACAACTTTGATTTCATCACCATTTTCCCACTTCTTTCCTGTGTGTCTCTTTAGAACATTTCTTTCCTATATCCCAGAGCCTTCTATTTTCATTAGATTTCTGATATTTGTTGAAGAATTCCCACAAGTAATTAATGACCTTCACCTACCTAAATGTACCCTTTGTGACATATCATCTGGGAGGGTGTTGATACTCAAACTATGGTGTGGTATAATGTTGGGACCTGAAATGACTGTGAAGAAGAATATGTAATTGTTAGGTCCCATCAAGATGCTCCAACAGGTCTGTGTAGACCAGGATTAAGTAAATGCACAGCTAAACAGGATGGTAGTAATCACCCATAATAATGCATAAATTTCTCAAAAGGAGTAATTAGAAGCAATGGGCTCTTTAGGCTGCTAAAGAAAAATGAAAGTAGAGGTGATGGAATATTAGTGCTATATTTATCTTGACCTTGAATAAAACTGATGTTTATCATGATTAGACATAAATTATGATTGACTCATTTTTCTGAACAATATTATTGCAGCAGTGATTATGTGTCATTTTGCAAACTTAGGCACCTGTTATCAATTTGTCCAGTCACAGCTGATGTTAACTTCACTCACTTGTGTCATGTGCTCTCTTAGATATTTCTACCACTTCTCTTCGTACTTAAAAAAAAAAGTTAAAAAACAACCTAAAAATGTTTTTGAAGGAAATTGTTAATTTTTTTCAAATGCCACTTTTCTATGAAAAATATAATTCTTTTTTTGTCAGCAAAACTACACATACATTGTGGATTTATAATTAATAATATCAGTGCACTTGCCCCTGTGTAGATCTTCTCATTCATGTTATTTGCTCAAAATTGGGTTCTGGTGGCAGCCAATCCTCTCACTCTTGGTTGCTATTATCTTAGGAATCACACTTGGCTTCTATTAACCATGTCTAAGACTTGCTAAAATAGTTCTCCAGGCTAGTGTCTCCCAAAACCATATCCAGAGAATCAAGGAGATGGCTTTTACAGAATCTATAGAGAAAGCATTAAACTTGACACTGAAGATACAGTCTAGGAAAAATATCTCATGTATTTATGATCTTGGCCTGTGGATAAGAAGCAAAACAACAAAGCAAATAGGTTTGAATTTGGGAAGAAATTATTCTTGCCTACACCGATATTTTCCCTTTCATTTCCTTTTCCTTGAAAGTGAAGTTGCTACTGGGGTGGGGTGGGAAGGGTGCAATATTTTCCACTTATAATTAATACAGGAATACTTAGAAATACCATCCTGAAATAATAGTAGTGAGAATATCAGCAAGAAATTTTTTTCCCTGCAAATCCAGAAACTTTTCTGCCAATCTTAATCTGCCAATTTTCTCACTGATCACAGCCCAACCTACTGCAATTGAATTTTAACCTCCTGAGGAAGTAACTATGTTATTTTTCATACCCATTTTTCCTCTTTCCTATAGTGCTATAATTTGTGATTTTTAACAGAGAAGATACTACCCAAAAATAAAAACTACATATTTCTTCCTCTATTACCTAGGAATGATCTAGTGTAATTGGGTTCTGACAATATGAAAGAAAGGGAAAATGGTATGTGCAACTTCTGAGATGTTTTCTTATTGAGAGAAGGCATGTTCTTTTCCCTTTTCTGTCTTCTGGCTGGCTAAAATGTGGACACAATGGTGAGAGCTGGAACTTTCACTTTGGACATTGAGATGATCTAGGCAAAGCAGGTTATGGTGGAGCAACTGGATAAAAGAATATTTGGTCCTTGACATCTTAAAGTGACATAATAAATCTGATCACTGACCTTTGAACTTGTTTGTATCTGATTCTTGTGTGTATCTGTGTCCCATTAGATCAATGGTTCTCAACCTTAGCTGCACATTAGAACCACCTGGGGAGCTTTTAAAATTATAATTTCCCTTCCAGACAGCATCTTTAAAAGTAAAATTTGTGTACTATTATTAATATATTTTAATTGAGATATAATTGACATGTATTATTTTCTGTTGTCACAGATGTCAAGATCTCCTTTTTATAACTAAATGAGTATATCACATAATAATATCACATTTTCATTTATCATTCATTCACTGATAGACATTTAGATTGCTTACATATCTTAGCTCTTATAAATAATGCTGCAATCAACATGGGGGTGGATATATCTTTTCATTTCCTTCAGATAAATACCTAGAAGTGGAATTGCTGGGTCATATGGTAATTCTAAATTTTTTTTGTTTTTTGAGGAACCACTATACTGCTTTTCAGAGTAGCTGCACCAATTTACATTCCCACTAACAGTGCACCAAGGGATCCCTATTCTCCACAGCCTGCCTACATTTGCTACTTCTTGTCTTTTTGATAGTTACCATTCTGACCAGTATGAGATCATATCTCACTGTGATTTCGATTTCCATGGTCCTTGAGATTAGTGATGTTGAGCATCTTTTCATTTACCTATTGGCCTTTGGTATGTCCTTTTTAGAAAAATATGTATTCAGATTCTCTGACCATTTTTAAATCGGATTAGTATGAGTTCTTTACATATGTTGAATATTAACCTCTTATCTGATATATGATTTGAAAGTATTTTCTCCCATTTGCTAGGTTGCCTCTGCATTTTGTTGACAAATTCATTTTTAGCTACTACTCATCCTAGTGTTCGTAACTAAATACACACAATGGAACAAACAATAATGTTTTTCTGGTGTGTGGATGAAATTCAATTTAACAAATTGTATTCATACAGATTATAATAAAATAAAAACAGTTATTTCTATGTAAAAGTAGAAAATACATAATTAATATACAATATTAAATAAGAAAAGAAGACTCACCCAAGGAGGCACACATGAAGGCACATCATAATTACATTACCAAGAAGAAAGATAAAGAGAGAATCTTAAAAGCAGTGAGAGAAAAGGAGACAGTTACTTACAAAGGAGTTCCTATGAGGCTATCAGCTGATTTCCAAAAGAAACCTTGCAGGAAAGAAGGGGCTGGAAAGAAGTATTCAAAGTCATGAAAGACAAAGACCTACATCCAAGATTGCCCTATTCAACAAAGCTCTCATTTAGAATGGAAGGGCAGATAAAGTGCTTCCCAGATAAGGTAAAATTAAAGGAGTTCATTACTATCAAGCCTTTACTGCATGAAATGTTAAAGAAACTTGCTGAAGAAAAAGATGATCAAAAATATGAACAGTAAAATGACAAACTCACAACTATCAAGAACTTAACCTAAAAAAAAAAAAAAAAAAAAAACAGAAGGAAATTAAGCAAACAACTAGAACAGGAACAGAATCACAGAAATGGAGATCATGTGGAAGGTTGTCAGTGGGGAGCGGGAGGAGGGAGAATGGGGGAAGAGGTACAGGAAATAAGAAGCATTCAATCTACAGTAGGAATAAGAAGCACAAAATAGACAGGGAGAGGTTAAGATTAGTACAGGAAATGGAGAAGCCAAAGAACTTATATGTACGACCATGGATATGAACTAAGTGGGGGGAATGCAGGTGGGAGGGGGCTGCAGGGGAATAAAGGGGAGAAAAAAATGGGAAAATTATAATGGTATAATCAATAAAATATACTTTAAAAAAAGAAAGGAGGACTCACGATCACTTTTTCCATGGTATCTTCAGTAGTTAAAACTTCACAATATAGAATTCTTTAAACAATCCACTCCAAAATTTCCATAAAAGATAATCAACCACTTTCTCAGGTTTGTGAATTATATTCTAAAGCTTCTTATGGTCAGCCTATAATTTTTTCACCTACAATACAGAAAAGCAGTTGAAATTCTATCCCTCTCATTTAATTCGTTAACCTTTTTAGAGATTCTAGATTTTGGCTAACATGGTGGAATTTTCAAATGAGCATGGTTTTGTTTTTATTGATATAAAACAATTCAACTTACATGTGTTAGTTAATACTGTTAATTACAAATTGGTACCACTGTTCTGTTTTTGATTTATAAATATAAAATATATCAAGTAGGTTGTTTATATACATTACTATTTTGAGGACTCAAATGACTTAGAATTTTTAAATATTAAAAATTGGAGCATTTAAACTTTAAAAAGCAAAACAAAAATACTGAATCACAGTGCTACTGTGACTATGTAATGGATGATCTATACTTCGGGAAGAAAGATCAGAAAGATATATCAAAATGGCAGCAGAATAAAAGCCCAGCTAAAATACTGTATGCTGAAGAGCTTTAGTAAAAAGGCACTGATTGCCAAACTTTTTCTTTCATTGGATATTAAAGACTTTTTAAAAGGCAAATGCCTGGGATCCATCTTTTATGCATTATATTAGAATCCCCATGGGCAGTGCCTGGTAATCTGTATTTTTGAAAAGTTTCCAAGGGGCTTTTACTCTGATTTTGTGTTTGAGACTTGCCAATATAAAGAATACAGTATCTATTCAATTCTTTTTCTTTAATTTTTTTTATTGTTGTTCAAGTACAGTTGTCTCCATTCCCCACCCCCAAACCACTCCCTCCACGCCAGCTGTCCTCACTTCCCACTCTTGATCATACCCCCTTTGGCTTTGTCCATGTGTACTTTACAGATGTTCCTAAAAACCCTTCCCTCTTTTTCCCTCATTATCCCCTCCCACCTCCCCTCTGGTTACTGTCAGTTTGTTCTTAATTTCCATGTCTCTGGTTACACTTTGCATGCTTGTTTGTATTGTTGATTAGGTTCTACTTATAGGTCAGATCATATGGTATTTGTCTTTCACCACCTGGCTTATTTCACTCAACATAATGTTCCCCCATTCCATCCATGCTGTTGCGAAAAGTAGGAGCTTCGTCTTTCTTTCTGCTGTGTAGTATCTCACTGTGTAAATGTACCATGGTGTTTTGATCCATTCACTTACCGATGGGCACTTAGGTTGCTTCCAGCACTTGGCTGTTGTAGATAACACCACTATGAACATTGGGGTGCATAGGTTGTTTTGAATTGGTGTTTCAGGATTCTTAGGGTATAATCCCAGCAATGGAATTGCTGGGTCAAAAGGAAGTTCCATTTTTAGTTTTCTGAGGAAATTCTATATGTTATCCATAGTGGCTGCACCAGTCTGCATTCCCACTTACAGTACACCAGGGTTCCCTTTTCTCCACAACCTCTTCAACACTTGTTGTTTGTTGATTTTGTTATAATGGCCATTCTCCCTGGTGTAATTTTTTAAAGTGAAATTGTGGTTTTAATTTGCATCTCTCAAATGGCTACTGATTCTGAGCATCTTTTCATAAGTCTCTAGGCCCTTTGTATATCCTCCTTGGAGAAGTGTCTGTTCAAGTCCTTTGCCCATTTTTTAATTGGATTGTTTGTCTTGCACAGGCCCATAGAACAATGGAACAGAATAGAGAGCCCAGAAATAAACCCAAGTCTCTATGGTCAATTAATATTTGACAAAGGGGGAAGAACCATAAATGGAGTAAAAATAGCCTCTTCAACCAATGGTGTTGGACAGCCACATGCAAAAAAATTAAACTTGATTACCAACTTACACCATACACAAAAATAAATATAAGGTGGATACAAGGCTTAAATATAAGTCGTAATACCATAAAAGTCCTAGAGGAGAACATAGGCAGGACAATCTCAGATCTTGCATGCAGCAATATTTTCACCGATGTATGTCCCCTAGAGCAAGGGACATAAGGGAAAGAATAAACAAATGGGATCTCATCAAAATAAAAATCTTCAACACAGCTAAAGAAAATAGCATTACAATGAAAAGAGACCCAACCATTTGGGAAAACATATTTGCCAATGATATCTCAGACAAGGGTTTGATCTCCAAAATATATAAAGAACTCTATTCATGTATTTAGAATGCTCTGATTTGTAGAATTTTCCTAGTAGAAACAAATTTAACACATTCTTCACCTTTACTGAGAATGGCTATAAGGAATAGCAACATATAGAGCATATCTATATATTTTGCAAAATTATCACTAAGGTGAGTATCAGTGGATGTGCATAGTTCTGATAAATAGCTTGAGGATTCATGTGCTCCAGATACTTGTTTTGTGCCTCAATTGAAAGTTGAAGATCAACATAAATAAATGTCAAACTTGACTTTTGACATTATAATTTCAAAATATACATGAGGTTTATGGATGTGCTAAAAAGTTTAATTGGTTATATATATTTTTAAATATATCAACATTTTTGCAATACTACTTCTTGCCTCTATTTTTTCATATAAGGACTAAATAACCAGATGTGACTGAAGTTTCGTGACTATAAATGAACGTAGCTAGTAAATACCTTTTATTTAAAGTCTCATGAAAAGAATTTCACTTGGAAGTCAGAGATAATAAAAACGTTGTTTATCATGGTGAGTGGTGAAGTAGGGAAAGAACAAAAATGTGGATCCAAGTTTAAAGAAGAACACAACAGCTTAAGGTTTCTTTCTCCTTGATCTATACCACTGCCCAGTAAACCAGCTGGGCATGCATTCCAGCATAAGGTCGGGGAAGCATGGGGGTGGATATACATCTTCTTGTGGCCTCTCTTGCTCTCATAGAAACCTACATTTCAGCAGTCACCTGTGCAGTGAAGGATGAGTTTAGTCTGAGGAGCCAAGGCCAAGGATTTCTGCCTTTTATACATCATGCTCTGTGGTGAGGTCATTGGCACTCAGGGTCCCATTTGAGTTCTCACCATTCAACAGTAAGAACTTCAAAGCTCTATCTTGCTTCATATTTGGGCCCAGAATGGCTCTGATCAAGCTTTCCCCAGGATAGTAAGACATCATGATATCATGTTGCCCCTCTTCTTGGCTTCTTGAATCTTCAGTACAGTTTTTGTGTTTGATCTCAGTGAGCATGTTCTATGATGGCAGGATTCATCATTGAATATCTAGTGCCTCAAACCATGCTTAACTCAAAGTAAATTTCAATTATTTGTTAAATAAATGAATAAGTACAGACATTTTTCTTAAGCATGAAAATTAACTTAAAAAATTTTTAAGTTATATTTTTGTTTCTTTTAAAAAGCCTCTTCAAAAAAATTTGTGATACACCACAACCTATTTATTTTCTAAAAAATTAAGACACAACCTTAAGTTACTTCTTATTTACTTCTTCTAATATTTGCTAGTCAATCAGTGATGCTTACTGTGTATAAAACACTATACTGGACATTTGGGGAAACACAAAATATATGGAAGGCATAATTTTTTATGAGATTGTTAAAATCATTTACACATCTGCATATTCCATGGGGAAACTAAGCTTTATAAATGTTGGAATCTTTATAAAAATGTATTTTCCCTGGCCATGTGGCTCAGTTGGTTGGAACATCATTCTGTGCACCAAAAGTTTGCTGATTCCATTCCTGGTCAGGGCACTTGCCTAGGCTGCAGGTTCAATCCCCAGTTGGGGTACATATGGCAGGCAGCCACTTGATATTTCTCTTTCTCTCTCTCTCCCTCCCTCCCACCATCCATCCCTTCCTCCCTTCTTCTCTCTCTAAAAATCAATGGAAATATATCATCAGTGAGGATTTAAGAAATGAATTTTCATATATGTATATATTTATAGGTAAATATATAAAGAGATATATATGAGCTAAAGTCTGATATTTATTGAAAATGATTACAATTCAACAATTTATATGAATTAAAAATAATTCTAAACATTTAAATTATAGTTGATATGCAATATCATATTAATTTAAGGTGTACAACATAGTGATTAGGCATTTATATAACTTACAAATTGAACTCCTTGATAAGTCCAGTACCCATCTGACACCATACATAATTATTACAATGTTACTGGCTATATTCTCTGTACTGTACATTATATCACTATGAATATTTTTTAATTGCCAATTCTACTCCATTATCCTTCAACTATCCCACCCAACTTTCCCCCTGCCCCTCTGGAAACTATTAATTTGTTCTCCATATCCCTGAGTTTGTTTCTCTATTGTTTTTTCATTTTTTGTTTGTTTTTTAGATTTCTCATAAGTGAAATCATATGATCTCTGTCTGATTTATTTCACTTAGCATGAAACCCTCTAGGTTCATCCATTTTGTTACAAATGACAATATATTACATTCTATTTTATGTACTACTTCTTTATCCATTTGATTATTCATGGACACTTAGGTTGCTTCCATGTCTTGGTTGGCTATCGTAAATAATGCTGCAGTGAAATATGGGTACATATCCCTCTGAATTAGTGGTTTGGCTTTCTTCACATATGGAATATGTGGAAGAAAGTGGAATTGCTAAGTCATATGGTAGGTCTATTTTTAATTTTTTGAGAAACCTTTATACAGTTTTCCACAGAAGCTGCACCAGTCTGAGACTTACCAACAGTGCACCAGGGTTTCCTTTTCTCCACATCCTTGCCAACCCTAGTAGTTTGTTGATTTGTTAGTGATAGACATTCTGACAGATCTGAGGGGATATCTCATTGTGATTTTAACTTGTATTTCTCTGATGATTAGTGATGTTGAGTATCTTTTCATAAGTCTATCTGTCATATGTAAGTCCTCTTTGTGAAAACATCTATTCAGGTCCTCTGCCACTTTTTTAACTGGTGTATTTGTTATTGTTGTTGTTGTTTGCCATTAAGCTATATTATTTGGAAATTAACCACTTACTGAATATATCATTGATAAATATCTTTTCCCATTCAGTAAGTTGTCTTTTAATTTTTTGATGTTTTTTCTTTACTCTCTGGAAGCTTTTTAGTTTGATGTAGTTTCATCTCTTTATTTTTTACTTTGTTTCCCTTGTATAAGTATCTAAAAAATATTTTTAAGAGTAATATCAAAGTTTAATACCTATGTTTCTTCTAGGAATTCTATGGTATCAAGTCTTATATTTAAGTATTTATTCCATTTTGAGTTTATTCTTGTGTATGTATTAAGAATATGGTCTAGTTTATTTTTTTGCATGTATCTGTCCAACTTTCCCAGTACCATTTATTAAATAGACTGTCTTTACCCTATCATATCTTCTTGCCTTCTTTGTCAAATATTTTTTTAAAAAATTTATTGTTGTTCAGTTACAGTTATCTCCATTTTCCCCCATTACCCTCTCCTACCCTGCCCACACCCCTACCTTCAATCCCCTCCTTGTCTTGTCCATGGGTCCTTTAAACATATTCTTTGACTTGACCCTTCCCCTTCTTACCCCCATCATCCCCCTCTCACCTCCACTGGGCACTCTCAGTTTGTTCTTTTTTTCCATGTCTCTGGTTATATTTTGCTTGCTTGTTTGATTTGTTGAGTAGGTTCCACTTATAGGTGAGATCATATGGTATTTTTCTTTCACTGCTTGGCTTATTTCATTTTGCATAATGCTCTCCAGTTCCACCCATGCTGTCACAGAAGGTAAGAATTCCTTCATTCTTTCTTCTGTGTAGTATTCCATTGTGTAAATATACTAAAATTTTCTGATCTACTCATTTACTGATGGGCACTTAATTTCCAGCACCTGGCTATTGTAAATAGTGCTGCTATGAACATAGGGGTGCATAAGTTTCTTGGAATTGGTTATTTGGGAATCTTAGGGTATATTCCCAGCAGCAGAATCAGTGGCTCAAAAGGCAGTGCCATTTTTAGGGTTTTATTTTTAGGAAATTCTATACAGTTTTACACAGGGGCTGTGCCAGTATGCATTCCCACCAACAGTGCACTGGAGTTCCCTTTTCTCTGCATCCTCACCAGCATTTCTTGTTTGTTGATTTATTGATGATGGCCATTCTGACATGTATGAGGTGATATTTCATTGTGGATATAATTTGCATCTCTCTGGTGGCTAGTGATGTTGAGCAACCTTTCATATGTCTCTGGGCCCTCTGTAATGTCCTTCTTGAAGAAGTGTCTATTCAGGTCCTTTGCCCATTTTTTAATTGGAATGTTAGACTTCCCAGTGTTGAGTCATATGAATTCTTTATGTATTTTGGAGACCAAGCCCTTGTTCGATGTCTCATTGGCAAATGTGTTCTCCCCTGCAGTCAGTTCCCTTTTCATTTTGATCATGGTTTCTTTAGCCATGCAGAACCTCTTTAATTTGATATATCCCAACTTCTTTGGTTTTTCCTTTATTTCCCTTGTCCTAGGAGATATATTGGAAAAATATTGCTGCATGGGATATTTGAAGTCTAACTGCCTGTGTTCTGTCCAGGACTTTTATGATGTGAAAACTTACATTTAAGTCTTTCATCCATTTTGAATTTATTCTGGTGCATGGTGTAAAGTTGTGATCTAGTTTCATTTTTTTTTTGCATGTACCAGTCCAGTTTTCCCAACATCATTTGTTGAAGAAGTCATTTTTACTCCATTCTATGCTTCTTCCCCCATTGTCAAAAATAATTGACCATAGAGACATGGGTTTATTTCTGGGATCTCTATTCTGTTCAATTGATCTATGTGTCTGTTCTTATGCCAGCACCAGACTATTTTGATTACATTGGTCATGTAGGACAGTTTGATATTAGGTATTGTGATCTCTCCTACTTTGTTCTTCTTTCTCAAGATTGCTGAGGATATTCAGAGTCTTTTTTGGTTCCATGTAAATTTTTGAAATACTTGTGCTAGGACTGTGAAATATGCCATTCTTATTTTAAAAGGAATTGTGTTGAATTTATAGATGGCTTTGGGTAGTATGACATTTTAATGATGTTCATTCTTCCAATCCATGAACATGGTATAGGCTTCTATTTATTTGTATCTTCTTTAATTTCTTTCTTCAGTGTCGTGCAGTTTTCCGAGTACCTGTCTTTAACCTCCTTGGTTAATTTTATTCCTAGATGTTTTATTTTTCTTGCTGCTGTGGTAAATGCAATTTTTCTAGTTTTTCTTCCTGATATTTCTTTGTTGGTGCACAAAAATGCCATAAACTTTTGATATTGACTTTGCATCCTGCTATTTTGCCAAATTCACTTATTAGGAGTAGTTTTATGGTAGAGACTATAGTGTTTTCTATTTATATTATCATGTCACCCTCAAACAATAACAGTTTTACTTCCTACTTTCCAATTTGGTTGACATTTATTTATTTATTTTCTGATCATTGTGGATAGCACTTCCAGTACTATGTTGAATAAGACTGATGAAAGTGAACACCTTTATCATGTTCCTGATCTTAAGGGGAAAGTTTTTAGTTTTTTTCCTGTTGAATATAATGTTGGCTGTAGGTTTCTTGTATATGGCTTTTATTATGTTGATGTGTTCTCCCTCTATCACCACTTAGCTGAGTGTTTTTATCATAAATGGGTGCTGTATTTCATCAAATGCTTTTTTAGTATCTATTGATATGATCATGTGATTTCTTCCTTTCATTTTGTTTATGTGGTATATTATGTTTATTGGCAAATGAGGTACAATCCTTGCTTCCCTGGGATGAATTCCACTTGATCACACTGTGTGATCTTTTTAATGTATTGCTGAATCTGGATTGCCAATATTTTGTTGAGTATTTTAGCATCTACATTCATCAGAGATATAGTTCTGTAGTTTTCTTTCTTTCTTGTGTCTTTACCTGGTTTTGGAATTAGGATGATACTGGCCTTATTAACAGATTTTGGGAGTCTTACCTCTTCTTGAATTTTTTAGAATAGTTTGAGGATAGGAGTTAGCTCTTCCTGAAATGTTTGGTAAAATTCACTCATGAAACCATCCCGTCCAGGACTTTTGTGTGCTTTTTTTTTTTTTTTTACTGATGAAATTTCACTAGTTGTTATTGGTCTATTCAAGCTTTCTGCTTCTTCTTGATTCAGACTTGGAAGGTTTTATGTTTCTAGAAATTTGTTCATTTCACCCAGGTTGTCAAAGTTCTTGGTATGCAGTTGCTCATAGTAATTTCTTACAATCCTTTGCATTTCTCTGGTATTATTTGTAATTTCTCCTCTTTCATGTCTGATTTTACTTATTTGGGTCCTATCTTTTTTGCCTGATGAGTCTGGTTAAAGGTTTGTCAATTTTGTTTATCTTTTCAAAGAACAAACTCCTGGATTTATTGATCCTTTGAATTGTTCTTTTAGTCTCTATGTCATTTAATTCTGCTCTGATCTTGATTATTTCCTTCCCTCTACTTGTTCTGGGCTTTGTTTCTTGTTGTTCCCCCAGTTCTTGTAGATGTAGGGTTAGGTCGTTTATTTGAAATTTTTCTATATTCTTTACTAGGCCTGTATCACTCTGAACTTCCCTCTCAGGACTGCCTTTGCTGTGTCCCAAAGATTTTGGGTTGTCCTGTGTTTATTTCATTTGTTTCCTGATACTTTTGATTTCTTACTTGATCCCATTGTTGACCTAGTCATTTTTTATCATGTTATTCAGTCTCGATGTATTTGAATGTTTTTGAGTTTTTTCCTTGAGGTTGATTTCTAGTTTCAATCCATTGTGACCTGAGAAGATGCTTGCTATTTCATTTTTTTTTAATTTGCTGAGGCTTGTTTTGTGCCCACCATTGTGGTCTATCTTTGGAAATATTCCATGTGCTTTTGAAAGGAATATATATTTTGCTTCTTTGGGGTGAAAAATTCTTCATATATCAATTAAGTCTCTTTGATCTAAAGTGTTGTTCAGTGCCTCAATATCCTTGTTGATTCTTTTTTTGAAAGACCTATCCATTGTTGATAGTGGGTGTTAAAATCACTTACAATAACTGTGTTGTTGTCAATATCTGTCTTCAAGTCCTCCAAGATTTTCTTTATATATTTAGGTGATCCTATGTTGCGTGCATTATTATTTAACAGGGTTTTGTCCTCTTTTTGTGCCACTCCTTTAAATATTATGTAGTGACCTTCTTTGTCCCTTTTAATGGCATTTGTTTTGCAGTCTATTTTGTCTAAGTATTGCTACCCCAGTTTTCTTTTTGTGTCCATTTTGTTGTAATATTTTTTGCCATCACTTCATTTTCTATTTGTGTAGATTCTTTGTTCTGAGATGGGTCTCTTATAGACTGCATATATGTGGGTTCTGTTTTCTTATCAATTGAGCTATCCTATGTCTTTTAATTACATCCTTTATTCCATTTATGTCTAAGGTTATTGTTGATATGTACTTATTCATTGCCATTTTTTTCCCTACCTGTGTTCCTCTCTCTCTCTTCTCCTTTCTATAGCAGTCCCTTTTACATTTCATTCAGTGCTGACTTGGTAGAGATGTACTCTTCTAGTCTTCTTTTGTTGGGAAGCTCTTTATTTCACCTTTCATTTTAAATGAGAGCATTAATGAATAGAGTAGTCTTGAATGTACATGTTTGCCTTTCATTACTTGGAATATTTTGTGCCAATCCATTCTTATAGTGTTTCTGTTGAGAAATCAGCTGATAACTTTATTGGAATTGCTTTGTATGTAACTAGCTGTTTCTCCCTTGTTGCCTTTAAGATAATTTGTCTTTAAAATTTGCCATTTTATGGTGTGTCTTGGAATAAGTCTCTTTGGTTGCTTCTTGACTGGAACCCTCTGTGCTTCTTGAACTTGTGTACCTTTCTTCCCTCATCAAGTTAGTGAAGTTTTCTGTCATTAATTTTTTAAACATCTTTTCTATCCCTTGCTCCTTTTCTTCTCCTTCTTATATGGCTATCATGCAATGTTTTTACATTTCATGTTGTGCTATAGTTCCCACTAAGTTACTTCTCATAAAGTTCCTTGTAGGTCTTACTGAGTTCCTTGAGCATCCTTATAATCGATATTTTGAATTCTATCTCTAATAAATTGATTTTTCCTGAGGATTCCTCCTTTCCTTTATATTGAGGGTTATTTATTTGTCTCTCCATTTTATCTGACTAGTTTTGTTTGTTTCTACATCTCAGGTTGCTCTGCTTTGCCTGCCTTTCTTTGTAGGGTGGACCTCTGTGGTAGGAGTTCTATGGGACTCAGTGGTGCGGTCTCTTTGATCTCCTGATCTTTATGCTCTAGGGTTGCCCTTTACTCATTTTATGTTGGCTCTGTTATTTAACCTTTACTTTGATTTTTGATGGCTCATTTGTTGGTGGTTCTCTCCCCCATCTGGCTGACTGGAAGTCATAACCCCTGACACTCTGTATGTTGCTGTACAGATGCTGGTAAACAAAGCAATATTACCCTGAAAAGCAAACCCATGCCAGAAAAAAATAGCCCACTATCACATCAGCATTATCAAAAGCAACTGAGAAAAGATTAATAAAGGTGGAAAGAGATTAAGAATATTATAAGATAGGAAAAAGGGAATGTGAGATGACCAAAGGAGAGAAAAATGATCTTTTTTGAGAGAGAAAAATGGGGAGAAACTATCTGAGTAGGGAATACAAACAAGGCAAAGAATTTTAAAATTTAAAATGTAAAAACAGGGAAGGATTATGGCAAAATGAAGTAAGAAAAGAGAAGCATATAATGTGAGGTTTAAAATAAAATAGAAAAAATAGTGAACCAAGGGGAACAAAATTGCACAAAACCCAAAACAGGATCAATAACACTGATAGATGACAAAAGATTAATAAATGTTGGAAAGAGAATAAGAATATTATATGAAAGAGAAAAGAGAGTATGAGATGTCTACAGTAAATAAAAATGATTTTGAGAGCACAGATGGTGGAGAAATAATAAGAGTATGGAATAGAATTCAGGCTAAAGGAAAAAATAAAATTCCAAACTGAAATAAGCATGGGTGGGTGGGGCAACATGAATGAAATGGGGCCAAGAAATCCCCTTGCTGTGCACCTTTGCACCTTTCTGATCTCTCTGCCCAGTTGTATTCAGTAGGAGCAAACTGTGGTTTCAATCTTTTCCCTTTGCTGGCAGAACAGCTATACCAAGGGTCCCTGCCTTGCGTACTTCCCTTTTAAAAAGTCTTTCTGGGCACACCTACTGCAGTACTGAGTCACTGTCCAGTTTCCCACACATACTACCTCTCCAAAAAGCCAAAAGTGTCTCACAGTCCTAGCTGGCCATGGCCTGCCTTCACACAACCCAGGTGCAAATATAGTCCCTCTTTCCCTGGCACTCTTCTAGTTGGCATTTGCCACTGCAGCTAAGGGTGTGCTGCTTACTCTGTGTGTACGTGGACTGGATCTCCCAACTTTGTGTATCCAAATCACTTCTGGCCCAGGTCTGGGGGTTCTCTGCCCTGGGAAGGGAGGGAGCCACAAAGCTGCAATTTCTGACTAGGCCTTCTATGGCGGTAGGTGCCACACATAGAGTATTTCCCTGTTAACTTTTAAAATCTCTTTACCACCCATTGTGAAGCATCTTCCATTCTCCTTGGCACCCAAACTTCATATCAACTAAGATTGCATTAATGTTAAGTTTATATGTTGGCAGATCAGCCAAGTATCCAAGTTGGGGGCAAGAGCAAGTGGACTCAGCTTCTATCTACTTGGCTGCCATCTTCTCCTCCCCTGATTGTGGTAGATCTTTGTAATATACTGTTGGATTTAGTTTGCTAACATTATGTTGAGAATTTTTGTAGCTATATTTGTAATGGGGTATAGTCTGGGAGGCCCCAGAGCACTCCTCCCCAACACCCCACCTTGCCACACAAGTCTGGCTGGGGCATGGGAGAAATGGAACAGGGTCATTGAGGGTTATTTTGCATATCAACAGCAGGCTAGCTTCATACCTATATGTAAAAATGGTTATTTTGCATGTGAACAGCAGGCTAGCTAGAAAGATGAGTGCGACTTTGACCCATGATGTAACTGGGAGGCAACTCCCCTGGTTACAGTGCCTGAACAAGAGTTTGGAGATGGTTCGCTCCATACCACAGGGCCATGTCTGCCTGGACTATGTCAGCCAAGAAAGGCATCTCCTGTGGGAGTGCTGGCATTTGTAGCCACTTGTGGGAGCAGTAGGAAATGGGGATATGGAGGAGGTTCCAGGCAGTGATTTAAACTAAAGACGGGCAGCTATGAGCAATGAGAGACAATGCAGAGACAATGAGAGACAATGCAGAGGGACAATGTGAGACCATGAGGGAAGAAAAGGGGTAAAAGGACACTTGCTGGCAGGCCAAGAGAGGTGCTGCATGGTTTTGGATTAAGAACTGAAGATTCTGGCAACAGGGCTGATGGTGCTGGGGACTGCCCAGCCAAGCCTGTATTACTAGGAGGAACCAGGAGTCTAGCTGAGCTATGGATTTCTATTTCTTTTCCTGAGATGCAGTATCCCTGATTGGCCTGGATTAGCAAGGGGAGGCAAAACTGTGTGTGTGTTTGTGGGTATTTTAAAGGGACTTTGAGATTTAATGATGACATTCTGCCATTCCTCTAAACCTGTATAACTTTTGAATAAATAGTTCCTTAGCTTTTTAAAAAAAAATTGCATTGAGAGCCACAATTCCTAATACCTGGTGGCAGGCAAAAAGAACCATAGTACAGAAAGACCCTGGGCGAGGGGGCTTGTTTCAGTGGCAGTATCTGGGCTCCCCAACAGGTAGATTTTGTAACATGTTCATCAATAATATTTATTTGCTTATAATTTTCTTTTTTTTGCTGGGGGGGAATTGTGTCTTTGTCTCATTTTGGTATCAGGGTAAGGCTAGCCTGGTCAAGTGAGTTTCAAAGCCTTCCTTTCCCTTGAATGTTTTGGAAATATTTAAGAATAGGTCTTAATTTATTGAATTTTTGGTAAAACTCATCTGTAAAGCCATCTGGTACAGGACTAATGTCTGTTGGAATTTTTTATTTTTTTTTAAATTACAGTTTACTTTCAATAATATATTATATTGGTTTCAGGTGTTCAATCATATACTTTACAAAATATTCCCTTGGTATTTCCAGTCCCCGACTAGCACCATACATAGTTAGAGCAACATTATCAATATATTTCCTATCCTGTATTTTATATCCCCGTGACTACTTTGTAACCAGCAATTTGTATTTCTTAATCCTTTCACCTTTTGCTCAGGCCCCTAATCCCCCTCCTCTATGGCAATCACTATTCTGCTGTCTGTGTTTATGAGTTTATTTCATTTTTTTCTTGTTCTTTAGAATCTACATATAAGTGAAATCAAATAGTATTTGTCTTTCTCTGACATATTTCACTGAGCATAATACCCTCTATGTGGATCCATGATGTGGCAAATAGTAAGATTTTATTTTATTTTTTTATGGATGAGTAATATTCTGTTATATACATGGACCACCACTTTTTTATTCATTCAACTATCAATGGACCCTTGGGTTGCTTCCATATCTTGGCTATTGTAAATAGAGTGATGAACATGGAGTGCATATTTTTTTAAATTAATTTCCTGGGTTTCTTTGGATATACCCAGAAGTAGACAAACTAGGTCATACTGCAGTTTCTTTTTAATGTTTTGAGGTAACTCCATACTGTTTTGCCTAGTGGCTATACCATTCTGCATTCCTACCTAAAGGGCAAGAGAGTTCCCTTTTCTTCACACCCTTGCCAACACTTTTTTGTTGATTTATTGATGATAGCAATTCTGTCATATGTGAGGTGATAGCTCATTGAGGTTTTATTTTGGATTTCTCTGAGGGTCACTGACTTTGAGCATCTTTTTATATGTCTATTAGGTTTCAGTATATCCTCCTTGAAGAAGTCTTTTGCCCATATTTTTTTAACTGGGTTGTTTGGGTTTGTTGTTATTGTTATATGTCTGAATTCTTTATAAATGTTGGGTAGTAACCCTTTATCAAATGTATCATTGACAAATATGTTTTCCCATTAAGTGAATTGTCTTTTCATTTTGTTGATGGTTTCCTTTGCTGTGCAAAAACATTTTATTTTGATGTATTCCTACTTTTTTATTTTTCTTTTGTTTCCCTTGACCAAGTAGATATATCAGGAAAAAAATATTACTAAAAGAGATGTCAGAGATTTTACTGGCTATGTTTTCTTCTAAGAGTTTTATGGTTTTGAGTCTTACATTTAAATCTTTAATCTATTTTGAGTTTACTCCTGTACGTGGTGTAAGAAGGTGGTCTAATTTCATTTTTTTACAAGTATCTTTTTTTATTTTTGCTACACCATTTATTGAATAGATTGTCTTTACCTTATTGTATGTTCATGCTCCATTTGTCAAACATTAATTTACCATGTAGACATGTGTTTATTTCTGCACTCTCTATTCTGTTGCATTTATCTATGTGTTTGTTTTTATGCCAGAACTATGCTGTTTTGATTACTGTAGGTTTGTCGTATAGTTTGATATCAAGTAGTGCTATTCCTCCAGCTTTTTTCTTTTACTGAAGCTTTTGTGGTTCCATATAAATGTCTGGAATATTTCTTCTAGTTCTGTGAAATACACCATTGATATCTTGATATAAATTGCATGGAATTTATAGATTGTTTGGGGTAGTATGGACATTTAAACAATGTTAATTCTTCCTATCCATGAGCAAGTTATATACTTTCATTTATTCATATCTTCTTCAATTTCTTTCTTCAGTGTCTTATAATTTTCCAAGTACAGGTCTTTTACCTCCATGGTTAAATTTATCTTAGGTATTTTTTTTTTTATAGAATTATAAATGGGATTCTTTTTCTTAGTTTCCCTGTCTTAGAGTTTATTATTGATGTATTAAAATGCTACTGATTTCAGAATATTTTGTATCCTGCTACTTATTTATCAGTTCTAGCAGTTTTTAGTAGAATCTTTATATACAATATGATATTATGTGCAAATAATGATAGTTTTACTTCTACATTTCAAATTTATTTATTTATCAGTTCTAGTAGTTTTTAGTAGAATCTTTATATACAATATGATATTATGTGCAAATAATGATAGTTTTACTTCTACATTTCAAATGTAAATTTCATTTTTTTGTTATTTATTCTTTCTTCTTGTTTGTCTTATTGCTATGTCTAGGGCTTCCAGTACTATGTTGAATGAGTGGTAAAAGAGGACATCCTTGTCTTCTTCCTAATCTTAAGGAAAATGCTTTTAGATTTTCCCCATTGAATATGATGTTAATTGTGTGTTTGTTATATGGAGACTGTATTATGTTTTCTCTATTTCAGCCTTGCTGAGATTTCTTTTTATCATATGAGGGTGATAGATTTTGTTGAATGCTTTTCTTAATCTATTGATATAATATGATTTTTATACTTCATTTGGTTTATGTGGTATATCATGTTTATTGATTTACATACATTGTATTAACCTTGTATCCCAGAAATAAATCCCAGTTGATCAAGGTGTATGATATTTTAAACATATTACTAGATTTGGTGTGCTAATATTTTTTTGAGAATTTTTTGCATCTACTTTCATCAGTGATATTGGTGTATAATTCTTTTTCCTTGTGGTGTTTTTATCTGGTTTTGGATTCAGAATAATGTCATCCTCATAAAATGAGATTGGGAGACTTTCTTCCTCTTGAATTTTTTGTAATAGTTTGAAAATGATAGGAGGTAGTTCTTCTTTGAATGTTTGAAAACATTCACCAATCAAACCATCTAGCCCAGGTATATTGTGTGTTGGAATTTTTTCTTATTACTGCTTTAATTTCATTAGTTGTAATTGGCCTATTCATATTTTATGTTTTCTCTTGGTTCAGTTTTGGAAGATTTTATGTTTATAGGAATTAGTCCATATCTTCCTGATTGTCCAATTGTTGGCATATAGTTGTTGTAATGTGTTCTTATTATTTGTGTTTCTGTGGTATCAGTTATTATGTCTCTTCTTTCATTTTTTATTGTATTCATTTGAGCCCTATACTTTTTTTATGATTCTGGTTAAATGTTTATCAATCTTATTTATTTTTTTCAAAGAACCTGCCCTTAAAAACCTATTTTTGGTGAAATTTAAGTATTTGCCTCCATCTGTCATTTCTACTTTTATCCTGTATTTTACAGTTTCATTTCTATTTAAAAGAAAGATAAAATTAAATAAAAAATTAAAATACTAAGATGACAATAAATAAAAATTCAGAAAAAACAGTGAAATATATGGCAGTCTATACTATCTATCTAAGGTGTGAATGTCTGAGAATATTTGTTTTGTGGGTCAACATCTATACTTCATACTTCAAAATTTTATAACTGTTTGAACGAATCATTTAGGGTTTCTATTTGGCCATTGATTATATGTTTTGTAACATTTGAGGTTGTGCTACTCTATAAATTTTACTGCTGAAAAGAATCTAAGAGCTAACCAAATTTGGTCAGATTCTTTCACAAATTATGTACCACTGACACAAGTCCTGAAAAAAGATTCTGTCACCATACATTCATAATAATAGGCACTATTTTCTCTAAAATATAAATATATTATAAACACATTTCTGATTTCTTTCTTTATATGTCCCTATTTTTTGTTTTTGTTTTAGAACTGTGGTATAATTTACATAATATATTATTATAAGATAAAATGTAATGATTCAATATTTTTACATATTGCGAAATGATCACAATAATATCTTCATTAATACCTATTATTACACATAATTACCAAAAAATTTTTTTCTAATTAGAAATTTTAAGATTTACTCTCTTAGCAATTAATTTGAATATGCTATGATATATTGTTTTTAAGTATATTTTATTGATTATTCTATTACAGTTGTCCCAATATTTCCTCTTTGTCCCCCTCCACTCAGTATCTACCTTCCCTCCAGCTATCCCCACACCCCCTTAGTTCATGACCACGGGGCATACAAATGAATTCTTTGGCTTCTTCATTTCCTAAACTTTTCTTAACATCCCCCTGTCTGTTTTGCACTTATCTATTATGCCTTTTAATTCCTATACCTTTGCCCTCCTCCCCCTCCTTGATCCCCTCTAATAACCCTCCATGTGATCTCCATTTCTATGATTCTGTTCCTGTTCTATTTGTTTGTTGTCATTTTACTGTTCATAGTTTTGATCTTTTTCTTTTTCTTAAATAAGTTCTTTTAAAATTTCACATAATAAGGGCTTGGTGATGATGAACTACTTTAGATATACTTTGTCTGGGAAGCACTATCTACCCTTCCATTCTAAATGATACCTTTGCTGGATAGAGTAATCTAGGTTGTAGGTCCTTGCTTTTCCTCACCTTGAATACTTCTTGTCAATCCCTTCTTGCCTTCAAAATTTCTTTTGAGGAATCAGCTGATAGTCTTATGGGAACTTGTTTGTAGGTAACTCTCTTCTTTTCCCTTGCTGCTTTTAAATATTCTCTATCTTTAACCTTTGGCATTTTAATTATGATGTATCTCGGTGTGGCCCTCTTGAGTCCAATTTGTCTGGGACTCTGTGTGATTCCTCGTCTTGTATGTCTATTTCCTTTGCCAGATTAGGGAACTTTTCTTTCATTATTTTTTGAAATAATTTTTCAATTGCTTGCTCTCCCTCTTCCTCTTTTTGTCATCCCTATGATTTGGATGTTGGCACATTTGGAGATGTTCCAGAGTCTTATTCTCTCCTCATTTTTTGAATTCTTATTCCTTCATTTTGTACTGGCTGACTGTTTATTTTTTCCTTATGTGCCACATTGTTGATGTGAATTCTAGCTTCCTTCCCTTCACTGTTGGTTCCCCATGGATTTTTCCTTACTTCACTTAGAATAACCTTCATTTTTTCCCGTATGTGTTTGTCATACTCAAAAATTCTCTGAGTATCTTTATCACCAGTGTTTTGAACTCTGTATCTGATAGATTGGCTATATCCATTTTACTTGTTCTTTTTCTGGAGTTTTGATCTGTTCTTTCATTTGGGTCATATTCCTTTGTCTCCTCAATTTGGCAGCCTCCTTATGTTTGTTTCTGTGTATTATGTAGAGCCGGTCTTGGCATACCTGTAATGTTGTAAGTGATGGAGCCTTAGGTATTTTCCAGGATAGGGCAACCCACTTCACTGCTTTGTGATGCTGTATGTGGGGAAGGGGTCAGAGAGGAAACAATGCCACTTGCTATGCTCTCACCCTGCTTCCACATTTCTTGCACTTACTGTATGAAACTGGCACTCTTTTAGCTGCTTTCCTTGTGCTGAATCCAAGAGTGGGTATGTTTACATACATTCTAGTTCCATAAAGTTCCTTTACATGGACTCTCCTGAGAGACTTGCAGTCCTTTCTGCCACCCCAATCCCCACTGTTTTTTATAGCCAGAAGTTATGATACTTTATTTTCACAGCTCTGCAACCCTGCACTATGTGGTCTGATTGCTTGCTTCGCAGTTGCCCCTCCTAGTTATTATCTGCCACAGGTGAATGTGGGACCACCTATTCCTCCAGCCACTGCCACCCCTGCCTTACCATTTTCTCACAGCTACCACCTTGCCACTGCCACACCACTTCTTCTCCACCCTGGCTGCCCCTCCTACCCATCTGGATGAATATTTTTTTCTTTCAATCCTTGGTTGTTGGGGTTCCTACAATTTGATTTTCTGGCAGTTATCATTGTTTTGAGTTTTGAAATTAGTTGTAATCCTTCCTATGGTTGTATGAGGAGGTGAAGCATGTCTACTTACGCCTCCATCTTTGTGGGAAATTCCAATACTGTATTGATAACTACAGTCATTATGCTATACATTATGTCTCCATGATTTATCTTATAATTGGAATTTTGGGCCTTTTGACCACCTTCACCCATTTTGCCAATCCTCCAACCCTCACCGTTGTCTCTGGGAACCACCAATCTGTACTCTGTATATATGATCTCAGTGTTTTGTTTTTCTTTGTGGGGGCAAGGGGTATTCAACTTAGAAGTACAACCCTATGGTTATTGTCTTTCTGTGTCTGACTTATTTCACTTACTATAATATCCTCAAGGTCCATCAAAGTCATAGCAAATGCAAGCTCTCCTTCATGTTTATGGCCAAATAATATATACACATAATATTTTTAAAAAGTTCTCATCCATTAATAGACACTTGAGTTGCTTCCACATCAACTATTGTAAATAATGCTGCAATGACCATGTATCTTTTCAATTTAGTGTTTTTATACTCTTTGGATGAATACCCAGAAATGGAAATGCAGGATCATATGATAGTTCTATTTTTAATTTTTTGAAGAAGCTCTATATTGTTTTCCATGGTGGTTGTACCAATTTACATTCCCATCAACAGTGCACTGTGTTTCCTTTTCTGCATACATGCTGACACTTATTATTTCTTGTCTTTTGATAATCACCATTCCTACATGAGTGAGATGTTTTTGGTTTTGATTTACATGGCCCTTGTGATTAGTGATGTTGAGCTCCTATTCATGTACTTATTGGCCATTTGGATGTCTTCCTTGGGAAAATATTATCTATTCAGATCCTCTTCCCATTTTTGAATCAGATTTTTTTTTACTATTGAGTTGTATGAGTTTTATGTAGATTTCACATATGATTCTGTCCAGAAAGTATCCAGGATGTAATATTAGAAATACAGACATTTGTTGAAAATACAAATACTAGAAACATTGTACATAGACAATGATGTCTCAGTCCCCTTCAAAGTAGGCACCTTGGGACCTCACACTATACTCCCAATCACCACCAGCTGCTCCATTGTGTTTTCCTGAATCTTACTGATGCTCTGAAATCTCTTCCCTTTCAAATGTGATAAGTTTTGGGAAATGCCAGAAGTTGTAGGGCACCAAATATGGGCTGTAGGGGGCACTGAGTCACCTGGGTGATTTGATATTTTACCAAAAAACTCTGAATGAGACATGATGCATGAGCTTGTGCATTATTTTGATGAATCTGCCAATCATCACTTGCCAATAGCTACAACCTTCTGAATCATCCAAATAGTTTCCAAGAAGGAATGGTTCCTCTGAGGAGAGAAATCAAGCTTAATGCAAAATTCAAAGCAAATTCATTGCTCTGCTCACTCAGTCATTTTGAATGCAATGGCCACAGAGTATATATGCTTACTCAAAGGTGTCTACTGCCCCTACTGACAAGTACAGTAAAGTCATCTTTGTTCATGCATGTGCATTCCAGTCCACTCTCCTTGGCTGCCAGGTTACATCAATGTAACACAAATCATTCTTGGTATATTCACAAGAGTTGGATTTTTCCCAGACAGCTATCACATTAAACCCTTATCAGATATATGATTTGTAAATATTTCTGCCATTCCATAGGTTGCCTCTTTTATTTTATTGATGGCTTTCTTTGGGGTGCAAAACCATTTTATTTTGATGTTATCACACTTGTGCATTGTTGCTTTTGTTGCCTTTGACTTGGTGTTAATCCAAACAGTCATAGCCAAGACCAATATCAGGGCACTTATCACCTGTGTTTCGTTCTAGGAGTTTCATGGTTTCAGTTCTTACATTCATTCTTATCTATGTTGAGGTAATTTTTGTGTATGGTGTAAGATAGCGGTTCAGTTTTATTTTTTTGCATATAGTTGTTCAGTTTTCCCAGACACATTTAGTGAAGAGACTCTCATTTCCCTATTGTACATTCTTAGCTACATTGTCATAAATTAATTAACCATGTATGTGTTGGTTTATAACTGAGCTCTCTGCTCCATTAAAATGTGTATTTTTATGCCAATATTACACTCTTTTGATTATTATAGCTTTGTAATATATAATAGTATATTATCAGGGAACACAATGACTCTAGCTTTGTTCTTTTTTCACAAGATGGAATTGGCTCTTTGGAGTTTTTTGTGGTTCAATACAAATTTTAGGATTGTTTTATTTCTGTAAAAAATAACATTGGCATTTAGATAAAGGTTGTATTGAACATTGTATTGAATGTCTACAGAGATTGCTTTGGGTAGTATTTACATTTTAATAATATAATTCTTGTAATCCATGAGCACAGAATATCTTTCTATTTATATGTGTCTTTAATTTTTTCATCAATGTTTTATGGTTTTCCACTACAGGCCTTTCACTTCCTTGATTAAATTTATTTCTATGTATTTTATTTTTTTTGATGTAATTTTAAATGGAATTGTTTTCTTCATTTCTCTTTTTGATAACTCATTATTGGTAATATATTACCAATAATATATATTGAGTTACATTACCAATATTTGTAATATTAATATATTTATAATAATATTGATTTTGTATTCTGCAACTGTACTGAAATCATTAGTTCTAATGGTTTATTTTTGGTGGCGTGTTTAGGGTTTTTTATATATAATGTCATGTCATCTGCAAATGATGAGAGTTTTACTTTTTTTCTTTTGATTTGAATGCCTTTTATTTATTTTTCTTGACTTATTGCTCTGTCTAGAACTTCCAATAAATACTATGTTGATAAAAGTGGTGAAAGTGGGCCTCCTTATCTTGTTCTTGTCCCTAATTTTTTTTATCTTCACCCATGGGCATGTTTGTTGATTTTAGAGAGAGGGGAAGGCAGGGAGAGATAGATGGAGAAAGACATTAATGTGAGAAAGAAACATCATTTGGTTGCCTCTCGTACCCACCACAACCAAGAATGAATCAACAACCTAGATATATACTCTGACCAGGAAATGAACCTGCAAACTTTTGGTTTATGGAATGTGGGGGGAGCTTTGCCCACAGGGCCCGCCGGCCACCACAGATGAGAATAAGTCTACCAAGATGTGATCTGCTTGGGGAGGAAAGGCGGCCAGTCTCTCAAAGGAGAAGGGCCAGGAGCCCGTTCCTCAATGGGCTTTTATTGGGTTCATTTGCACAGAATTACAGATAAAGCCCATTAACCATTGTCAGGCAGTAAGGATCAAACAATAGATAACAAAGAACTCTGAGGGCCTATTTTGAGTCAGGGTCAGATAGCTAAAGAGCTGTAAAGCTTTGAGGAACAAACTCACTTCTTGCTTGGACCCTTATCATTTAATTGAGAACATTCTAAACAAAGTAGGTTTCACAGGATTTTACATATTCTTTCTTAGGCCTGATTGCCGGGGGGAACCTGCCCTTTCCAGCACAGGGCTTCACCACCCTGCCATTGTTTCAGGCTTAGGTGGAGCAAGGGAAGTGAGGCAGCCAAGAGATTAGGAGACTTCTCCCAGACAGAATGAGGACTTAGGCTTTGTCAAAGCCAAGGGGCGAGGGTCCATCACCCCCTTTTGCTGTACCCCCCAAAGTCCTTCCTTGGGGGCTTCCCATGTGATCTTGCCTGTCTTAGGTCATTCTCCCCTTGGGGAATCTTACCCGTCATTGGCTAATTGACCATGCATTGGGGGCCAGTTATGGAAAGAGGAGCAGAAGCAGTGCTCCTGCCAGGGAGATAAGCTTTTGTCTCCTTGGTGGCTTAGGGTCAAAGGTCACTCCCTCAGCCTTAGCCTTGGTGGGGGTTACAGCTTCTGAAACCAGGCAGGGCAGTTCCCAACAATGGAACAATGCTCCAACCACTGTTCCACACCAGCCAGGGCTCTTGTTCCTATTTTCAATATTTACTCTCACAGATATTCTTATAAACTTAATAATTTTGATGTTAAATTGATTATCATGTAGAAGAAAAAATACTTCCTTATAAATGTAAAGTTTTGCATTTAAGAGAATGCTTTCTTTTTCAACTATATGACTATTTTATTTTGTGATTGATAGTGTTACATTTAAAGAACTAAACATTTGCTACTAGTCATTTTGTATTAATCACATGAGTGTATATTACTGAACACAGTACAGTGACTACTGGCTGAAGCAACATTATCTGGATTATTTGGTGATCTTGGAAACCTGTACAAAATTGGTATCTCTTGACTGGTATCTTGATTTTTATGCTTATGTTAACATTTCCTGAATGCAGACATCTGTC
This sequence comes from Trachops cirrhosus, assembly GCA_028533065.1. NCBI lineage: Eukaryota > Metazoa > Chordata > Mammalia > Chiroptera > Phyllostomidae > Trachops > Trachops cirrhosus. Next base: position 54,970,032 of record CM052549.1, on the reverse strand, counting down.
TCTTTTGTTTCATGCTAGGTTGAAATTTGATTTCATTGTGCCAGTGGGACATAAAATACTCTTTTACAGAATTCTTGCATTTCTTAGCTCATTAAAATCATCCTATTTATGACCCTTAAAACTATCTAAGGTATTTAAAATTATAAAAAACTCATAGATCTTACTGTTTTTATTTACTCAGTAACTGGAAGACTTTCAAATTTCCCTCAGGATACTAAAGGACATGTTGCATTTACATTATAAGTTTAAGTCATTTCTGGATTTTTTTAGTCAATGAAAACCAGTTAGCTGTGATGCCATGTAATTTGTTCAATGTCTATATATTAAATTCATTTACATATTACAGAATTTGGAAACTTGCAGATGTTTATCCAAACTTTTCCATCTATTACAGGCCTTTTAAAAATAGTAACTGTGCAGTGAGAAAAATGAATATATATGTTTATTACAACTAATGCATATCAGTAGAACAAATCTTGTTAAAAAAACCTTTTGGTCATGTAGATCTCTGAAAACCAGGTTTTCTATTTTCTGCTACAAGTTTAGAACTAACATTTAATGAATGACAGAATTGTAGGTAATATTGATTTTTTTAAAAAGATTTTATTTATTTATTTGTAGAACAAGGAAAAGGAAGGGGAAAAGAGAGGGAGAAAAACATCAATTGGATGTCTCTTGCATGCCCCCAGCCTGGGAACTGGCCCAAAACCCAGGCATGTGCCCTGATGGGAAATTGAGCTGGTGACATTTTGGTTCACTGGCCAGCATTCAATCCACTTAGCCATGCCAGCCAGGAGGAATTGTAGGTAATATGTTTAAGTAAAAAGATTTTGAATATTATAACTCTGTTTTATAAAGGTTTTACTATGCATTTAGTAAATGCATAGGAAACTCATGTCATGCAAATGTATGCTAGTATTAATATGCAGTCATGGTATGCATGGATAATCGTTCCAGAGGAATTATTATAATGTATACTCTGAATATGTATGAAGAATAAAAGGTACATTATGGGATCAAATATGGTAAGGGTCTAAAAGATAGAATATTTGGTTTGATTAATTCTCATTTACTGAAAATCTGATGAAAAAAGAAAAATACCAGTAATAGTATAATATATGTCTGAATATATATTAGATATATACCACAAGCTTAGCAAGACTTTATGAGTCTTATATTGCACTTATATGTGATGGGTATTATTTTGTTACAGAATAGTAGCTACTCCACAAATATAGAGAATGGATTAGATTGGATAATATAGCTGAAGTTCTAATAAAACAAAATATGTAGAAGGTATTTGTACCTATGATGTATTGATCAAAGTAAAGGCTTGGTAAGTCTACATTCCTATGGAGAAATAATTTCCTAAGAGATTAATGCTCCCAAATAACACAACTGTCAATTTTGGAGAAAATACAAAAATCAACTCCCTGAAGGCTATAAGGAAAGAAAATGTCCAAGCTTAATGCAAAATTTGATGTGAGTTCATTGCTCTACTTGCTCAGTCATTTCGAATGCAACAACCAACAGTGCATGTGTTCACTCAAAGGCATCTATTGCCCCCACTGACTAGATCAGTGAAGTCGTCACTTCACACATGAGCATTCCAGGCTACCCTCCATGGCTGCCAGGTTATATGAATATTGTGAAAACTATTCTTGTTATATTAACAATGGTTGGATTTTTTCCAGATAGATCTAATATATAAATATATATACATTAGTATTATTTATACTTTACATGTATATTAAATGTGTATTGTATGTAATAATATTTATTATATATGTTTTTCTGTCTTGCTAACAATATTCCCCTAGAGATATAGTCTTGCTTATACATTTTATATATAATTGCCTTGTTTCCTGCAAAGATTTATATTGCTTTATTTTTCATTGAAATTCATTTGCTGTTGTTTGCCTATGGTTTAAAAAAAGTACAAGGAAATATAAGATGGCAGAAGGGTTAGTGCAAGCTACACTAACCTCCTGCAAACCAATCTGGAATTACACCTAAATTGTAGAGAAATCATCCTGAATAACCAACTGAATACTATCTTGAGAGAAGCCTTATATCCAAGGACAGACAGAGAAAACAACTTCACTAAAACAAGACTGGCAGGCAGTGTAGAGTAGACATAAGAGGGCTGGCTGGGCTCCAGCAGATGGCAGCTGAAATTTGGGAGGGATATTTCAGTGGCTGAGGGGTTCACTTGAGAAGTGTGGGGTCTAAACCCCAAGCTTGGCACCCCAGCCTACAGCAACAAAGCCAGAAAGGAACCCAGATAATATCCAGCTATGAAAAGCAGCAGGGTTTCTGTCCACCACAGAGAGATGGCTAGAGATGCAGAGAGCTACTTAAAGGGCCAATGAACAAAATTTTGTTTGCATCTATTTAACCTGGACTCCAGCACAGGGAGGATGGAGTGGACTAGAGGCACCTGAGAAGAGTCTGGGGCTTGTGGTTCTAGGGAGAGAACTGAAGGTACAGTTGACAGGATCCCTGTACTGAGTCATTCCCCTTGCTGCAGAAGCCATATTTATCAGGCAGAGCACACCTCTCCAGGTGGCATCAGCCCGAGGGGAAGCAATAGCCAAGCCAAAATAATTACTCTGCCCCACCCCATGGAGCTTAAGCCCAGCTGCTGATTACAGAATGATTAGTTTAACAACAGATCAGTTTAAGAAATGATCAGTTTAACAGCTGAGGGGGAAAATAGAATCAGCCAAAATGGGAAGATAAAGAAACAGACTCCACATGAAAGAATAAGAGAATTTTCCAGGAGAAGGACTAGATGAAATGGAGGAATGCAATATATCAGATACAGAGTTTGGAGTAATAATTATAAGGATACTCAACAGCATGTAAAAAGACATAGAAATCATAACAAAAGACTAGTCAGAAATAATGAATGCAATATCCAAAACAAGTAATACACTGGAAGGAATAAACAGTAGGTTGCATTAAGAAGAGGATTAAATCAGTGTTTTGGAAGACAAGATAGGAAAAAAACACCCAGGCAGAACAGCAAAAAGGAAAAAAAAAGAATTCAAAAAATATGGTCAGAGCTTAAGAAACATTTTAAACAATATGAAGCATAACAATGTGCCAATCATGGGAATACCAGAAGGAGAAGAGAGTGAACAAGGCATTGAGTACCTTTTGAAGAAATAATGACCAAAAACTTCTCTAATCTGATGAAGGAAAAAGATATACAAGTCCAGGAAACTCAGAAAATCCCAAACAAATTGGACCCAAGGAGTCCTACACGGAGACACATTATAACTTAAATGGTGAGGCTTAAAGACAAAGAGAGAATCCTAAAAGCCACAAGAGAAAAGCAGGCTGTCACCTACACGGGAGTACTAATTAGACCATCTTCCAGTAACTCAACATGAACATTACGGACCAGAATGGAGTGGTGTGAAGTAATCAAAGTAATGAAGAACAAGGATGTACAACCAAGGCTACTTTATCAGATAAGGCTATAATTTAAAATTAAAAGAGAATAAGCAGCTTCTAGGAAAATAAAAAGCTAGTTTGTTAACCTCAAACCAGTACTGCAACAGATATTAAAGGCCTTGCTTTAAGAAGAAAAAGAGAGAGAGAAAAATAAACTGAAGAAAACAGTCTAATGATAAAATGGCACTACATATGTACCCACCAATAATCACCTTACGTGTAAATGGCTTAAACACTCCAACCTAAAGAAGGAGGGTAGATGAATGAATAAGAAAACAAGATCCATATTTATTCTGCCTCCACGAGACCCACCCCAGATCAAAAGATACATGCAGACTAAAAGTAAAGGGAAAAAGATATCTCATACAAATGGAAAAGAGTAAAAAAGCTGGGATAACAGTACTTCTATCCAATAAAATAGACTTTAAAACCAGGCTAAGTAAGAGACAGAGAAGGACATACCTAATGATAAAAGGAACAACCCAATAAGAGAATTTAACCCTAGTAAACATTTATGCACCTAACATAGGAGCACTTAAATATGGAAAGCAAATTTTGATGGACATAAAGGGAGAGATCTACAGAAATACAATCATAGTTGGGGATTTTAACACAACATTGACTTCAGTGGTAGGGTCTTCCAGGCAGTAAATCAACAAGGAGACAGCTGCTTTAAATAACAAACACGATCAAATGGATTTTATTGATATCTTCAGAGCATTTCATCCCAAAGGAGCAGAAAATACTTTTCAAGTGCACATGGAATATTTTCTAGGATAGACACAAAACAAGTCTTAAGAAATTGAACAAGATTGAATCATGTCAAGCATCCAAATACATCAATGCCTCAAAAAGATCATGCACCATGATCAAGTGGGATTAATTTCAGGAATGCAAGGTTGGTACAACATTACCAAATCAATAAATGTAATTCACCTCATCAACAAAATGAAGGATGAAAACCACACAATCATATCAATAGATGCAGAAAAAGCATTTGATTAAATCCAGTGTGCATTTAAAACTCTCAGCAAAGTGGGGATTAGGGATCATATAATAAAGCCATGTATGACAAACCCACTGCAAGCATCATATTCATTAGGCCAAAACTACAATTGTTGCCCTTAAGATTGGGAACAAGGCAGGGATGACCTCTTTCACCTTTCTTATTCCACATAGTACTGGAAATCCTAGCCACGGCAATCAGACAATAAAAGGCATCCAAATTGGAAAGGAAATAGTAAAACTGTCTCTATTTGCAGATAATTTGATACTGTTCATTGGGAACCCCAAAAATTCCACCAAGAAACTACTATAACTGATAAATGAATTCATCAATGTAACAGGATACAAAATTAATATTCAGAAATTAGTTGCAGTTTTATATGCCAATAACAAACTGACAAAAAGGGAAATTTTGAAAACAATATCATTCATAATTGCTTCAAAAAGAATAAAATACCTAGAAATAAACCTAACCAAGGATGTAAAAGATCTGTACGTGGAAAATTACAAGACACCAAGGAAAGAAATTAAAGATACAAATAATTGGAAGCACATACCATGTTTATGGAATTAACATAATTACAATGCTCATGCTAACCAAAGCAATCTAGAGATTCAACACAATTCCTATCAAGATTCCAATGAGATATTTCACAGAACTAGAATAAATATTTCAAAATTTATATGGAATGTCAAAAGACCCCACATAGCAACAGTGATCCTGAGAAAGAAGACCAAAGTAGGAAGAATAATAGTACTAAATATCAAACTATATTATAAAACCAGAATAATCTAAACAGCATGGTACCGCCATAAAAACAGACACATAGATCAATGGAACAGAATAGAGAGCCCAGAAATAAACCCATACTGTAATTGTCAATTAATATTTGACATAGGAGCAAACATATACAATGCACTAAAGATAGTTTATTCAATATATGGTGTTGGGAAAATTGGACAGTTATGTGCAGAAAAATGAAACTAGACCACCTTCTTACACCACACTCAAGAATAAATTCAAAATGGATCAAAGACTAAAATGTTAGATGCGAAACCATAAAATTCCTAGAAGAAAACATAAGCAGCACAATCTCAGACATTGCTCATAGCAATTTTTTACCCAATATATTTCCCCAGGCCAGGGAAACAAAAGAAAAGATTAACAAATGGGACTATATCAAACTAAAAAGTTTTGCACAGCAAAGGAACTCTTTAACAAAATAAAAGGACAATCCACAGAATTGGAGGACATATTTGCTGATACATCTTCAAGGGGGTTAATATCCAAAATTTATGAAGTACTTACAAAATTCAACACCAAAATAATGAATAGCCCAATTAAAAAATGGGCAAAGGACCTGAATAGACCTTTCTTCAAAGAAGACATAGAGATGGCCTATAGACATATGAAAAGATGCTCAATATCACTAGTCACCAGAGAAATGCAAATTAAAACCACAATGAGATACCATCCCACACCTGTTAGAATGGCTATCATCAATAATTCAACAAACAGCAAGTGCTAGCAGGGATATGGAGAAATGGGAACACTTTTGTTGGTGGGAATGCAGATTGGTGTAGCCACTGTGGAAAGCTATATGGAGATACCTTAAAACAGGGATGTCAAACTCATTTTCACTGGGGGCCGCATCAACCTTGTCCTTCGAAGGGTCAAAATAATTTTAGGACTATATAAATGTAACTATTCCTTAACTGATAAGGAGTTGAAATTACATTTGGCCCTTTGAAGGCAACCAAAAGGCTGATGTGGCCCAAGGTGAAAATGAGTTCGACACCTCTGCATTAAGAAATTAAAAATGCCTTTTGAGCAATCCCACTTCTGAACATATATCTATCTGAAGGAATCCTAAACACTACTTCAAAAGAACTTAAGCATCCCTATGTTCATTGCAGCGTTATTTACAATCACAAAGATGTTGAAGCAGCCCAAGTGTCCATTAATAGATGAGTGGATAGAACACCTGTGGAACATTTACACAATGAAATACTACTCAGACAAAAAAGAGGAATATTTTACCCTTTGCAACAGTATGGGTGGGCCTGGAGAACATTATGCTCAGTGAAATAAGCCAATCAAAAAAAGACAGTTACCATATGATTTCACTCATATGTGGAATGTAATGAACAAACTGACTTAAGGAAAAGGGGATAGGTTCATAGATGGAGAGCAGGATCCAGCTAGTGGTGGAGGGGTTAGGGTGTGAAGGGATTGAGAAAAAAAGGAAAAAGGACTTATGGACATGGCTAACAGTGTGGTGATTGCTGGGGGTAAGGGATATAAGGGGACTAAGTGGTAATGGGAAAAAAATGCAATAAATATAAAAAAGATTATCTCAAAAAATGAAATAAAATACACATTTATTTCCCAGAAATATAAATTATTGTATCAGCCTAATTTATTAAATAATTTTTCTTTTTCACACTAAATGAAATATAACCTTTCTCATATATATTTATATATTTTTTTATTTTTTAGATCTGATCCACTAGTCTCTTGGTTTGTTACTCTATCAATACCATATTAATTTGATTGTTGTTACTATATATAAATTTCTAATAACTCATGGGACAAGTTCCTTCATTGTGCTTTTGTATCATGTAAAAAATGCAGAGTAATGTGGGTGTTTTGGGAAATGTTGGGAAATGTGGGTATGTTCAGGTATTTTTTTTGCCAAATTAATTTTAAGATTGTTGTATCCCAAAACCAAAAGAAAATAAAAACAATTATTACTGTACTGGAATTCTAATTGGAATAATATTAAATGTATAAATCACATTTGAGAGAAATTTCATGTTATACTATTAAAACTCCTCTCAAAACATAGATTATCTTTCCATTTGTTCAGATCTTATGTCTTTTAGTAGGATTTTATACTTCATATAGGCCATATGTCTTTTTAAATTTATTTGTAGCAAATAAATTTCACAATTTTTTCACTAATGGGCAAGGAATAACTTATCTTATTTCCATTTTTAGTTTCTTAATGACCATTTAGAGATAAGTTAATGCATTAAAAATGCTTATCTTCTCACGGAGCACTTTCTTGTCAATCTCTGGCAACTTATAAATGTGTGCAAGAGACAATTCATAGAGCTAACATTATTTTTCCTCCTGTGTATATCCTGATATTTTGTGAGACATTCTGGAAAAATAAAAAGGAAAAGAAGAGAGGATTGCAAAATGGCCACAGAATAGGAGGATATTTCTCAGACCTCTTCCCAGAATCAAATTAGAAATTAAACTAAATAAGGGAATGGTCACCTGGAATTACCAACCAAAGACTACCTGAAGAGAAGACTTTAAACCAAGAATGGACAGAAACCACCCCAAGACCAGCAGGAAGTGTTGGTTTGTGCAAGGGGCTGGCCCCACTTCTGTAAGCAGTAGGCTGAGGTGATGGAAGAATACCACAGCTGTGTGAGCTTCTCCTTGAGAAAAGTATAGCCTGAACCCCAGACTGGGATCTCTGGCGTGGAATGCCAGAGTCTGGATCAGCTGTCCACATAGCATCCAATGGTAAAAGGCTGTGGTATTTCTATGTGCTGGAGAGAGATGAAGATTGCTGGAGAAAAAAACCTCATTTTTTAAGAGGCCAAAGCATAAGTTTTTCATTTGCAGCCACTTACCCTGGGCTCTGGCAAAGGAAGGACTCTGGAGACTGGAGTCACCTGAGGAGAATCTGGAGTGGGAGGCACTGGGGAGAGATCCCTGTGTGCGGATCCCTGTGTGGGGTCAACCCTGGATATCACAGCAGCCATTTTTCCTGAGGAGAGCAAGTCCCTCCCAGGGGAAAAGCAATTACCCCAAACTCTGGGATACATCTCACCCCCACCCCTTGGAATTTTGCTTGCTCCACCCAGCATCTTAACCCCTGCTGAGAAGACAGCAACATAGGCAGACTCAGGGTGTGTTAGAGACTGGCTTCGGGTATAGCACTTCCCTACACTTTCCTAGGAAGTGGACTGGTGTTTTCCCTCAGGGGAGAGCCAATAGAAACACATTAGAAACACCCTGCTAGTTTCAAACCAGAACTCTGGGCTCTGAGGCCCCACCCACCAGCCCTGCCCAGTTCAGGGAAGTAATCTGAGACATACTCAGACCTGTGACTCTGGGGTGGGGGAATGCATCCAACATCTTTCCTGAAGTCTGAATGGTACCTCCCCCTAATGGGAGATCCAGGGGTTCCATGATCCCAATTCCACCAGAAGCCCTCTCAGAAACAGCCATTTCAGTGACTAACACTAAAAGCCAGCCAGCAGGTGGCAGAGGCAGAGGCAGAACCTGCAGTGCCTTGTGATATATGCAGACCCACCTGTGGGCCCTGGTCTGGGAAAAGCCAGTCTAGGAGTGTAGCTTTGCCCCTTACATGCACAACTAAGCCTTACACAGACACCTATAAACTGTGGATCACTAGTAACTATGAACAGGCTGCCAGATGTGGACATCATCTCACATTGGCTTACACCAGCTTTAGACAATCTCAGAGCAGTATCCAAAAGGAGATCCTAGTAGGTAGGCACTAAACTTTGCTGAGATGAATTTCTCTTTGTTCTTTTTCATAGCTTTTTTACTATTTTTTCTCTTTTCTATTTTTCTTTCGTATATCTTATTTTACACTTTTCTTACTCTGTTTTTGTTCTTCCCATTTCTTATTTTTTCTTTCTTTTCCTTTGTTTTTCCCATTATTCTATTTCTATTCCTTATTCTTATTGTTTCTTTCTTCTTACAATCTTTTTCTTTTGTCTTATTTTTTATTTTACCATTGGTTTTCTGTTTTTTAAAATTTTTTTCTCTTTTGTAATTATTTGTGCTGTTGTTGGGTTTTTAATTTGTTTTTGTTTGTGTGTGTGTGTGCTGTTTTGTTTTGTTATGTACAATCAGCACCTGTATAAGAACTTGCAAAAAATGGTTGGGGTTGGGCCTCTCAGTCAGCCAGCCAGAAAGGAGATCCCACCAACAAATGGGTCAACAGAAATCAAGACACAGTTATAACAGGAGGACACATAACCCACACAAGGAACATTCCTAGAGCATTCTGCTCAGGATATCAAGGGGATTGCACCAGTGGGCTCCATAGGACTCCTACCACATAAGGTCATGTTATGAAGACTGGTAGTCAAAGAAGATCTATCTAATACATGGAACAAACAAACAGAGACAACTAAAATGGGGAGATGAATAAACAACCCCCAAACAAAAAAAAAGGGATCTCCAGAAAAAGACTAAATGAAATTGAGGCAAACAATTTATCAGACATAGAGTTCAAGGTAGTGATTATAAGAATGCTTAAGGAACTTAGTGAGAACTACAAGGGACTTAGTGGGAACTACATCAACATGAAAAATGACATAGAAACTATGACTAAAAACAGTCAAAAATAAAGAATACAGTATTTGAAATGCAGAATATACTAAAAGGAATTCAAAGGAGGTGAGATGAAGCAGTGGATTGAATCAGTGATTTGGAAGACAAGTCAGGAAACAACACCAATCACATCAACAATGACAACAAAAGACTTAAAAAAGAAAGAGGATAGTTTAAGGAAATTCTGGAACAACATGCAATGTTAGAATATCTATATCATAGGAATACCAGAAGAAGAAGAAAATGAGCAATGGATAGAAAACCTGTTTGAAAAAGTAATGACAGCAAACTTGCCTAACATGGTGATGGAAATACTCAAGTTCAGGAAGTACACAAAATCCCAGTCAAGATAAACACTAAGAGACCCACACCAAGATATATTATAATTTAAATGTCAAAATTTAAAGACAAAGAGTGAATCTTAATAGTATCAAGAGAGAAACAGTTACCAACAAAGGAGTTCCCATAAGGCTGTCTGCTGATTTCTGAACAGAAACACTTCAGGCCAGGAGGGATTGGCATGAAATAATAAAAGTAATGAAAAGCATGGACATGCTATCATTTAAAATTGAAGTAGAAATAAAGAACTTGATTCAAGAAAATAAAAAAGCTAATGGAATGGAATACCACCAAACCAGCAGTGCAAGAAATGTTAAAGGGACTGGTTTAAGAAGAAAAAATCAGGATAGGAAAATAGGTGTAAAGAAAAAAATGGAGATAGGCAAGATGGCATCCTCCAAGGACCAATCTGGAATTACAACTAAATTGTGGAGAAATCACTCAGAAGAAACAACTGAGCAATAGCCAGGGAAAAGTCTTATAATCTCAGACAGACAGAAGAATCATCTTCAGCCACTAACTGACTGGTAAGGAGTGTCGTAGAGACTGAAGAGGGTTGTCTGGATGCTCACAGGTGGCAGCACCAGAGGGATAATTAAGCAACCAAGTGGATCCCCCAGAGAAGTGTGGGGTCTAAACTTTAAGTTGGGATTCCCAGCCAAGAGTACCAGAGCCTCAAAAGTGCAGAGATAACAACAGGCAGTGAAAAGTAGCAGGGTTGCTCTCTGCCAGAGGCAGATGGCTGGAGATGCAAAGAGTCATTTAAAGGGCCAATGTACACATTTTCATTTCCATCCACTTATCCTGGGCTCTGGCAAAGGTGGGGACAGAGTGGGCTGCAGACACTGGAGGAAAGACTACAGACAGAATCTTTGGAGAGAGAGTTCAGAGAGTAGCTGCTGGGTTCCCAGTGCTGAGTCATCACCCATAAGGTAGCAACCATCCTGCTCAGGCACACCACTACCCTCAGAGCAGCAGCAGCCTGAGGGGAAAACAATAGCCCAACCCAGGAGGAATTCTGCCCCGCCCTATGGGGATTAAACCTGACTACTGACTGCAAAGTGACTAATTAACAACTGAAGGAGACAACTATAGACAGCAGATCTCTGGCAGTCTCAGAGCAGGCTGCCTAAGGTCAGGTGAGGTCAACATCTGACACCACCAGAAGTGGATTCAGAAAGGGAAAAACAGTGGTAAATACAAAAGACTACCAAGATGAAATCCACTGTGGTCTTCTCCACGATTGGTGATATTTTCTTTCCTGCATAGCTTTTTAACATTCATTTTTTGTTCAGCAAGTTTATGCATATTAAGTCACTAGAATTTATACTATAGTTTATTTCTCACCTTTAATAGTCTTAATCTCTTTACACCCTTATTAATACTGCTTCATTTGCTGTTGATACTGAGATTGTGTTATGTTTTAAGAACTAAATATATGTTAACTCATTTAATCCTCATGTCAGTTCTGTAAGGCAGTTGCTCTCATGTCCAATTTATAGTAGGTGAAACTGAGGCACAGAGTGGTTTGGTGACTTGCCTCAGGTCACACAATTAACAAATGGCATACCTGGGGTATGAATCTCAGCTGTCAGGCTCCAGAGCCTGTGGTCTAGTCACTTACATTGTGATATCCCTCCAATAATGACCTCAATTAAGTTGCATACCTGAGAATTGATCACTTCATTTAATATTTGTTGTTAATCTTTCCTAGTAACCAAATCAGGATATCTATTGAGCACTCAAGACACATGACAGAACAGGCTGTCTCTGAAGTTATCACAAGCTGAATTCTCAATTTTAAGAGCAAGTGTTCCCACTGTTGGGTGGCCAGAGAGCCTGCCTGGCCAAAATATAGCTTTGTGTAAAGAAACTAGAAGGTAGCAAGCCTGCCTAGTAGACAGGCACCATAAGCTATTATAGCACAAATCAATAGCAAAGCTCTATTTCTTTCCTCCATACAAAAAAAAATAAAATAAAACACCTAGTTTCCCCTAAAGTAGAACCACAGCTAAAAAAAATTAAATTGTACTTTTTCCTACCCAAAGATTTTTTTTATCCTGATTATCCTATAAATAGGAACAGGTATTTTAATTTTATAGAAGGAAAATTGAGACAAGGTGAGTTCTTATTACAGAAATGTTACTGAGTAAATTGGTGGAGAGGTTTTCAGTGCCATAAAGCACTTAAAATGAGAAGGAAAATTACCCTTAGTTCTTGTAGTACTCTGGACACATTTAAAAACATTCTCTTATTTATATTTATGAATATTTGTATCTACTTAGCAGAACACTATTTTATTTCACCAATATTATGCTTAGGAGTTAAAAGTAGAGGTTATCTAGTGTGATTTCTAGGTACCTCCTAGAGTTTAGTTTTGAGATATTTATAATTTTAGTTTCTAACACAAAAAAGTCATACTTATGGCCGGGGTGGGGGGGGGCAGGAAGAAGTATATAAAGGGAGATATAATATGCTAATACTAAACATTATTAATAATTCACACTGTGTAAATTATTCTGAATGTTGATCTTTGAAGGGAAAGAACCTAGTAGACAGGAGGTCACCAGGAACCCAAATAGAAATTTGCTTTACAGAGGAACAGAGGTGAAACTGAGAAAAAGTCTAGAAGGCAGCATCTAAGGACCCAAAAAGAAACTGCCTCACTTTTGTTTTATGTAGAAGAGACTTACAGTGTAAGCAAGCCAAATCTATTAATCTTTATTATATGAGAAAGAATGGTCACAGAAATTTTTACTACATAAACCAACTTATATAGTATTAGAGTATTAAATGCAAAAATGCACGATCAGTAATTTAAAATTATAACTAAGCTTAAGCAGCTAAATTGAGGTACAAATCAAACTCCAGGACAGTTGTTTCTAAAATACACTGAACATATTATGCTGGACACTGTTAACATACAAAGCAAGGTAGGTACTGCTGAAACAGAAAGAGAGCCCCCAAATGTCTCCATTGCTCAAATATAAAGTACTACCAGAGCAAGCCTGGAGCCCTGCTAAGGTTTTGCTTGGGAAGAGAGTCTAAAATTGGGATGAAATTGTCTGAAAGGATTTTTTTTTAATTCTTCAGAGCAAAGAATTAAATGATAGAATAGGTGTAGTATTAACAATAGAAAGAATCTTGCATTTGGAATTTATTCTGCAGGAGTCGAGAATAATTTTCTTGTATAGCAGTCTTCTGAAAATGCTAGCAGTCCAGGAAAATCAGCAAATACAACCAATCTAAAGATATCACAGAGCAATCCTAGCAGAGGGTATAAAGTATACCCTCCTATCTATTGACTTATCTATTGCAAGAAAGTTTAAAGTTAGAATATCCTTGTTTCACACATTAACCATATTTTACTGTAAAAACTGTGAACAGTCTGAAATTTACCCTATAGGCAAATTACCAACAAGCAATACTACTAGCTTGCCACAGGTTCACAAATACTAATAGAAGACAGTAGACTCCTGGCTTTAAGACAAGGAACCATTTGTTACTCACAGCAATAGCAGTAGCAACAACATTTGTGCCATTTCCCCAAGCTCCAATTCCACAGAGAAATGGAAAGAGGGCCAGGTGAAGTCTAAATATACAGCAGACTATTACAGGAGGTCCCCAAGTATAGAGGACCCAATTTTTTTTTAATAATGGGCAGTAAGCTTGTCTGCCTTTTGCCACAGTAGGTCTTTTAATGTTGTTTGTCACATAAATATCCTTGAAAAGATAGTGTGGAACAAAGACAATTAGTGCCTCTGTGCATCAGTCGTGTAAAAACACAAGAGAGCCAAAGAGAATTGTCTCTAACAATAGGAGATTGCTTGTTAACTTTTATATTTAGACTTTCTGATATTTCAGTAATATTTATTTGTACCTTTCTGTGATCCAAATATGTGAGGGAACAGATGAGAGAAATCCCTCAGTAATAAAATTCCAAAACTAAGAATGCAGATGTACTAGACATAATGTTTCTACAACCATTATCTGGACTACTACATCTTTATTGTGGAATGGGATGTTTGGGTAAAACCCATGCTCTCCCTAGCTCTTGAAGTGCTTGCTCTAACATGGGATAAACCAATTAGCAAAATCCATTTATCCTACACTGATAAGTTTCGATAACCTACATTTAAGTAGTTTTGATAACCTACCTTTAAACAAGATTTAGCTAGGGAGAGGAGGGGTAGGATGACCCAATAAATCTCTTTTATGGTTTGAGCAAGTTTAAATGCAAGACACAACTGAAAGCATCCTTTCAGTACAGCATGATTCAAAAAAACAAAAGTGATACAATAAAATGATTTGTATTTTTAATTTTCCTTTTTTTAATGAAATGATTGAAGCAAATAATAGTATGGTTATACATTTCAATAAGTGGTTTTGGAAACTGATGAGCTATCTCTCACAAGAGAAAAGTACATTTACACATCAAAATATTTGATAACTTATCATTATCTTCCTGAGAAAAAATTAAGATTATGTAGCAACAAAAATAATTCTCCATTTCTTTAAGTTTAATTCTAATCCATGTCCCCTTCCATTATATGCACACTACACAAATTCTGTCATTTTATCTGATTTATGAAGGATTTGTGAAAAAGAAATTCACTCTGGACATTTTCTCATACCTCTAGATAATACTCATATCTGTGGGATAGATATGCCATTTTGGAATTTAATGTGTGAATATTTTTTCTTTATATATGCTAAAGACGTACCTTTACATATTTTTTCTTTTTACATGTTGAATTTTCAAGTTAAATTCTTGCTATTAAAAACATCTTTAGTCAGTCCAGAAGCAGTTTCTTTATTAGGAGTATTAGGCAAATCATACATACTAGAATACTGTGTTCAGTCAAAATTCAAGGAACACATGTATCCTGATAATTAGTTATGGGAAAGGAGGAGATGCAGTCCAGGACCACAGATCCAAAGATTTAGTAAAACTGGCATAAACAACAAGCATTCCAGAGTGGATCCTACCACATTCCTCTACTGTGGAATTACTGAATTACAACCATGTTAATTATTAAGTTACAAATGCTTAACCAGTTGGAATAGCCCAAAAACAAACAAACAAACAAACAAACAAACTTTGCTTCATCTCTGGAATAACAATATTTTAAAAAATTTAAAAGATGAGTGTGAACAACTAGAATAGCACCAGGATTTCTTTGTCTAAACTTCAGTCTCTAAAGAAATATGTTAATAAGAATGAAAGACCCAGGAGTTTCACAGGACTTTGACCTTTTGCCCCTTGAGTTCTAGTAATCAGGTTCTAGTCTCAAACCATCAGAAAAATACATGCCATATAATTATAAAGCTGCCAGATTGATATGATAATGACCATTTATTTAATTTTCCATTTTGAAATAATACCTAGAAAGTATAAAAAACAGTATCTGGCACATAGTAACTTATTGATATATTAGATATTATTATTACTGGAGCAGTAATATATTGGAACAAACATGAGATCTTTAAAATTTTTAAATAAAATTTAACTCAAATGACATCATTTTTATTGTATTTTTTCCATTATCATTTATCCCCCTTATTATGCCCTCTTCCTCCTCCACCTCCACCCTCCCCTTCACAATCACCACTCTGTTGTCTCTGTGAGTCCTTTTTCATTTTTGCTTGATCCCTCTACCCCTCAACCCATCCCCAGTGCTGTCAGCCTACTCTCTATGAGTAAATGACACTATTTTTAGCTTTGTATTCATTGTACTTTTATCATTTTATATATTTGTTCTTTCCTTAAATGTGTGTGAAATTTTAAAAAATATTTTTTTATTTTTATATACTTGTCAATTTTACAAATATGGTGCTAAATAAATGCTCAAAATATTAGTCAATCAGTTGTATGTCAAGGCAAGATTTTCTTTCTTCTCCCCATTTTTCTCTTTGATAGATCTCTGATAGATCAGTAAACAGAAAGCATTTATGTATTAATTCAGAGACATGATGCTCTGCAAGGTGGTCAGTAGCAGTAAGAAAACTCTTTAAATGCATTATAGTTATTTCTCATTCATAACTGAAAAACAAAGGGAAAACCAAGAAAATCAGAAAGCAAATAGGTTTCAAGATGCCCATTCAGGTTTGACACTATAAGAACCAAAAAGGGACTGACTCAATAGGGCAAATAAAGAAACATGACTGTGTGTTCATGACAAGATCAAAATGAACCTACACATTTTTCTAGATATTATGTGCATAAATGAGGCTTAACAACCATAAAAAAGTGTTGCTTCTAAAGCTGAAATTAATTTTTCTCAGTAATTATTCTGATCCTAGAAATGAGAAAGAAGCATTTTCTTTTCATGAGAGTTGTGTGTTATTCTTAATGATAGAGATAAATTTTATAAGTGTTGCCTGGTAAACATAACTTAATAAATGTATCAAATAATTGCAAAATAACAATGTCTCTTCTTGCAAGTGATGCTTACAGAGATGTCAATTTCTTCCAAAATTTAATGATTTCCTTCTACTTTTTAGTAGAAGAGCTGTTTTCAACCTTTTTCATTTCATGGCACACATAAATTGATTACTAAAATTCTGTGGTACAGAAATACATGTATATTTCCTTGAAGGAAGAATAAACTCTAGGGGACAAATTGGTCCATCTTGGAGCCAGTTTTACATTTATATTCCTTTGAATCCAAGAACTATGCTGCAACCTGATAAATCATAGGCACATTATAGCAAACAGCCACACAGTATGTGTATGTGTGTGTGTGTATATATGTATATATATGTATGTATGTGTGTGTGTATATATATATATATATATATATAAAATCTCCAATCTGACAAAATTCACACCAGACAACTATTGTTGTCTTAGCTGTTGTCATTTTTTTTAAATTTGACAATCTAAAGAAAAAGAGGTCAGTGGCGCTAAGTAGTTAGTTATTGCATGTTTTAAAAATTCTTATGGCACTCCAATGTGCCTCAGAACACCTGCTGAAAATCACTGGAATGGAGCAACTAACAGATCATCCTTAAACAGCTATTTCATGTATCATGTTTATCTTAAAAAAGCAAAATATTGAAGAAAACTATTTACCAGAATTAAATACTGCTTTCATCTTTTCTTTCCTTGTTGGCTGTAGCATTTACAATGTCATCATCATATTGTCATGATTCTACTAGATTACAATTCATTTCCCCTTGTTACCCAAGAGCCTAAAAGCAAATTCCCAACAATGAGTTAGGAAGCATAAAACAATTCTTAGAAAAATTAGATTAGATATGAAGATATACAGAAAAAGTTAGAAATAGGGAATTACACTTATCAAGTTGCACATCAAGAAATGTCATTTGTGAGATCTCTAAGGAAACTGTTGTGGCTTTTTGCTATACTGTGCCTGATTTGTCAGGTTGCAGCATAGTTCTTGGATTCAAAGGAATATAAATGTAAAACTGGTTCCAAGATGGACCAATTTGTCCCTAGAGTTTATTCTTCCTTCAAGGAAACTTCACTAAGTGGATTTTGCCTGAATAAAAGCTGTTGGTGAGCTGATATTTTTTCTTCTTTCTGTGTGCTCAACTTAATTGTCTCATAACTATGCTTCACCTCTTTTCTGGAGTTTTCAACAAACTTACTGATGAATACTGAAGTAAAATATAGTTAAATTTGCATTGTCTGGAAAAGGGGTGTCCACATAATTCATATAATTTAAATCACATAACTTATAACCTTCATGCTCTAACTTTCCCTGATTCTCTTCCTAGAACATGCTAAAAAGTAGTAAAATCAATATTATCTCCTCATTGTTTTAAACCTGTCTACTTTTTAGGAGAGCTGCTAATAAGCAGTGAAATTATCTAAGAGGCCAGAAGAAGAAGAAATGAGAAGGAAATGCCAGTAATGTCTAAAAAAGAAACATTTCAGAACTTTAAACTTTTTTCTATCAGGCAGAGATTATTTTCTGTTTCTTTATGGATTTATTTCCTTTATAAAGTTTACATGGATTTTTTGGAAGGAACCATTCAAACATTGTTATAAACACCTTGTAATTTTATATACTTTAACACTTTATAATTACTGACATGCCATTTACTATATTTTAATGTGCACCCACATTTTTGGCCAAAAGTTTCAGGGAGAATTTTTTTCATTTAAATTGTTTAATTCAATTATTTATTTATTCATATTTAGAACCTAAATGGATGATCATATTCTAGGCTATTATTTTACATACAGATATCATTATTGCTTTCTAGAGTTACACTTTTAATGCATAAGCATAAATTAAAGAATTAAGGACATTTATGTAGATATGGAATTAGTACTACCTTTGTATAATGTACACCCTTATTTTGCCCTTAAAAATGTGGGCAAAAAAAGTGTGCATTATACATGGAAAATTCTGGTAAAGAAATAACAATATCAAAAGCAAAGTTCTCCTTTCAATTTTTTTCTCTTTTTTGGTCTTCCAGTGTTTCTCCTTTTTTCCCTTCGTCATACCTTAGTTTTTAAAGAAAAGGGGAGAAACAACCAATTAATAATCTTAAAATGATACAATGCTACATAAATAAATATGTGAACACATATCTAAATATGAAACTAAAACATTTCCAAATATTTTCCACTGTAATAATGGAATAAGACAATTACAGCTTAAGAGTTTAAGAACACTTATCACTCTAGTGATTTTCTAAATATTTTCAATATGTAATAGAAAATGGCTTTCTGCTCAGTACACCAGATAAATCTGACCATGAAGTTACTTACAGGGTAACTAAAAGGTGTTGGGCTGTGCTTTATGGCTCTCTATATAGAATGATGGCTAAATCTAATATTACTTTATAACTCATGAATAAATTATACAGTTCATCTTATTTTTTAACCTGAATTCTTGACTGTGTGAGAAATGTAAGTATCACACTGTTTAGCAAAATGATTTTACAATTATCTCACTTTAAAAAAAGAAAATTTTTTCATGCAGCACTACCCACTTTCACCTGCCCCAACTATAGACAATTACCTCTCTTGTGTAAAATCTGAGTCACAAATTTATGATCTAGAAAAGTCTGATTAGAGGGCCCCAGCTCTGTATGCTTTCAAAATCAGGGTATGACTTTGCCCTCCTTTGTACTGACATTGTTCAGAGAGTAATCTGTGGCTAGAGGTAGATGGTGGTTATAAAATGTCCTCTTTATTCAAAAAAATTTCCTCTTTATAGTCCACTAATTACAGATATATTTAAGTTGACCTCCTTCTTGTCCCTATAAGTTTTTTAGAAAGTAATAATATCATAAAAGTTAGAAAAAAGACAAAAATTATTTGAAGTGAATTGGACTTCTTCTTGTTGACACCAGCCTTATAAAGAATTTACAAAAAAAGTCTGATATGGAATGAATTCAAAATTTGGCTTAGGCACTCAATAATTTCTGCAACCCTGATAAATTACTCCCTCTTCGTATACTAAGCATAAGTCTACAGTGCAGAGTTCTTCCATCAGTTAATGTTATGTGTGCAAGATTCTTAGCAGAAAATAGTCATGTACCAAGAAGCTATTTTTTGGGAATCCACTAGTAGGGTTGGGCTGAGGTCTTGGTTGGACATTCTCTTATTAATATAGTGTAGCATATTGGTCCTCTAAGCCCTAGAAGTATACAAAGCTCTTCCAAAAATCAAGATGAATTAATCATTTTTTAAAAATCATCTTCCAGATTCATTGTTTCTAGATGTACTCTTTTCTAAACTTGACCTGTCAGAAAACTCCTTGTGTGATAAAGGCAGCATACCAGCAGAGCTCCCTTTCCTACAACTCCAAATTAGCCCCTCCCAACTGACAAATAAAACAGAGAGGCATTTCTTTCACCTATCACAAATTTGTTATGATTCATTATTCAATAGTTAAAATGCTCTGGGATGTCAAAGGGAGAAGTTGAAAAACTGTCATGCACATACTCTCAGTTAATCAAGATATCATAACAGCCTCATTTATACTACTAAAAAAGTACATTTTCAATACAAATTTACTTGTTATTAATAATAATTTATCAAAATCTCTAATATATTTTATTTATTTTATAAATTGACTCTACTAATAATTATAACTCAATCAGAAGCAATCTTTAACACTCAAGCTTTATAGTTATAAGTAATTCAGATTCAATTTTAATTTATATTCATAGTTTTGATACAGAATGTATGAAAGAGTAACCAATGAGAGATTTTCAAGCATGAAAAATGTTATATTATAATAGTATTGTTGGAAAGTAATACACCAAAAGTACAATTTCAAGCAAAATAAGAAAGAGTTAAATCAGTGGTTCTGTGTACCATATCACCATGGCATTTAGAGTCCCTTTGAAACATTTAAAAGTGACCTAACAGTTATATATTTAAATTATAATATTTACAATATGGGAAATTACATCTGTTTTAGTGACTTAAACTTACTATTAAGTATATATCAGATTGTACATAGGAAAAAAAATAATCCCCCATTGTACATAAGCAATGTGAGTTAGTCTGCAGACCCTTGCTGCAGAGGTTAAGAGCATGGACTTTCGAATCAGAAAGACTTTGACTTTGAAATCAGTCTCTGCCCCTTTGTTTGTAATGAACTCTGTTCAACTTTACCTTCGGTGGGCCTTGATTTTCTTATCTTTAAAATGGAGATAAAACCTGATAGAATTAAATAGCAATGTATTCAAAGTGTTTAGGAGCGTGCCTGGCCTTAGGCGGCTACTATAATTATCACCATTATTATTGCATATGTGGGAGATAATGCAACTCAAATTCCTTAAGATAATGTATTACTACAGTACTTATCACAGTAATATTCCCTAATAAATTATATTCCATATCAAAATTATTGGAGACAAATTTGTGACAAACCAGTCTTTCTATATACTTGATGATAAAAGATATATTTGAAGGGAAGCAAATTAACATACATTTACTGTTTGATCAAGTGATTCTAATTGATTCTCAGTGATTCAGGTACTTGTCTGACTTCCCATTGGGTCTCCTGGATTTTATAGCCAGAATTTTCCACTGCGAAATCTAAAGGCAGGGTTATATGTTAGTTTAATAGTTTTAGTGTAGTTTCTATAGACAAAAAACTCCCACTGGGTATATGTGCTCTGTGAAGAAGAGAACACCAGTGAGGAGGTCACTAATCAGTGACAAATCTCATAGTAATATTTACCAAACCAATTTGATTATTTGGTCAAGGCTTTGATGGACATAAATAGTCATTTTTGGAGATCAAAGATTGTCTCAGCCTTTAATTAAAACATCTTTGACATATAGCATTAATATCAAGAAATTCTGGCAATCATCCATTTATTTATTCATGGCACAAAAAAGTTATGCAATGGTTCACCATTTCATTCAGTCAGATTGGGGCAACATTTGAATTCCAAAACCAAAACAGTAAAATATAATACTGATGCTAGGATCAGAATTATTGCCCACTATAGAGTTAAACCTTAATATCACTTTGAAACAGGACTTTATCATACATGCTTGTTTGGATCTTATATTGGATTTGGATATAAAGCTGCTACTTAATTTAGGAGTGAAGGGTAAACAAACAAACAAGCAAAAAAAACCCCCAAACCCTACAAACATTAATCATCAGAAGATTCATTAATATGGGCTAATCAATAAATCTAAAAAAATAGAAATAATCTTTTTCTTTTTTAATTTATGAAATAAATGTAGAATGCTATAAAAAGGACTACTTTATACCCACCATTAGCAAAACTTAAAATTTAGCCATATTTTCTTTAGACTTTTTAAAAAATGTTTTCATTTATTTATTCCTAGAGAGAGGGGAAAGGAGGAAGAAAGAGAGGGACAGAAATGTTGATTTATGGGACCTGGCCCACAACCCAGGCATGCCCTGACTGGAAATTGAACTGGTGACCTTTCAGTTTGTAGGTCAATGCCCAACCCACTGAAGCACACCAGCCAGGGCTCTTTAGACATTTGAAAAAGCACTACAGTTGTTCTTGAAGATTTCTATGGATCTCTCTTCAGTCCTATATCACTTTTTCTTTTTCGAGAGGTGAAAGAAAAAGAAAAAGGAAAAGAAAAGGAAGGGAGGAGAAGAGAAGGGAAGGGAAGGGAAGGAAAGAAAGAAAGAGAGAGAAAGATTGAAAGAAAGAAAGAAGAAAGAAAGAAAGAAAGAAAGAAAGAAAGAAAGAAAGAAAGAAAGAAAGAAAGAAAGAAAGAAAGAAAGAAAGAAAGAAAGAAAGAGAAAAGAAAGGGAAAGAACGAAAGGTAGAGTAGAGGGAGAGAGAGGGAGGGAAAGAGGGAGGAAGAAACCTGATTTTTGTGTTTACAATTTTATGAACATTTTACTATATGTCCTTCAAAGGTATGTGTCTATGAGCAGTCCACAATATTGCATGTTTTTAAACTTCATTAATAGTACTCTACTATATGCATTTGTAAGGAGCAAGGAAAACTTAGCAAGAACAAAGGATTGTAAAACAGATGCAACCTAACATGTTTGGTTTGTAAAGCTACTACTGTTGAGCCAATCCCCAACCCTGTTCCTGCCTATGGTCTTTGTAAGCGAATAGCTAACTGCCACGTCTGCTTCTGCATAACGCTTGCTTGCCCGCCCATATATAAGGACTTAGCTGTAAGCGCTCGGCGCGACAGCCCTTGCGGGTATATTGTGTCTCCGGACACTTTGAGAGTCTGCCCCTGCGCAGGTAAAACTTGGCCAATAAAGTAACATCTCTGAAACTCTGAAAGTCTCCGGCATCTGTTCTCGCAGTTGCTGAATGCAACAGCATTATTTCATGTTTTTACATTTACTGAACACTTTTCAATATTTTATCTATATTCATATACATGTCTATAATTTACTTTTTTAATCACTATATATTATTTAATATAAAGATTACCACAACATATTAATAGTACTTAAGGTATATGGATTATTTCCAAACTTTTGCTATCAAACTGAATGTTATAATAAACAATCTATTGCAAAAGTATGGAAATACAGGGTCTGAAGATATGTAAATCTTCACATTTACCAGATATTGCCAAATCCTATCCAAAATGGTTTGGGAGTTCTCATTCCTCCATGTCTTGCACAACCTTCAGTGTTGTCAGATTTTATATTATTGCCTATTTCATATCTGTTTGGTATGAAATTATATTTGTGTTTAAATTTGTATTTTCATAATGACATTTGATTACTTTCTTTGAGAAAGTAATTGCTGTTTTATTATTTTATCAGATAGTCTTTTATGTTATTTAAGTGTTGTAAATATTGTGGATGCACAATATATATATATATATAAAATCAATGGTTGTACTGATTGTAACAAATGTTAGTGAGAACACAATCCAAGAAGTTCTACAGTGTCTGGGCTCAGGACAACCTGCTTTTATATAAGCTTATCCCTTCATATGTAGGAGACCTTTCTGCGTGGCGTGGGCCCAGCTCCCACTTGGAGATGCACAGGACCCACACCCACAGATAGGTTCTCCTGTGGGGAATCAGGCCTGCAATGTACCTAGGCCACTTTGAGACTTGCTTTTGCTAAAACTCCCTCACCCTGAATTGAGACAGCAAGTGCTTACTGTAACTTCCTAAAATCCATGCTAAATCTTCCAAGGATGAGTGTAACAGGTTCAACTACTTTTCCTTTTTCATTTGCAAATATCCTTCTGAGATGTGATTAGCGGCATCAGCTCCTTTGTTTTCTGTAAAAGGTAACCACCTAAAGCTTTTGGCCCCTCTTGAGAGTGAAGCCACCCACCCTTTTCCTTCATAGGACTTGGTAGTCTGTGTGAATGTCTCCCCCCATCCACAATGTGGTGGACCCCACGAGCCAGGGTCTGCATCATTCATGTGCATTTCCTTCACTACTCTGCAAACCCATACAAGACTCCCCTAGTGTAGACATAATGAGATATGCTTCCAATCCTGCTTACTAGTTGTTTAATTAACCTGTCACTTTTTAATAAATAATCACCTGAGAAATGGAGTCATTTAACCAAGGCAACAATTAAACTAACAAGTCTCAACTAAACCTTCTGTTCCATGGTGACAAAAGAGGCACTTTAATTCATCTC
The DNA here is from genome assembly GCA_028533065.1 of Trachops cirrhosus. Taxonomy (NCBI): domain Eukaryota; kingdom Metazoa; phylum Chordata; class Mammalia; order Chiroptera; family Phyllostomidae; genus Trachops; species Trachops cirrhosus. The sequence continues at coordinate 54,945,763 of CM052549.1, read as the reverse complement.
ACCCTTTGTGGTGAAGAAAATGTGATCATCCTTTTTGACTTGCCTATTTCATCATCATCACTTAGTAACTTGTACATGTTGCTATGAATCAGTGGCTTAATGCTATCTAATTCTACAAACTAAACTCAATACATTTTCCTCTGCTTTGTGGTATATGCCTTTTCTAATCAATATAACCCTATACTTCTAGGCAAAGTCTTTTTTTTTTTTTTGATCCCCACCAAAGGATGTTTATTGCATTGAGAAAGAGAGAGAGAAAAGAGGAGAGAGAGAGAGCGAGCGAGCGAGCATGCAATATGAGAAACAACAAAACACTGATAGGTTACCTCCTGTAAGTGCCTGACCTGGAATCAAGAGCAAAACCTTCCCCAATCTGGCAAAGGAAATAGACTTTCAGGAAGTCCAGGAAACTCAGAGAGTCCCAAAGAACTTGGACCCAAGGAGGAACACACCAAGGCACATCATAATTACATTAGCCAAGGTAAAAATGAAGGAGAGAATCCTAGAAGCAGCAAGAGATAAGGGGACAGTTACCTACAAAGCAGTGCCCATCAGACTGTCAGCTGATCTCTCAGAAGAGATCTTACAGGCAAGAAGGGGCTGGAAAGAAGTATTCCAAGTCATGAAAGACAAGGACCTACATCACAGATTGCTCTATCCAGCAAAGTTTTCATTTAGAAGGGAAGGGCAGATCAAGTGCTTCTCAGATAAGGTCAAGTTCAAGGAGTTCATCATCACCAAGCCCTTACTGTATGAAATGTTAAAGGGACTTA
>CM052549.1:54880878-54944890 GCA_028533065.1 Trachops cirrhosus | reverse complement strand
TATGAAGAATAAGTAGCATGAATGGTAGGTAGAAAATAGATAGGGGGAGGGCAAGAATAGTAGGGGAAATGTAGAAGCTAAAGAACTTATGACACATGGACATGAACTGAAGGGGGAGAATGTGGGTGGGAGAGGGTGTTCAGGGTGGAGGGGAATGAAGGGGGGATAATAGGACAACTTTAATAGCATAATCAATAAAATATATTTAAAAAAAAAGACCAAAATCTAGCTATGTGCTCTGACCAGTAATTGAACGGTCAACCTGTTGGTGTACAGGATAATGTTCCAACCAACTGAACCACTTAGCCAAAACTCCATGAAAATTCTTATAGAAGAAAACTTGCAACAAGTATTTTCTATTATTTTTGTAAGTATATATTCCTTGGAAAACTTGTGTGAATTTTTTGATACAAGTTTTTGAAAAAAACAATAGAAAATATAAAGGGAACAAACATGACATTTAAAACAAATATACTTGATGCGGACACCGACCCACAGTATCTGTGGCGTTATGGATGAGATACTAGGTAAATTCACATGGACTACCGAGTTCTGTGGAGGAAAAGGGATGGCACAGCTACTCTTTCAAGAGGAGAGCACCCCGATCCTTGCCTTGACAGGTTTTTACTGGGTTTCAATTTGTACATGAATACAGTCATTTATCATTGTCAGACAGTAAGGCTCAAACAACAGATAGCATACAAAGAACTACTAGGGCTTATTCTGAGTCAGGGTCTGTTAGCTAAAAGGCTACAAAGCTTTGGGAAACAAACTCGTTTCCTGCTCAGACCTTTATCATTTAATTAAGAGCATTCTTAGCAAAGCAGGTTTCATAGGAGTTTACATATTCTTTCTCAGGCCTGATCACCTGGGGAGCCTGCACTTTCCAGCACAGGTCAGTACTTCCCTCTGTCATTGTTTCAGGCTTAAGTCAGTCAGGGGAAGTAAGGCAGCCAAGAGATTAGGAGACTTCTTGCAGACAGAATGAAGACTCAGGCCTTGTCAAAGCTGAGGGGCGAGGGTCCATCACCCTCTTTTTCCGTAGCCCCCCAAGTCCTTCCCAGGGGGCCTACCACATGATCATGCCTGTCTTAGGTCATTCCCACCTTGGGGAATCTTACCCATCATTAGCTAACCAATCAAGCACCGGGGGCCAGTTATGGATGAAGTAAAAGGAGCAGAAGCTGCACCCCTGCCAGGGAGATAAGCTTTGTCTCCTTAGTGACTTATGGTTCGAAGGTTGCTCACTCAGCCTTAGTCACAGGGCGTTGGGGGGGTGCGGGTGGTTACAGCTTCTGAAACGAGGCAGGGTGGTTCCCAACATCTCTCCCTTTTTTGTTTTTGAATTCAATTGCACTTGTTAAGCCTGTGAAACCTACTATTTGCTGTTTTGGAATGTGATCTTAAGGAAATATATATATATAGATAGATATATATTGATATATATGATATATATATGATATATATATATCATAAAGCACAAATAAAGATTAAGACAAAGGGGTACCCAAGGGCTCCTAGGACCCAAACTTGTAAATTCAGTCTATTGAAAAATGTTGCAAATGCAAGGGAATGATAAGAGTAACAGGTCTGGTTGTACTTGAATCCTTGGAAGAATTAGCACAGACTTCAGGAAGTTACATTAAAGATAATGCAGCAAGCACTTGCTGCCTGAACTCAGGGTGGGAGAGTTTTAGCAACAGCAAGTCACCAAGCAGCCTAGGTATAATGCAGGCCTGATTTCCCATGGGAAAACTTCACAGGCATGGTCCTGTGTGCCAACTTGCCCCCAACTGGTTTTTCATGTGGGTGCTGGGCTACATTTCCACATCTCGAGAAGCGGTTCCCTACATATACTATTGCATATATTTTATTTTTGTTTCACCCAGGATGACAATGCACTAATTTTATTTTCTACTGTCTCTTTCAATAAGGTTAATAATCTATCTTTTATTTTTAAGGACATTAGATCCTTGTTAAAAGTAGTAAACATCAGTTCATGTTACTGATTTTTCTGAATAGGTTACTGTCCCCACATATGTAATTAGTCTACTAATTTAGTGGGCAGTGGAGTCTTCTCCATAAAATATCATCGTGTGATAAAGAAACCACATTATTTGTACTGTGTAGAAGAATTGCTAAGCTTTTGCATCTTTTTGATTAATTTTATGCCTGACTTCATCAAAGATGAAGCCTTGACACAGGTTATAATTAAATATTGAAATCATGAAGTGCAAGAATGTTTAATTTTTAAAATATGAGTTTTAATTTACCTCATACAGAGAATAGCTCTGGTCACCTGCAGAGATGCATTACACACTACAGTGCCTAATGTAGGATGCCTGAATAAGGCTGAGCATACAGTTAAAGTAAACTAATGCAATTTACTGAAGAGCAGTCAAATATTTATCCAGTTGATGAAGCAAGACTTTATGTGAAATTCAGACAATAATTAAAGAGGAGCCTTACTTAAAACATTGCTTACTCCAGTTTTCCCAAATACATATCCTTTCCACATCTTCCATTTTCCTAAATAGTTCTGTATACCAGAACCACTGCCTTCTACAGCATTATAGTGAATATATTTCTTGATATTTCATCGTATTTTAAATCTGGGAAGGAAGATTGATTGCAACAAGACTCAACTCTTCCCTTTTGTAGCATACCTTTCACAATATGACTACAGTGCCTTCCACTGAAGATGCAGTCTAGTGTTCTACCTTTTGAGTCTGCCTCGCTTGTGAGTCATTTGTCCAATAGGATGTGGCAGCTATATTGTTGTGCCAGTTCAGAATATCTGCCTTAAGATACTGCATGCTTCTACTTGTTCTCTTGGAGCCCTGCATGGGCATGAGAACAAGACCAGGCTGCCTCTTGGAGGAAGAGAAACTACACAGAAGCCATCCTTCAATAGTTATTTCACAGCCACTCCACTGTCTTACAACTGTGAGTCACGCTGAGATTGGCCAACCCCAAGCTAGAGAAACAGAACCACCTAGACTACTTTCAGACTCAAGAGAAATAATGAATAGCTGCTATTTTAAGCCCCAGTGTTTAACATAGTTTGTTTAACCAATTGAAGCAGGATTTGGCAATCCAATTCAACCTCTTCATTTTACAGATGAGATAACTGAGTCCCAGGGAAGTTAAATCCTTTTTCCACATCTACACATTGTCAGTGGCAGAATCAGATTTAGATATTGTATTCCCCAACTCTTTGGCTAAACCTTTCTGTCCTGCAATATAGCTATTCTTTTGCTTCTTTTTGGCAACAGAGATCAATGAAAGTTTGCCAAGAGAATTAGAGTTTCAGCATAATAAAATTATATTGGTTAAAAATAATTGTAAGGGTCTTATATATATTTATTACAGTCAGAATATAGATATTGTATAGTGACAATATTTCTAGATCTTTTTTCTAAGTTATGTGAAGAGAATTTCAAATGACAGAATTTGAATATAATTTTCAGTCATTGTGATATCAGTATTACTTCTCACTTTTGAAATACTTCTCCAATGCTACAGTTAACGGGGATCTTCTCAGAGCTTTCTTTAGCAAAATTAAAATTTTCTCTGAATCTCATTGCATGTAAAGCTATCATCTGAAAAATTACTAATAGGAGTGCATTAGAGTTATCCTACATTAAATTTTCCATATGATGAGCATTTAAGAAATTCTGAGATACTTACATTATATTTAATGAATGAATAAAGGCTAAGTCTATTATGTCATAGGATGGTATGTTATGAAATCTTGTTACTGGAGAGAATCATGCTAAGTGAAATAAGCTAGGTGATGAAAGACAAATACCATATGATCTCACCTATAAGTGGAACCTAATCAACAAAACAAACAAGCAAGCAAAATACAAGCAGAAACACTGAAATAAAGAACAAACTGACAATAATCAGAGGGTAGGAGGAAGGGAGATAATAGGGGAAAGAAATGAAAGGCTCATCAAGGAACATGTATAAAGGATCCATGGACAAAGCCAAAGGGTCGAAGGATTGAGGGTGGTATGGGGGAAAGTGGTGGTGGGAAAATGGAGTCAACTGCACTTGAGCAATAAAAAAATTGTTACATAAAAAATAATAATAAATTAAAAATAATCAAATTTTTAAAAAAGTTGCTCTAGAATAATTTTTTTTAACAAAAATATGTTTGGGCTTCTTTTTAGTGTAGTAAATAGTTCTACTTTTACTCCCATTATATCTGCAACTTTCTGGTTCTGTATCAAGGGTGTCGAACTCCTTTTCACTGGGGGCCACATCAGCCTCATAGTTGCCTTCAAAGGGCCAAATGTAATTTTAGGATTGTATAAATGTAACTACTCCTTAACAGTTAAGTGAGAGCTTGGTGCTGCTGCCTGGTAGAAATAAGGTGCAGGGCCGGATAAAAGAAGGTGGAGGGCCAGATTCGGACAGCAGACCTTGTGTTTGCCATGTGTGTTATATAGCATTGCTTTTTAAAGTCTAACTTATCTGAATCACAACTTGTTAAATAACAAATTGTTGGGTTCCCAGAGTTCCCAGAGTCAATAAGCCTGGGCTGCAGACTGATGATTTATATTTTTAACAAGTCCCCAACTGCTGGTTGAGGACCACAATTTGAGAAACATTGCTCCGTAGTTTTCCACAATTGGTGAAATATTTTGTGAATTAGTCCATCTTAGAATATATCTTATGACAAACTTTTAGTAGGAGTTAACAGAGGTATATAAAATATACACAATTTACATTAGAAAGTGAATTACACAATACAAAACCCTGTAAATCAAAATCAATGAGACAGTCACTATAAGAGTTTTAACAGCCTCGACTTTTGGTTGAGAAATGTCCAGAGTCTGCCCATGCAATGAGGGGGAATTTGTTTTAAAAAAAATTACATACTGTCACAGAGCCATAATATTTGGAATGCAGGCAAATTAGCTCAAATAATCATTCTCCAAAGGAAAATAATTTGCTAGAGTTTTTAAAAGGTAAAGAAATATCTACCTCCAATCCACAGCCATATTTTTAATGAGAGTATTTACATACTTGCCATGACAGCTTCTGCTTTCCATCACTTGGTGAAATTAGTCCATTTTTCGCTTATGAAATATATGTCTGGGCTTGGTTCAAAAATGAACCAAATAAACCTTTCTTGAAAGGTTTACAAAAATAATTTCAGTTTTTAAAAATTCCTGACTGCTTAAAATAAAGAAAACAAACTATAAAAAGGGTAGTGGGATTTAAATTGCATTTTTTTTACATTTAAATATCAGATAACTTCCTAATGGACCTCTACATATCTATGTCCTCTATAAGAAATTCCATACCTTTCTCAATTTGAAAACACGGCTGAGATTAAAAAAAGATTGGCATCTGAAAATGTCCTCTGAGTGATCACACACAAAAGCTTATGTGTGTCCTGAACTCCTTAGTATGCACATTTAACGAGGGCTAGCCAACTAGATCTTTCTTTTTCTGTAAACATGTCTCTCTGGGTATTCAGAGAGCCTGCTTGGTGAGGGGCCCATGCAGTATTGTTTGTAATTTTTATCAGTGTGGTTATTTCCCCACCACCTACTCAAAGGCACATTTTCCTCTGTTTTTATACTTCTTTAACTCTCCTTTTATAAGAAAGAAATATGCAAATCAAGCTAACCTGAAACACTGGGCAGAGGAAATTTCTTAACCTTTCTATTTGTAATGTTAAACATTGTCTTAGTCTATACTCTCCTGATCTTTTAAACTGATGATATATTCATGAATACAGAAAAATACACAGAGATGATTCCTGAAATGAGATCCTAGGCAAAGAAAGACTACTCAGAGAAACTACTCTGTTCTAAATATTACTTTGCTCTTACTAAATTAAATAGGTTCTTTAATAACTGATTGTATTGACATACTTTTTATGTTTAAAGATATCTTCTAATAACTTATAAACATACTCCCTCTGTTTTTGTACTATTATTAGATATAATTGAATGTCTTTTATTATTGAGGAGGTTTTCCCACCCTTCACAGACATGAAATTTCTAGCGGCAAATATTTTTCATTACTTTGATAATATTTCCCAATTAACTCCATTCTTTGCACTCACTTGACTTGCAGTTTTGCTATTGTTACTTCTATATTTATCTTATATAATTTTGTGATGTTGGCAGCTAACTTTTATGGACATGGGTTCTAACTACCTAATTAAATTTTTAGTGCTCTGAGGAAAGAGACTTTACAGGGATTTGAGGTGTCATCGTGTCTTTTACATGGGAGGCACTCCATGAAAATGGGTTAATGATGAATGTATGAGGGGTGTAGTGTCATCTTCTTATTTGAGGATGAGGATGGCTGGAATGGGTGAGAATGAAATTAAAACACTAGAAAATGGTTTCCCAACTTAGTTAAGGGTTCCTTTGGCCCAAAGTCACCTTGGATCAGGAGGCAGTTACTCACAAGGAACAGTAACTTAGCCATGATCTTTAATAATGATTTCTGGCTGGAGAAATGGCATGTTAAAAGAAATGGCTTTTGGAAGACACCAAGGCAGAAATAACTACCATGTAACAGGTAGTCATAGCCTAACCAACCATTTCAATGTCCCTTACAGAGTTATATGGGTCTATAAGGTAGGAAAAACATGTACTCAACAAGGAAAGGCTGACTCTGAGACCAGGAATGCACAAACACATTCTGACATTGTGCCAGGAGGAAGCTGCAAATGGAGATGGGAATTTCATTTATGCCAAGTCATCATTTCCAAAAGGGACTCATCTCCACAAATGCCGTTTATAACATTTTCCAGGAACAGTCCTGTCCTTGTTGGCTCAGGTGTCCAACTGGCACTTCCAACTTGTCTCTTTCTTACTAGTTACATGTGAAAGAATTTTCCTTTTCTAAATCAGACAATGATAGTTGCAGACAGAAGCTGTAGACAAATTCACTAGTCATTTCTCCACCAAAGGTCAAGCTCTCCTATGCTAAAACATTCTTCAAAGAATAAATTAATGTATTACTATAATGTGTATTAATAATTATACTTAAGATAATCATTTTAAAATTTATCCTGATTTCAAGCTTTCTTCTCACCTTCCCACATCCTTGTCTGCCACACACACCTATTTGTATATGACTGTAATTTTATGCTTATACTATCTTAGATGTGTGGTAGAGAGTAATGTGGATATTATTTCTGGAACTGAATAACACAGGTGCAAGTTTCAGTTTTACAATTTACCACTCAGAAATATATATTTGTATATATTTGTATATGTGTCCATACATGTTTATTTCATATTCCATATCTATGTTTTCAATTATCAACTCACTTTTCTCTATGCACTTTTAGAATTATTATATACTCAACTGTTATATGAAATATATATAAGAGTTCATGTCTTTGAATATGGTATATGCTGAAATAGAAATCTACATGTTTAACTATGTTTAAGTTTGCCAACTCTTTAACTTTACACATAAATGCCAAAAACATTTTAGAGCACTAAGTAAAGAATTATATATCCAAAGGAAACAATTGTAGGAACAGAGGTCAATAGAAAATAATTACACTCAGGAGAATTTGGACAAGACATCAACAGGAGCACAGACCATAAAATCTTTAGTGACCCAAACAGTTAAGAAAGTGCAACCAAGAGCTATAACTTCCATTCAGTAGGAGATCCTTTCCTGAGGCCTGATACTTTTTTAATCCTCACATTTGCATATGACTTAACTTGGGTTAATGGGCAATGGGCAATGCTGACTGACCCACATAGTAATTAGATAGAAGGAAATGTGGAAAATTAAACTAGTCCTTCATATGAATATTTCAAGTTTTATGCAGCAAGTGTAAAGAAAGAATACTAAACATGGGATCAAATATCTCTGTCAGGGCTACCATGCTGCAAAACTCCAGAATGTGCCATTTCTACTACCATGTATGTGTACTCCCTACCCTTGTGAAGTTGGCCATGAAGGCTACACAAAAAGGCCTCACTTGAGTTTTAGTTCTACAACTGCCACTTGTCAGTTATATGAACTGGACAAATGACTACACTTTGTTGAATTCCTATACCAAGGTTTTTCAGTTTATTCTGTGTGCTGTAGATACATTTGATATGCTGGTAAAAGTCACTGATGCTTTCTCAAAGTGAGGATTTTAATTGAGTTAAATAATACAGAGACTTTTTGAATAATCCCATTATTAAATTTTTTCTTATGCAGTAATAAAGTTGCTTTTTTATTATTATATTTAAACCATTATCCTGAGAAAGGTCTAATAAATATCATAATTTGAAATAGTGATAAATGTAGAGAATACTTTGAAATATCTCCAACAATTGTAATGTGATATGAAAATATCTGTTATATATATGCATGACAAAATGATAGCTACCTATAATACAATGCTCTTTATTGCTTACATTCATTAAGTAAAGAAGTAAATTTTAAGTTTTAGTTAGGAGTTAGTGAAAATGAGACTTAATTTGTTCTCCATTCAAGCTCAATGACTCCATGAATTTCATTCATTGATTCCAGATTAAGACTTTTTGCTCTTTATTCTTTTATGTTAAAAGGGGAAATAACACTTGTCCTCCAGAACTTACTGAGCTTTTCCAGGACCAAATTAGAAAAAGTTAATTCAATAAATATTTAGTGGTCAATTTCTATGTGCCAGGCACAGTTTTAGGGTCAGAGGATACATTAGTGAATGAAAGAGAAGACACTGATTCGTAGAAGAAAAGTTTTAGTCATAAATGATAGATGAAAATATTTTTCTAATAGATTACATTATTTAATACATGTAATGTCAGGAAATGATAGAAATGATAAGGAAAATACCAGAGTTAGATGTGAAATAGTGGAGAAGCCTCTGTGCTGAGGTGCCACAGGAGAAGAGACCTAAAGAAATAAAAGATGGAGAGCCATGGAGACAAATATGAAAAGGTGTCTAGTAATAAAAAAATTTTTAATATCACCTTTCATCTGGTCATGATCAATTAGCAGATAGTAAATTGAAATACAAGCCAGGTTACTAAGTAGAAAAATAATATATGTAGGCTTCTCACTAGAATATGAATTTATTTAAGGATTAGAGTAAGCATTGCTTTGTAGCCCTATTTGAAAACTGATTATTGTATTTGTTTCTATTAGTTTCATTATCCATACCTGGCAGACACTATATTTAAACAAATTAATAAGAACCCCACAGGACAGAACCTTTCATTACCCCACTGTATGGATAAGAAAAAGGAGTCTCAGAGAAATTATTTTTTTCTTTTGATGCATTTCTTTGTTTTTTATTGTTCAATTTCAATTGACTGTATTTCCCACCACAATTTTACTCTGCAAAACCCACACCCACCTTCAAACCTTCCTTCCTTTGGCTTTGTCCATGGGTCCTTTATACATGTTCCTTGATGACCCTTCACCTACTTTCAGCAGTTATCACCCTTCACCCGCCTCTTTTGTTACTGTCAGTGGTACTTTATTTCAATGTCTCTGGTTATACTTTGCTTGTGTGTTTGTTTTGTTGAATAGTTTCCACAAATAGGTGAGATCAAATGGTATTTGTTTTTCACTGCCTAGCTTATTTCACTTAGCATAATGCTCTCCAATTCCATTCACACTGTCATGAAAAGTAGGAGCTCCCTTTTTCTTTCTGCTGCATAGTATTCCATCATGTAAATATACCATGTTTTTTTGGTCCACTCATTTACTGATGGGCACTTAGGTTGTTTCCAGCACTTGGCTATTGGAAATAACAATGCTATGAACATTGGGGTCCACAGATTCTTCTGAATTGGTGTTTCATGACTAGGGCATAATTCGAGCAGTGGAATCACTGGGTCAAAAGACAGTTTCATTTTTAGTTTTTTTTTTTTTTTTTGAAGAAATTCCATACTGTTTTCTACAGTATCTGCATCAGTCTGCATTCCCACCAATAGTGTAGCAGGGTTTCATTTTCTCTACAACCTGTCCAGCACTTGTTTGTTGATTTGTTTTTGATGGCTATTCTGACTGGTGAGAAGTGGTATCTCATTGTGGTTTTAAATTGCATCTTTCTGATGGCTAGTGATGTTGAATATCCTTTCATATGTCTCTGGATCCTGTCCATCTCTTCCTTGGAGAAGTGTCTATTCAGGTCTTTTGCCCATTTTTAAATTGAATTGTTTGTCTTCGTGGAGTGGAGTCATGTGAATTCTTTATTTACTTTAGATATCAAACCCTTGTCTGAGGTATCATTGACAAATATATTTTACCATGCAGTTGGTTCCCTTTTCATTTTGCTGATGTTTTCTTTAGCCATGCAGAAGCTTTTAATTTTGATGAAGTTCCATTTTTTATGCTTTCCTTTATGTCCCTTGCTCTAGGGGACATATTGGTGAAACCATTGCTGTGTGGAATATGTGAGCTTTTCCTGTCTGTGTTCTCATCTAGGACTTTTATGGTGTTGCAACGTATATTTAAGTCTTTTACCATGTTGAGTTTATTTTTGTGTTTGGTGTAAGTTGGTGGTCTAGTTTCATTTTATTGCATGTAGTTGTCCAGATCTCCCAAGACTATTTGTTGAAGAGTCTATTGTTACTCCATTTTATGCTCCTGCCCCCTTTGTTGAACATTAATGGAGTATAGAGACATGGGTTCACATCTATGCTCTCTATTCTGTTCCATTGGTCTATGTGTCTGTTCTTATGCCAGTACCAGACTCTTTTGATTAGAGTGGCCTTGCAATTGATGTCAGGTGTGATCTCTCCTACTTTGCTTTTTTTTATAAAAATTGCTGTGGGTCTTCAGGGTCTTTTATGGTTCAAATAAATCTTTGAAATGTTCATTTTATATCTCTGAAATATGTCATTGGTATTTTGATAGGGATTGTGTTGAATATATTGATTGCTTTGGGTAGTATGGACATTTTGATGATGTTAATTCTTCCAATTCATGAACATGGTATACGCTTCCATTTATTTGTATCCTCTTTAATTTCTTTCTTTAGTGTTGTGTAGTTTTCTGAGTACAGGTCTTTTACCTCCTTGGTTAGTTTTATTCCTAGATACTTTATTTTTTGTTGCTATAGAAAATGGGATTTTTTCCCTAATTTCTGTTTCTGATATTTCATTGTTGATATAAAAAAATGCCTTCAATTTCAGAATAGTGACTTCATATCCTGCTGCTTTGGCAAATTCAATAATTAAGTTAAGTAGTGTTTTAGTGCAGTCTATCATGTTTTCTATGTCATCTGCAAACAATGACAGTTTTGCTTCCTTCTTTCCTATTTGGTTGCTTTTATTTCTTTTTCTTTTCTGATTGCTCTGGCAAGGACTTCCAATACCTGTTGAATAGAAGTGCTGAAAACAGATATCCTTATCTTGTTCATGATCTTAATGTGAAAGGTTGTAATTTCTGTCCATTGAGTATGATGTTGACTACAGGTTTTTTTATATATGGCCTTTATTATGTTAAGGTATGCTCCCTCTACTTCCACTTTGCTGAGTGTTTTTATCATAAATGGGTGTTGTACTTTATCAAATGCCTTTTCTGCACCTATTGATATGATCATGTGGTTCTTGTCTTTCTTTTGTTTATGTGATGTATTATGTTTATTGATTTGGGACTATTGTACCATCCTGGAATCCCTGGGATGAATCCCACTTAATCATGGTGTCTGATCTTTTTAATATGTTGCTGGATGTGCTTTGCCAATATGTCGTTGAGGATTTTAACAGCTATTTTCACCAGTGATATTGGCCTGTAGTTTTTGTTCTTTCTTGTGTATTTATCTGGTTTTGGGATTATTATGATGCTGGCCTCATAAAAAGAGTTTGTGAGTCTTTCCTCTTCTTGGATTTTCTGGAATACTTTGAGAAGGATAGGGGTTAGCTCTTCCTTAAATGTTTTGTAAAATTCTCCTGTGAAACCATTCAGTACAGGGCTTAGTGTGGTGAAAGCTTTTGTATTATTACTTCAATTTCATCAGCTATTATCAGTCTCTTAAGGCCTTCAGCTTCTTCTTGATTCAATTTTGAAAGATTATTTTCTAGAAATTTGTCCATTTCACCCAGATTATCAAATTTCTGGACATATAGTTCTTTGTAGTAATTTCTTATAATCCTTTGTATTTCTGTGGTATCAATTGTAATTCCTCCTCTTTCATTTCTGATTTTATTTATTCAAGTCATCTCCCTTTTTTTCTTGGTGAGTCTGCTTAAAGGCTTGTCAATTTTGTTTATCTGTTCAAAGAACCAGCTTCTGTATTTGTTGATCCTTTGAATTGTTCTTTTAGTGTCAATGTCATTTAATTCTACTCTGATCTTGATTATTTCCTTCCTTCTTTTCACTCTGGGCTTGTTTGTTTTTCCTCTAGTTCTTGTTGATACAGGGTTAGGATGTTTGTTAAAATGTTTCTATCATTTTAGGTAGGCCTGTATCACTATGAATGTCTCTTTCCGGACTGCTTTTGCTGTGTCCCATAGGTTTTGGACTGTTTTTTGTTCATTTTCATTGGTTTCCAGAAACTTTTTGATTTCTTCCGTGATCTCACTATTAACTCATTCATTGTTTCATAGCATACTATTCAATCTCTGTGAGTTTTAATGTTTTTGAGTTCATTCCTTGAAGTTGGTTTCTAGTTTCAAGCCCTTGTGGTTTGAGAAAGTACCAGAACCAGATTTCAATTTTCTTGAATTTTTTGGGGGCTTGTTTTGTGGCCTATTATGTAGTCTATCTTTGAAAATATTCCATGAGCACTTGAAAAGAATGTGCATTTTACTTCTTTGGAATGAAAGGTTCTATATATTACTTAAGTCCCTTTGATCTAATGCATTGTTCAGTTTCATAATGTTCTTGTCAATATTTTGTTTGCAAGATCTACCCATTGTTGACAGTGGGGTGTTAAAATCCCCTCTTATAAGTATGTTGGTTTCTATATCGTTCTTAAAGGCCTCCAAGATTGTCCTTATGTATTTGGGTGCTCCTATGTTGGGTGCATATATGTTTAAAATGTTTATGTCTTCTTTATGGTTTCTCTCCTTGAGTATTATGAAGTGTCATTCTGTGTCTGTTTTTATGGCCCTTGTCTTGAAGTCTATTTTGTCAGATGTAAGTATTGCTATCCTGGCTTTTTTCCCCTGTTTGTTTGCTTTGATTATTTTTTTCCAACATTTCACTTTCATTCTGTGCAGGTATTTTGTCTGAGGTGGGTCTCTTGTAGGCAACACATGCCTGAGCCATGTTTTCTTATCTATTCAGCTACCGTATGTCTTTTGATTGGAGCATTTAACCCATTTACAATTAAGGTGATTATTGATAGATACTTATTCATTGCTATTTTACCCCTTTTGTATCTTTGTTCCTCTCTTTCTCACTATTTTTCTTCATCTTCTTATATAAGTCCCTTTAGTATATCTTGGAATGCTGCTTTGGTGGAGATATATTTTTTTTAGCCATCTTTTGTCTGGGGAACTCCTTATTTAACCTTCCATTTTAATTAAGAGCCTTGCTGGTAGCATAGTCTTGGTTGCAGGCCTTTGCTCTTCATTACTTAAGATATTTCCTGCCATTCTCTCCTGGCTTGTAGTGTTGAGATGCCAGCTGTTAGCCTTATTGGGGCTCCCTTATATGTCACTTCCTGTTTCTCCCTTGCTGCCTTTAAGATTCCCTTTGAGTTTTGCCATTTTAAATATGATGTTTCTTGTATTGGGTCTCTTTGAGTTCCACTTGATTGGGACCCTCTGAGCTTCTTGGACTTGTATGACTTTTTCTTTCCTAAGATTAAGGAAGTTTTCCATCATTACTTTTTCAAACAGCATTCCTCTCCCTTGCTCCTCTTCGTCTGATATCACTATTATCAGAATAGTGATATCAGAAGAAGAAACGTATTATTACGTTTCATGTTGTCCTGTACTTCCCTTACCCTTCTTCAATCTTTTTGAGTCTTTGTTTTCTTTTTTGCTCTTTCTGGGAGATTTTTTCTACTTTGTCCTTCAGCTCAATGATTCAATCTTCTGCTTCATGTAGCCTACTTTTGATTCCTTCTACTATGTTCTTCAATCAGAAGTTGTATTCTTCACTTCCTCCTGGCTCTTGTTGTTTGTTTTTTGGTCCTTTTTCATGCTAATACAATTTGCAGTAAGTTTCTTGTAGTTTCTTTGTAGTTCTTTCACTGAGCTCATTGACCTTCCTTATAATTATTGTTTTGAACTGAATATCTGATAGTTTACTTGCCTCTCTAACATTTAGCACTCATTCTGAGGATTCCTCTTTTTCTTTTGATTGGGGATTGTTTTTTTGTCTTCCCATTGTTTGTGAGACTCTTCTTGTTTGCTTCTGCTTTTTAAAATGATCTGTTTTTACTCCCTGACTCTGTGGTGTGATCTTCTATGGTAGGAGACCTGTGAGATTCATTGATGCATTCTCCTTGATCACCTGAACTTAATACATTTTGGATGCCCTTTATGTCATTTATGTTGGCTTTCTGGATGTAATTGGGTTTTGGTTGTTGTTGGGTCATTCTTTGGTGGGTCCTTCTCTCCAGCTGGTTGACTGAGCTTCACTCCACCTACCATGATTTGTATGCTGTTGGGCAGGTGCAGTCAGTTTGTGCTTAAGCTGAGTCTTCTGTCTTCTGCCTTATAAGCCCTATTTCTTGCTATAGTTCAGTTGTTTCTTCTGGGTGATTTTCCACAATTTAGTTGTAATTCCAGATTGGTCCTGGGAGCAGGGTAATGTGACTTCCATTCACTCCTCCACTCTATTGCCTAATGTGAGAACTTAAATTAATTTCCCAAGTAAATATAAGTAAATAACAGGACCAGGATTTGAATATAGGAAATATACACAAATCTATCTGCCTACCTACCATGTAACACTGCTTCTTGAAAATAATGCTGTTCTTTGACAGGAGAGAAATCCATCTCAGATACCATATTTTAAAATTGCTAAAGTACTTTAGAATTTTATGATTATGATTATTTAGCATTAAATGATAACAGTTTGCATTGCATTCATTAGGGTAAATGTTCAAAGACAAAAAACTGAGCCACAAATGGGTCAGGGAAAGAAAGAAATTCCTAAGAGAAAGATAGTCGTTCAGGAATTCTATTAGAAAATTATAGTCTCCATAATCTCTCTCATTTTAATACCTATTTGTGATTACAAAAAAATGAAATAAAATAAAAATTCATAAGGCTAATCAGAGGTCCTGAAAAGGCAATCTAAGTTTTTTCTACAATTTAAATAAAGCAATCCTGGATTCCTGGACATAAGGAAGCTTTAAGTACAGTGTGTTGAACCATAGGTTAAAATGTGAAAGGGCAGAAGTTTCATAAAGTAGATAGGGGTAATTTAATAAGATAAGAATAATTAGATAAAATGGGAAAAGCACAGTCATTTTTTTAATCAAAGCTGGAAAATTTTGGAGACAGTGAGACTAACAATGAAAATTAGATACAACTTATATTCTAAGTTAATTTTTTTCTGAATTTGTTTTCTTGCTCTTAGACTACTCCTCTTCTCAGAAGTATACAGCACTAGCTACAGTGAGAGATGACAAAAGCCTGAAGAAAAACAATAATAATGGTGAAATATGGCTGGTGAAGAAAATGAAGATGGTACGTGATATTTAATAATGGGAGAAGGGATGGAAAGAAGGTAGGAGTCAATAGGAAAATTTCAGAACGCCTTTTGTTTCTGTCATGAATGCCAATTGGATTGTGTTGAAAAAACATTATGAATATGAGAGAATCTGAAGAAAGGTAGTGAGCACACTTTTGAATGTTGATTATTACTTGTATTGCATTTTTAATGTTATAATTTTCAGAGATCCACATGACAGAGACCACAGCTAGATGGATATGCAGGTCTAGAACACAACAGAGAAATATGGATAATAAAGAAAAATATAGCTAGAAATAAAGCTTCAGGCATATGGGCAAAGACAGAAAATTCCACTAAACATGTGAGGTATGTTCAGAGGATGAAAGAGACAAAGAAAAGTGCAATGGAGTTGATAGAGAGGCCTGAGGAGCCAGAAGAACATAGTATTAGCTGCCATAGAGACCTCAAGGAAGGATTAAAGGTTGGGGGTTTGAAGGGTTCAGTGTACTGGAGCCTTTGCTAGAGCAGTTGTGTTGCTATGATGACAAAAAGTCTGAAGGGCATGGGTTGGGAGGAGAATAGGAAGCTAAAATCAGAATACAGGATATGGCATAACTAATGCCCCTTCATTACAAAATCTTTTATTACAAAATTACATACAAAAGTATGTAATTCTGTAACATAAAAATATCACACTAAAACACACCATATGACATTTTAGATGAAATGTTCAAATTAAAACTATAAATTATTATACCCATTTATTACTCTACCAACCAAACTCAAGCAGGCATTACTTATGGTGGACTCTGTATAACATTTTATTTATGAAGTAGATGGTTAAATAATGAGAGAGAGAGGTGAGTGAGGGGGTGAGAAAAGAACAGAAAAAAGGAGAGAGAGAGAGAGAGAGAGAGAGAGAGAGAAAGAGATGCCAAGAGTCAATAAATGGAAAAGTTGAAATTATCTGAAAAAGAATAGTTGATGAGTAAGTACCTGAAAGAAACAAAAAGGGATAGGACTAAAGAACATGGATAAAGGGATGAGCATTAAAGAGGAAAAGCAGGTGCTTCATTTCTGATGCTAAGTAAGCAGTGGTCCTCAAGGCAAGAGGAGAACATGTTATGGTTTTGCCTGAAGAAAAATTTGGAGGCCCAACTGGCACTAAGTGAGTGGGACCAAGGAATTTATAAGACACAACAAAGTATTGTCCCATGTCCCATACAACTATCAAATGTCCTAAGGGACGGACATTCATGTAGATAAATAATCTGTGATGAGAACTGCTGAACAATTAGTATCAAGTGCCTCTGAATGGCTTTAATACATCTAGATTTTCATGCAATAGAACTCCTGTTTAATTCAAGGGACAGTTCATTTAGGTTTACTCAGATACATACCAAGAGTTCGAAATAATTTCTGAAATTCACATGACAAACAAGAAAAACAGCATTATTTAAGTGAAAGAGCCTAGACATGAAAGGTCACATATTACATGATTTGTTTTATATGAAATATCTAGAATAGGTAAATCGATGAAAACACTCTGTTTTTATTTATTTTTATTTTATTGTTGCTCTATCAAGGTTGTCCAAATGTTTCCCCACTTGCTTCCCACTAACCTGTCCACCCCAGCTCCCTCAGTCAATCAGAACACTGCTGTCAATGGGTCATCTATACATGTTCCTTGACTAGTCCCTTTCTCTTCTTTTCCCCCTGCTTTCCCCCATCTTTGTTCCCTCAGGTAACTGCCAGCCTGTTCTTTTTCCCCTGCCTCTGGTTCCATTCTGCTTGTTTGTTTGCTTTGTTCATTACATTCCATTTATAGATGAGATCATATGGTATTTGTCTTTCATCCCCTGGCTTATTTCACTTAGCATAAAGCTCTCCAGTTCCATCCATGGGGTCATGAGAAGTAAGAGTTCCTTCTTCCTTTCTGCTATGTAGTATTCCATTTTGTTAATGTACCACTGTTTTTCCTCCACTCATTTCGTGATGGGCACTCAGGCTGTTTCCAGCACTTGGCTATTGTAAATAATGCTGCAATGAACATTGGGGTGCATAGATTCTTTTGAATTGGTGTTTCAGGATTTTTAGTGTATAATCTCAGCAGTGGAATCATTGGGTGAAAAGGCAGTGACATTTTTAGTTTTTTGAGGAAATTCCATACTGTTTTCCACAGTGGCTACATGAGTCTGCATTCGCACTAACAGTGCACTAGGGTTCCTTTTCTCCACAACCTTGCCAGCACTTATTGTTTATTGATCTGTTAATGATGGCCATTCTTACTGGTGTGAAGTAATATGTCATTGTGGTTTTAATTTGCATCTCTCTGATGGCTAGTGATTTTGAGCATCCTTTCATATGTCTTTGGGCTCCCTGTATGTCCTTGGAGAAGTGTCCATTCAGGGCCTAAACCCATTTTTCAATTGGATTGTTTGTCTTCCTGGTGTTGGGTTGTATGAGTTCTTTATATATTTTAGAGATAAAACCCTTGCCCAAGGTATCATTGGTAAATATGCTTCCCTTAAGGTTGGTTCCCTTTTTATTTTTCTGGTGTTTTCCATGCAGGAGTTTTTAGTTTGATATAGTCCCATTTGTATATTCTTTCCTTTATTTCTCTTGCCCTTGGAGATATATTAGCAAAAATATTGCTGTATGGGATATAAGAAATTTTACTGCCTATGTTTTCCTCTAGGACTTTTATGGTGTAATGGCTTATATTTAAGTCTTTTATACGTCTTGAGTTTATCATGGTGTTTGGTGTAAGTTGGTGGTTTCATTTCATTTTTTGCCTTTACCTGTCCAGATCTCCCAGTACCATTTATTGAAGAGGCCATTTTACTCAGTTTTATGCTCCTGCTCCCTTTGTCAAATATGAATTGACTATTGAGACCTGGTTTTATTTCTGGACTCTATTCTGTTACATTAATGTATGTGCCTGTTCTTATTCCAGTACCAAACTGTTTTGATTACAGTAGCCTTGTAGTATAGTTTGAGATCAGGTATTTTGGTTTCTCCTGTTTTGTTCATCTTTCTCAAGTTGGCTGAGGCTATTTGGGGCCATTTTGAGTTTCATATAAATTTTGGAAATACTTGTTTTAAACTGTGATATAAGTCATTGGTATTCTGATAGGGATTGTGTTGAATATATAGATTGCTTTGGGTAGTATTGATATTTTGATGATGTTAATTCTTCCAGTCCATGAACATGGTATATGCTTCTATTTTTTTGTATCTTCCTTAATTCCTTTTTCAGTGTCATATTGTTTTCCAAGTACAGGTCTTTTACTCTCTAGATTAAGTTTATTTCTAGGTACTCTATTTTCCATGTTCTTACAGTGAGTGGTATTTTTCTACTTTCTTTTTCTTGTATTACTTTGTTGGTATACAAAAATGCCTTCAATTTCTGAATATTGACTTTATATCCTGCTATTTTGCAAAATGTACTTATTAGGTTGAATAGGTTTTTGGTGGAACCTGTATGGTTTTCTAAGTACACTATCATCTCATTTGAAAATAATAATAATTTTACTTCCTCCTTTCTAATTTGTATGCCATTTTTTCCTTGTATGATCATTATGGCCTAGCCTTCCAATATTATCTTGAATAGAAGTGGTGAAAGTGAACACAGTTGTCTTGTTCCTGATCTTAGGGAGGAAAGATTTAGTCTTTGCCCATTGAGTATGATGTTGCTGTAAGATACTCATATATGGCCTTTATTATGTTGAGGTATACTCCCTCTATTTCCATTTTGCCGAGTGTTTTTACCATAAATTGGTGTTGTATTTTATCAAATGCTTTTTCAACATCTACTGATTGGATCATGTGATTTTTGCCTTTCATTTTTTTAATCTGGTGTATTATGTTTATAAATTTGTTGATATTATACCATCCTTGCAAACTTGCATGTGCAGGATGAATCTCATTTGATCATGGTATATGGTTTTTTAAATGTATTGCTGGATCTGGACTGCCAATATTTTGCTGAGGATTTTAGCATTTATGTTCATCAGTGATATTGGCCAATAGTTTTCTTTCTTGTGTATTACCTGGTTTTGGAATTCAGATAATACTTGCCTCATAGAAACAGTTTGGGAGTCTTCCCTCTTCATGGATTTTTTGGAATAGTTTGAAGAGGATAGACGTTAGCTCTTTCCTGATAGTTTGGTAAAATTTACCTGTGAAGCTGTCTAGTCCAGAGCCTTTGTGTGCCAGAATTTTTTTGATTGCTGCTTCAGTTTCACTAGTTGTTATTAGTCTATTCAGGCTTTCTGCTTCTTCTTGATTCAGACTTGGAAGATTGTATGTTTCTAGAAATTTGACCATTTCATCTAGATTTTCAAATATACTGGCATATAGTTGTTTGTAGTAACTTCTTACAATTCTTTTTAATTATGTGATATCAGTTGTAATCTCTCCTCTTTCATTTCTGATTTTATTTATTTGGGTCATCTTATCTGTTTTTCTTGGTGGATCTGGTTAAAACCTTGTCAGTTTTGTTTATCTTTTCAAAGAACCAGCTCTTGGATTTATTGATGCTTTGAGTTATTCTTTTAGTTTGTGTCCTTTAATTCTCTCTGATCTTGATTATTTCCTTCCTTCTACTTGTTTCGGGCTTTGTTTGTTGTTCCTCCAGTTCTTGTAGACATAGGGTTATGTTGTTTATTTGAGATTTTTCTATCTTTTTTTAGGTAGGCCTGTATTGCTATGAACATCCCTTTCAGGACTGTCTTCACTGTGTCCCATAGGCTTTGGTTTGTTTTGTGTTCATTTTCATTCCTTTTCAGAAACTTTTTGATTTCTTCCTTGATCTCATTGTTAACCCATTCATTATTTAATAGTATGTAATTGACTCTCTGTGAATTTGAATGTTTTTGATGTCTTTTCTTGAGGTTGCTTTCTAGTTAGAAACCATTGTGATCTAAAGTGATGCTTGAAATGATTTTAATTTTCCTGAATTTGTTGAGGCTTGCTTTGTGTCCTACCATTTGGTCTATCTTTGAAAATTTTCCATGTGCATTCAAAGAGAATGTATATTTTGCTTCTTTATGGTAAAAATCTTCCATACATATAGTTAAGTCCATTTGATGTAGTGTGTGTTCATTTCTTCAGTATCCTTGTTGATTCTTTGCTTAGAAGCTCTATCCATTATTGCCAATGGAGTGTTAAACCCGTTATAGTGAGTTTGTTTTTGTCAATATCTTTCTTGAAGTTCTGCAAAATTTTCCTTATATATTTGGGTGTTCCAATATTGGGTGCATATATGTTTATCAAGGCTATATTTTCTTGATTGATTTTTCCCTTTAGAAATATGAACTGTCCTTCTTTGTCTCTTTTGGTGACCTTTGTTTTGAAATCTATTTTGTCTGATATAAGTGTTGCTACCCCAGTATTTTTGTGTCATTTGCTTGGAATACTTCTTCTATACCTTCACTTTCACTTTGTGTATTTTTTTTGTTCTGAGTAGGGTATCTTGTAGACAGCGTATACACAGGTCATGTTTACTTATCCATTCAGCTTACCCTATGCCTTTTGATTGGAGCAGTTCATCCTTTTACTTTTAAGGCTTATTGATAATTATTCTTTGCTATTTTCTCCCTTTTTACCTGTGTTCCTCACTCTTTCCCTCTCTTTTTCTTCATCTTCTTAAAGCAATCACTTTAGCACCTCTTTCATTGCTGGTTTGGTGGATGTGTATTCTTCTAGCCTTCTTTTGTCCTAGAAGCTCCTTAGTTTACCTTCCATTTAAATGTGAGCCATGCTGGATAGAATAGTCTTGGTTGCCAGCCTTTGTTTGTCATTACTTGGAATATTTCTTGCCATTCCCTTCTGGCTTGTAGTGTTTCTGTTGGGAAATCAGCTAATATTCTTATCAGAGTTCCCTTGTGTATTACTAGCCTTTTCTCCCTTGCAAGAATACCTTTAAGATTCTCTGTCTTTAAATTTTGCCATTTTAGGTTTGATGTGTCTTGGAGTGGACTTCTTTGGGTTCATCTTGATAGTGGCTTCCATGTTTCCTGGACTGTGTGACTTTTCCTCTCATCAAGTTGTGGGAGTTTTCTTTCATTATTTTTCCAAATAAGATTTCTATCCCTTGCTCCTTTTCTTCAGCTTCTGGCATCCCTATAACATGGACATTATTCTGCTTCATGTTGTCCTGTAGTTGCCTTAAACCCTCTTCGTCCTTTTTGAGTCTCTTTCTGCTTCATTTAGCCTACTTTTAATTCCTTCTACTGTGTTATTCATTTCTGATAGTCTATTCTTCACATCTTCCTGGCTCTTTTTGATAGGTTCTATGTCCTTTTTCATGCTGGTACAGTTCAAAGTAAGTTCCCTGTAGCTTCCCTGGATTTCCCTATAGTTATCGTTATGCTCCTTGAGCATCCATATAACTATTATTTTGAACTCAGTGTCTGATAGTTTGCTTGCCTCAATTTAATTTAGTACTCCTTCTGTAGATTTTTTCTTTCCTTCTAATTGTTGTTCTTTGTCTTCCGATTTTAGATGACTCTTATTGTTTGTTTCTGCATTTTAAAATATTCTTCTTTGACTCCCTGTCTTTGTGGTATGACCTTGTATGGTAAGAGATCTGTGGGAGTCAGTGGTGCAGTCACTTTGCTCTCCTGAGCCTGATGCTCCTGTGATACCCTTTATGCCATTTATGTGGGTTTTCTGGTTGTTATTGGGTTTTGATTGTTGTTGGGTCATTCTTTGGTAGATCCTTCCCTCATGCTGGCTACATGAGAGTCATACTGACCACCAGGCCTTGTATGGTATTGTACAGGTACTTTTAGAACAAAACCAATAGTCCTGAAAACAAACAAACCCACATAAATAACCTGTACCCACAATCATACTATCAACAGGAAATAATCCAATATTCATGAAGGTATAAATATATTAGAGCTATCATTGTTAGAAAGGAGAAACAAATATGATATGACTGACAGAAAAATGATTTTGTAAGGGTACAGCAAGAAGAAATAATAGCAGTAGGGAATAGAAACAAGGTGAAGAGGGAAAGAAGGTAAAATTTACATGATAAATAAAAAATGGAGGGAAGAAGGTGGAATAGAGTGGGAGAAGGGATGCATATAATATTAGGTTTAAACAAAGATTAAAAAATATATAATGAAAAAATAAAAATATATAGGAACCAAATTGGAGAAAAAGATCCACCACAGCAATATCATGAACAAATGGGCAAATATTGGTAAACATTGGATGGGAATATAATGGGGAAAAAAGGATAGAAAAGCTTAAGAGATGTCTGGAGGAAAGAAAAGTGATTTTGAGAGGATAGAGGGAGAAGGAATATTAAGATGAGGAATGAAAACCAGGTTAGGACATGGAAAAATGAAATTAAAATGAAAAAAGAAAGGGCAGGAGAAAGGCAAAAATACAGTAGGAAAGGGGAACAGTAAAATTTGAGAGCTGAAATACAAAATAGTGAAGATCTACAAACAAAATTGAAGAAATGCAACAACCACTGCCATATCCAGAACCAATAAGCAATGGTTATTAAAGATAAAGCACAAGGGTATTTAAGAACAGGAAAAAAATTGTGAGATGACTAATAGAGAAATGGTTTGAGAGGCTAGAGTGGGAAAGAATAGTAAGAGTAAGGAGTAAACTCAAGCTGTAGCAAGAGAGAAAATAGAATTTAAAACAAAAAATAAGAGAGGAGGAAGAAGGTATAATGAAGTAAGAGAAGGAAGGAGCAAAATATGAAATTTGAAATAAACTATAATATAAAAAACTTGTGATGTAATAAACACAAACTTGAAGGAAAAGAGATGAATGTTAAAAAGCTATGCAGGAGAGAAAATAATGCAAATCATGAAGAAGATCGCAGTGGAATTTGTCTCAGTAGAATCTATTGTTTACCACTGTCTTCTCCTCTGGATTCACCCATGGTGACGTTTTAGTCTGGCCTTGTTTAGTAATGATGCTGTTTTAGTCTGGCCCTAGGCAGCCTGTTCAAGGCTGCAGGTGATCCATAGTCTGAGGCTGTCTCCTTCAGATTTGGCTGGATCCCACTATTCTGTCCCACTAGCTTTCCCTCTGCCCAGGGCCGAGGAGTGGTTCATTTAATGATCTGAGAGGACTGCCATTACCTTCTCCACCTGCTTCCAGAGGGATCTCTGGTGCCATTGGGGGTGATAACCCTGGGTCACTCCCTTGGGGCACTATTCAGTCTTCAGGAAAGATGGTGGGAGTGTTTCCCCATCCCCTCAACCACACATCTTGGTCTGTCCCAGATCCTTTCCAATAATGTATGTTTTCTGGTGATTTTGCTGACTGTTTCCTATGAGGGGCCGATCTGTGTAAAAGGGGCCGCTCTTTTCTGCTTGGTACAGGCAGCAGCTCTGTCTAGATGCTGAGGCTGGCTGGCACCCTAAATCCCACCTGTGCCTGTCTCTCTTCTCTGTGCTCTACTGGGTTTAGTGTATCAGGACCCATGGAAGAGTGTAGCTTGTAGTGTCTGGTTAAGGGCCCTTTGAGAGCTTCTTATTCTTTCCAATGTGAAATTGTGCTCAGCAGGATTCTCCTGAACATGGCCTCACTGGTCTGCAGAGTCCGTAATCCTGCAGGTGAGAGTTGGGCTCATCTGTCTATGAGGAAATCTGGCTGGCTGCAGCAAATCTCATGCATTCAGTTCCTGGCCTTCCAATCCCCAGCTTGCTATTCTCTTGAAGAAAGATAGGGCCTGATTTCTCCACTCTGAACAGCCCGCAGCTCATCAGCTGTGCTGTGTGGGATGCACAGAACCTTCAATGTGACTCCATCCCTCTGAGTTCTCTGTTAGCAGAGCTTCTGCACCCATGCATATAAGCATGCAAGCCCCAGTTACCTGCCAAGTCTCAGGTCTCCCTTCAGCTTCCCTTTTAAAAGGGTTTCTGTGAGGCCCCTACACTGCAGCACTGAGCCCTGGGAGGCTTATTGTCCACATGCTCTCCCCCAAAACTAGAGTTTCTCACAATCAGGGCTGGTCACTGCCTTTCAGAGCCTCCAACACTTTTTAATAAATCTTCTGTATGGATCTTTCCCCAGTGCCATTGGGAAGAGCCCCATCACTATATTATAACATGGGGTATTGTTGGGTGCTGTCCCAGATCCCTCCAGAGATTTTCAGCCTCTGGTGGTCCTGCTCCTACTGTACTGTTCCTGGAACCAGTACCTCTACAGCTATCTCTTTTTGCCATCTGTACTCACAGCTCCTGTACCAATCTATAGCCACTATGACCTTGTGCAACTGAAAGTGCTGGTTTGGGCCTCAGCAGCAGCAGTTGCTCTGCTTGGAAAGCCCAGGCAACCCTCTCCTAGGTGCCCTTTAGGCAGACAGGCTATTGTCAACTCCTGCACACTCTCATCTGCGTGTGCAGCCATTCACTCATGCTCTCACTCATTCTGCATTGGATTTTTGAGCTGACCAGTCTGTGGCTAGGCTGCAAGACAGGTCTGGGTCTGGGTCTGGGAGCAAATGGACAGAGCTTCCGGTAGCCATCTTGGATCTTGAGAGTACTTTCTTGATTTGGTTTTAATTCAGGTCTAGGTAGCATTTCTGGTCAAGTGCTAAAGGTACACTGAGTTTACTAGCTGCAGTCTGGAGCAGAGGTCATCCAACTAATCAGATTAGAAATTGGCTTTAAAAGGAAAAGAATATGCTGACAAATGGTAAGTCATATACCAAGACAAGGCAATACCATCCACTAGGTCCTCCTAAAAGAAGAAAAGAGTGATTTACTGGCTGAAGTTTCTATAAGAAGACACAGGTTGAACTGCTTTCTATCATTCAGTCAATAAAATTATATTGAGCTGCTACCATATGTGAGGCACATAGCCATGCCAGTTGTACAGCTAAGTAAGCCCTGGGGACATGAATGAAATATTTTAAGGCCTCAGAGGAGTGCTTGGCCTAGTGATGGAAAGTAAACAATTAAAAGTAGAAAGTGAAACCAATGGTAGATTTGAAATACTCTAAGGCCCTTGCTACTCTCAGAGTGTGATCTGGAGACCAGCATCATTAGCATTCCTTAGAGCTTGTTAAAAAAAGACAGAATCTTAGGCTGCACCCAGGCTACAAAATGGAATCTGCATTTTAACAAAATCTTCAGATAACTTGTATGTACATTAAGTTTTAGTAGTGCTACTCTAGGGGGTTTCACATTGGGGCTGGGCTGTGAAGAAGGGCAAGGTTTACTACTGCATTTCTTTTATTCATAGCCTGTGCTTTTTGTTAAACTAATTTAGTATCTCCTAAACAATGACTTAGATGACTATTAAACACTGTTTTCCACTCTGAAAGGTGGTAGCTATTTAATAGCATTTTGAGGTTGTCTGTTAACTGAGCAATAACCTTGATATTAGGTAGATTGATTGGTCAGTTAGTGGTGGACTCAAATAGCTTAACTGAGCTCTAAACCCTATTTGTCATGTAGGAGCAGAACACTGGAGATGCAAGATGAAGTAGATGGCCTCTGTCCCCAAGAGTTAATTTACTCAAAGGACTTGTTTTCAGTTACCATTTGGTCTAGGCAAGAATATCTGATCACTTCCATGATAAATAATTAATTATAAACTCTTCACCATTCTGAAGTGTACAGTTAAATATACATCTGGTTTTTCAGGCCAATTCTCATTTATTTTATTTTTGAAAAATATTTATTAATAAACACCTCTTTATTTTTCAAAGGCATTCTATTTTAATGATAAATTTTATAGTCATCCCAACACTATGTAAGTGATGATTATTGAAGAATACAATGATTACTTTTGGAGGACGCTTTGAAGCTGAGTAAGAGAAGGGAAAGGAAAATGGCTATTAAGCAATGAGGTTGCCACCAACACAATGGGGGTCAAGGACTGAGATCATGGAACTAGAAATGGTTGGTTTAAATAGTTAAACTAGAGGTACCCATGTGTTTTAAGCACACACACACACACACACACACACACACACATCCCTTAATATCTTCAATATAAATGGTAAAAGAATAGGGAACTAAATTTACCAGTACTTTAAAGTACATTGTAAAACCATTTAAACATTAGAACTTGCCAAAAAACATTCAGCTCCCCACCAGGTCATATTAAGTAAAATCTTGATTGAAATTCAGCAGTCTGTTCACCACAGTACCATTTACATTCCAAGGCTACCAATATATCTGAAATTGTCTTCCCTTTTTCCAGTCCAGTGAATTTTAACCCTATCAAAACCAACACCCCCTTTTTACTTAGTATCTTTTGCAATACTTTCATTATTATACTGCTATAAAATCCAAAGATAATGTATTTCACTTACAAATATAATTTTAAAAATCAAAATAATGCCACAATTCTAATATAAAAAATAAAATAATCTATAATGAAACAATGTACATGCAAATTCTCAATTTTTTATTTCATGAGTCAAATGCTTGCTGATCTTTGAAGAATTGGTGTAAATGAGATAAGTATCAACACAAAATGATAGATGTTTGCTGTTAGCAAATTATTTTTCAGTCCTTCTGCCCTTATCCTTTACCCTAATGAACTAAATTTTGTCTCTTCTTTCTCGGAAATATTCTTCTATTGATCTGTCATTTTTCCATTGCCATCATTCATGCCTTTGAACAGGTTGCATAGTCTTTCTCTTGATTTAATAAAATCATCCCTTAACTATTTCTTTAACACAAGTTTATCCCCCAAGCAATTCCTTTCCTCACCCTTCATCACACAGGTTTCAGAGTTAGCCTTCTAATTATTCTACTCCATTTCTTAAAAGCTTTATATGACTAGGAGATCTCAGACTTTATCCAACTTTCTTTCTTGTTGAAATCATACTACTTGACATTCCTGGAACATTCCTGTGCTTTCCCTTCCTTGTGCTATATACATTTTCCCATAGTCCCTGTATCCCATTAGCCCATTATTTGAAACCCACTCTGGAAAGAGTTAATTATTTTATTCTTCAGGCCCACAGAATGATTTTCACACACCTGTATTTTGACACCCATCACACTGCATTGTAGTTTCTTTCTCATCAATCTGGCTTCTTTCTACACTCCAGAGTCAAATTCTTTGAAGATAGGGCTTGACTTGTATAACTCATCTGTAGAATCTGAGGAAGGAACCAGTGATCTGGTATAGAGTTGAGGCTGATATCTTATTTGTCAAAAGAATGAGTAAAGTAACAAATAAGTGAATAAATTGGGGCAAAAATATATTTGCAGGACTGTAGTGTTAAATAAATTAAGCCTGCACATGAGAGGATTTGTACTCAGAATCTTTGCCAGTCTTGAATTTGACTAACTTCAAAGTCCAAATATTACCATAGGAAGTTAGCTAATTATTGATAAGAAGGGTTGCAAAAGGAATAGACACTGAACCTAATAAACTGGGGAGCATAAGCCAGTTTGCTTTACCAGGGAGCTATAGCTTCACACCCCAGGAGATCAAAACATTGCTTTGCCAAGAGAATTAATACTGTTCCCTTCCCCCATCTGGCACCAGGTCATAGAGGGGGATGCAGGGAGAACTGCTTGGCCATAGAGGCCTATCAGTCTAACTAGGGGATGGACATGGACATAATTAAATACCCACAAAAGCTTGGGAAGTTAATTGGTCATTTTGAAAAAGCTCTTCATTATAACCCTAAGGGAAAGAAGTACTGTGCATTTATGTATGCTCTCTTGCCTGGGAGCATGCAACTATGTGGGTCTAGCAGCCACTAAGACTCAAGGCAGACTGTATGGGCTCCAAAGTACAAAGCTTTAACATGAAGCAGAAACTTTGGACGCTGACTTTTGTTTTGGCCTTGATGAAGACATGGTTGAACTTTTTCAATGGTGGGACAGAGGGGGATAGGGCTTTGGAAACCCAGGTGCAGATTTCTACCCAAATAAACCATCTTGCCATACCACAATCTCACATGTGTGGGTTCTTGGAATGCTTTCTTTGAAATGCCATTAAAGAGCTTATCTTCCACTGACAGCACAAACACTGTAATAAGTGAGGCCCAGAAGAAGTTAAAGAACTTGCCCAAGGTAGCCCAGATATTAAGTGAGAAAAACATGTAAATCATTCGATGTACTTTGTTTTGTAAGTGGGGTGGTAAGTGAGTATAAATATCCAAAAAATATACTTGTTCTAGAAGAAAAGCTTTTCTATAAAAGTCCTTGTGAACTTCTTTTATCAATGATATTTTGGCAAAAAAGTTCCAGTGTGCACTGGGCTGATGCTGTAGAATGTAAGAAATTTTAAAAAGCAGAGGAAAAACCTAATGATAATCATTATATGTTGTAAGCAGTTCACTTCATTTTTGGTCTAAAGAGAAAAAGAAATGCTTTTGAAAGTCTCCTTCAATAAGCAAATATCATGTTAATAATCCAATCTACAGATTAATAAATGGTGAGAAAAACTTTGCCCAGCCAAATTAATAATACCCTTTGACCCTAAGGGGGGGCCACAGTCTTCTTAGATATCTTGTAGCTGAACTCAGTGTGAATAGAGACAATTTGCCCTCTGGTTAAATAGGTGGTCAGCTACTAGCAGATTTCATTATGATGATAAAAAGGAGGTGAAAATGTTAAGTGTGGTAGGGGGATTATTAAGAGTCATCAAGGAACATTTATAAAGGATCCTTGGACAAAGCCAAAGGGGGATAGGATTGAGGGTGGGGCAGGTGAGAGTGTTAGGGGGAATATGGTGAAAACTGTACTTGAACAACAATACAAAATAAAAATAATTTGCATTTCTCTGATAATTAATGAAGTTGTAAATGTTTTAATGTCTATTGGGAATCTGTCTGTCCTCTTTGGGGAAGTATCTATTTAGTTCCTTGGTCCATTTTTTAATTGGATTTTTTTGAAGTTGAGTTGTATAAGTTCTTTATAAATCCTGGGTATTAACCTCTTGTCAGATATATCATTGACAAATATGTCTTCCCTTTCAGTGGGTTTTAAAAAAAATTTGTTGATGATTTTCTGTGCTCTTTAAAACCTTTTTAATTTGATGTAGTCCTATTTGTTTATTTTTTTTCTTTTGTTTCCCTTTCTTGAGAAGATATATAAGAAAAACATTGAGGAGGGAAGATGGTGAAGGAGTGAATGGAAGTCACACTGAACACCTTCCAGGGCCAATCTGGAATTACAACTCAGTTGTGGAGAAACTACCCAGAACAAACAACTGAGCAATAGCCAGAGAGAAGCCATATAACTTTGGACAGATAGAAGAACCAGCTTTGGTGCAACCTGTCTGGTAAGGACTGCAGTAGAGACTTGAGAGGGCTGTCTGGACATCCACAGGTGGCAGCACTGGAGGGATAGTTAAGCAGCCAATTGTATCTCCCTGAGAAGAATGGAGTCTCAACCCAATGGTAGGATTCCGAGCCTAGAGCACCAGATCCCAAAAAGTACACAGATAATAACCAGCAGCAAAAAGCAGCAGGACTACTGAGACAGACAGCTGGAGATGGAAGATCCATTTAAAGGGCCAACACACAAATTTTTATTTGCAGCCACTTACCCTGGCCGCTGGCAAAGGTGGAGACAGAGTGGGCTGGTGGCACCCAAGGGGAGACTAAGAACTGAGGTTTGGGGGAGAGAACTGAGAGAGTAGACACTGGGATACTGGTGCTGAGTCATTCCCCAGATGGCAATAGCCATCATGTTCAGGCAGACCACTCCTCTCAGAGACACAGCAGTCTGAGGGAAAACAATAGCTCCCACCTCAGGAGGGATGTGGCACTGTCATACAGTACTTAAACCTGACTGCTGAGTGCAGAGTGACCAGATTAATAACTGGATTATATCCAGTTATTAATAACTGCAAGAGATCACTGAGAATATTGAGCAGGTTGCCTAAGGTCAGATGGGGTCAACATCTGACATCATTAGAGGAAGATCTAGAAAGAAAAAATCAGTGGTAAATGTCAGATGCTATAGAGGTGAAATCCACCGTGGTCATCATGGTTTGTGATATTTTCTTTCCTGCATAGCTTTTTAATATTCATTTCTTGTCCAGCTATTTTGTACATATATTTACTATAGTGTTTCAATTTACATATTTTCCCCTCCTTCCTCTTAACCCATTTTACTTTCCTCTTTTCTCACATTATTTTCATTTCAAATTTTTTTTCTAGCTACAACTTCTTTCCATTACACACTCTTACTATCTCTTCCCCATCCAGATACACAAAACCAATTTTCTTGTCAAGGGTCATTTCACATATTTTTGTAGTGCTCTTAAAATACCTACATCCTCCCTCCACCTTTAACAATCTTTGCTAATTGGTTGTGGGTAGGGTAGTTGTTGTTGCATTGTTTTTTTTTTTTAATTTTATCTCTAGGGCTTCCCTAATTCTGTATTTCAAATATCAAATTTTACTAGTCCCCTTTCCTACTCTTTTTTTTAATCTCAAATTTTAATTTTGCCATCTTAGCCTGTTATTTTCCATTTTCTTTTTATCTTTCTTCTATCTCTTTCATCCTACTCTTTTATTTTCTCTATTCTCCTTTATCCTTTGTTCTTTTTCCTTATACCCCAAATTTTAATTTTTCCTTCTCTTAGCCTCTTTTTTTGTTCCTCACTCTTAGTATTCCCTCACCCTCTATCATTTTGAAATCACTTCCCATTCTTCTGAACATCTCTTAGACTTTTCTTTGTTTCTTTTTTTCCCTCATTCCCATACCACCTATATTAATTTTAGCTTCTTTGTTGCTGATAGTGTGGTGGTGGATCTTTCCAATTTTGCTCCTATATTTTTATTAATTATTAATATTTTGCCTTCCCTTTTCTTTCTCTCTCTCACTTTATTTTATTGTATATTATTTTAATTTTTATTTAAACCTAATACTATATGCTTTCCTTCTCATACTCCATTCCATGTTCTTCATTCCCTTTTTAATTCATGAAGTAAATTTTACCTTCTATCTTTCCATTGCTCTCTCCCCCAACTCTTATTAGTGCTCCCCCGCTACACTCTCAAAGTCATCTTTCTTTCAGTAGGTCATCCCATATCCACTCTCCTTTCTTATAATGGTCTTAACCTTATTACACTTTTATTAATACTGCTATTATTAATAAATATTAAGTTGCTATTGTAGTTGGATTGTGGGGGGAGTTATATTTACAGGTGTGGCTTTATTTCCTGGGCTTTGTGATTTTGTTCAGGCAGCACCTGCACAATAGCACACAAGATGTGGTGGGCAGAGTAACCCTCATTCAACCAGCTAGAGAGAAGTGTCCACCAAAGAAAAACCCAACAGCAATCAAAACCCAATTACATACAGAGAATCAGCATAAATGGCATAAAGGGCATCCAAAGAGCATGAAGTTCAGGTAATCAAGGAGACTGTACCACTGAATCTCACAGGTCTCCTACCATACAAGTTCACATCACAAAGTGAGAAAGTCAAAACAGGTCATTTTAAGAAGCAGAAGCAAACAAGAAGAGCACTTCAAATAATAGGAAGAAAAACAATGAATCCCTAATCAAAAGGAAAGGAAGAATCCTTAGAAATAATGCTAAATGAAATAAAGGCAAGTCAACTATCAGATACTGAGTTCAAAACAATGGTTATAAAGAAGCTGAATCAGCTCAGTGTGAATTTCCAAAAACTATGGCGGAAGTACAAGGATCTTATTGCATACTATATCAGTGTAAAAAAGGACATAGAAACAATCAACAAGAGCCAAGAAGAAATGAAGAATAATATTTCTGAATTAAAGAATACAGTAGGAGGAATCAAAAGCTAGCTTGATGAAGCAAAGGAACAATCCAATGAGGTGGAGGACAAGGTAGAAAAAAACTCCCAAAAAGAGCAAGAAATGAAAAAATACTCAAAAAGAATGAAGATGGGTTAAGGGAAATTCAGGACAATATGAAATGGAATAACATCCATATAATAGGGATACCAGAAGGAGAAGAGGAGCAAGGAATAGAAAACTAATTTTAAAAAAGGAATGATGGAAAACTTCCCTAATTTGGTGAGAGGAAAAGCCACACAAGTCCAGGAAGCAGAGAGGGTCCCAATCAAGAGGAATCCAAAGAAGCCCACTCCAAGACACATCACAATTAAAGCAGCAAATTTCAAAGAAAAAGAGAGAATGTTAAAGGCAGCAAGGGAAAAACAGAGAGCAACATATAAGGAAGCCCTGATAAGGTTAACAGCTGACATCTCAATATAAACACTACAAGCCGGGAGAGAATGGCAAGAAATATTCTAAGTAATGAAAAGCAAAGTCATGCAACCAAGACTATTCTCTCCAGTAAAGCTCTCAATTAAAATGGAAGGTGAAATAAGGAGTTTCCCTGACAAAAGAAGGCTAAAAGAATACACCTCTAGCAAATCAGCACTGCAAGAGATGCTAAAGGGGCTGCTATAAGAAGAGGAAGAAGACTGAGAGATTGAGCAAAAAAGGTACAATGGGAGTAAAATGGCAATGAGTAAGTACCTATCAATAATCACCTTAAATGTAGATGTATTAAATGTTCCAATCATAAGACATACAGTGGCTGAATGGATAAGAAAACATGACCTGCACATATGCTGCCTACAAGAGGTTCACCTCAGACCAAAAGACCAGCGCAGACTGAAAGTGAAGGGTTGGGAAAAATATTCCAAGCAAAAGGACAGGAATAAAAAGCTGGAATAGTAATACTTATATCTGACAAAATAGACTTCAAAACAAAGGCCATAAAAAGAGACCCAGAAGGGCACTTCATAATACTCAAGGGAAGAATCCATCAAAAAGCTATAAATATTATAAACATATATGTATTCAACACAGGAGCACCCAAATATATAAGGAAAATCTTGGAGGACTTCAAGAAAGATATAGACAGCAACACACTTATAAGAGGGGATTTTAATTCCCCATTGCCAACAATGGATAGACCTTCCAAACAAAATATCGACAAGGATATTATGGCATTGAACAATGCCCTAGACCCAATGGACTTAACTGCTATATATAGAGCCCTCCATCCCAAAGAAGCAAAATGCACATTCTTTTAAAGGGCACATGGAACATTTTCAATGATAGATGACATAACAGGACATAAAACAAACATCAAGAAATTACAGAAAATTGAAATCATATCAAGCATCTTCTCAGACCATGAGAGACTGAAACTAACACCAACCTCAAGGAAAAAACTTAAAAAGACTCAAACTCATGGAGATTCAATAGCATGCTATTAAACAATGAATGGGTCAAGAATGAGATTGGGGAGAAATCAAACAGTTTCTGGAAACAAATGAAAATGAACTCACAACAATCTGAAACTTATGGGATACAGTGAAAGCAGTCTTGAGAGGGAAATTCAGAACAATACCCGACTACTTAAAAAAGATAAAAACATTTCAAAGAAAACATCCTAACCCTACATCTACAATAACAGGAGGAACAACAAACAAAACCCAGAGCAAGTAGAAGGAAGGAAATAACCAACTATGTCATTTAATTCTGCTCTGCTCAACTTAGATCAGAGCAGAATTAAATGACATAGTGACTAAAAGCACAATTCTAAGGATCAATAAATCCTGGAGCAGGTTCTTTGAAAAGATTAACAAAATCAACAAGCCTTTAAGCAGACTCAACAAGAATAAAAGTGAGAGGACCCAAATAAACACAATCAGAAATGAAAAAGGAGAGATTAGAATGGATACCACAGAAATACAAAGGATAGTAAGAAATTACTATGAAGAACTGTATGCCAAGAAATTTGAAAACCTAGGTGAAATGGGCAAATTTCTAGAAAAATATACTCTTCCAAAACTGTATGAACAAAAAGCAGAAAGCCTGTACAGACCAATAAAGCTGACAAAATGGAAACAGTAATCAAAAAGCTTCCAACACACAAAAGCCCTGGACCCGACAGCTTCACATGAGAATTTTATAAAGCATTTAAGGAAGAGCTAACCCCTATCCTTCATAGACTATTTCAAAAAATCCAAGAACATGGAAGACTGCCAAGTTTTATGAGATCAACATCATACTAATCCCCAAACCAGACAAAGACACAACAAAGAAAGAACACTACAAGCCAGTATTGCTGATGAACATAGAAGCTAAAATCCTCAACAAAGTACTGGCAAAGCACATCCAGCAATACATCAAAAAGATTTTACACCATGATCAGGTGGGATTCATCCTAGTGATGCAAGGATGGTATAATATTTGCAAATCAATAAACGTAATACATCACATAAACAAAAGGAAATACAGACTTCCGGCCAAGATGGAGGCATAGGTAGACACACTGTGCCTCCTCACATGACCAAAAGAAGGACAACAACAATTTAGAAACAAAAAAACAACAAGTACTGACAGAAAATTGAACTGTATGGAAGTCCGACAACCAAGGAGTTAAAGAAGAAATATTCATCCAGACTGGTAGGAGGGGCCGAGCCAGGCGGCTGGGTGGAGAGGACTCTCAGAAAAGCAGTGGCTGGTACCCTGGGCATGCAGACAGTGGTTGGTGGACACCAGGCATGCAGGTGGCAGCAGGTGGACCCAGCGATGCAGTGGATTGTGGAGGGGCTTGGCACACAAGGCAGCTGGCAAACCAGCAGTCCCACATTTGCGCGCAGATAAAACAGATGAAACTGGGGAGCAAGAGAGACCACACAACCCAGGGGCCCAGCATGGGGTAATAAAGCCTCAAAACACCAAGTGAAAACACCTGTGGAGATTGAGGTGCCGGGAGAGACTCTCAGCCTCACAGGAGAGTTCCTTGGAGAGACCTGCAGAGTCCTAGAACATGCACAAACACACCCACCCAAGTATCAGGACCAGAATGGCCCAGTTTGCTTGGGGGAAGCAGTAGAAGTTACTGAATTCTGGCATCGAGCAGAGCAAGCACCATTGTTCCCTCCCAGACCCCACCCCCACGTACAGCATCACAACCCAGAGACTGGGTTGACCCACCCAGTTGAACACCTAAGGCTCCACCCTTTACTACTTAACAGGCGGGTCAAGACAAAAAAAAAAATGGCCCAAATGAAAGAACAGAGCAAAGCTCCAGAAATAATACAACTAAGCAACAATGAGATGGCCAACCTATCAGATGCACAGTTCAAAGCAATGGTGATCAGGATGCTCAAAAAATTGGTTGAATATGGTCGCAAATTAGATGAAAAAATGAAGGCTATGTTAAGTGAAATAAAGGAAAATGTACAGAGAACCAATAGTGATGGGAAGGAAACTAGGACTCAAATCAATGGAGTGGACCAGAAGGAAGAAAAAACATACAACCAGAAAAGAATGAAGAAACAAGAATTCAAAAAAATGAGGAGAGGCTTAGGAACCTTCAGGACATCTTCAAACATTCCAACAT
This sequence comes from Trachops cirrhosus, assembly GCA_028533065.1. NCBI lineage: Eukaryota > Metazoa > Chordata > Mammalia > Chiroptera > Phyllostomidae > Trachops > Trachops cirrhosus. The sequence continues at coordinate 54,908,985 of CM052549.1, read as the reverse complement.
TTGAATTATAGGGGTACCAGAAGGAGAAGAGGAAGAGCAAGAAATTGAAAACTTATTTGAACAAATAATGAAGGAGAACTTCCCCAATCTGGCAAAGGAAATAGACTTCCAGGAAGTCCAGGAAGCTCAGAGAGTCCCAAAGAACTTGGACCCAAAGAGGAACACACCAAGGCACATCATAATTATATTACCCAAGATTAAAATGAAAGAGAGAATCTTAGAAGCAGCAAGAGATAAGGAGAAAGTTACCTACCATAGAGTTCACATCAGACTGTCAGCTGATTTCTCAAAAAGGACCCTACAGTCAAGAAGGGGCTGGCAAGAAGTATTCCAAGTCATGAAAGGCAAGAACCTACATCCAAGATTGCTCTATCCAGCAAAGCTTTCATTTAGAATGGAAGGGCAGCTCAAGTGCTTCTCAGATAAGGTCAAGTTCAAGGAGTTCATCATCACCAAGCCCTTATTTTATGAAATGTTAAAGGGACTTATCTAAGAAAAAGAAGATAGAAAACATGTACAGTAAAATGACAGCAAACTGACAGTTATGAACAACCACACCTAAAACAAAAACAACACAAACTAAGCAAACAACTAGAACAGGAACAGAACCACAGAAATGGAGATCACATGGAGAGTTAGCAACAGGACAGTGGGAGGAAGAGAGAGGGGGAAAAGTTACAGAGAATAAGTAGCATGAATGGTAGGTAGAAAATAGACAGGGGGAGGGCAAGAATAGTATGGGAAATGTAGAAGCTAAAGAACTTATAAGTATGACACATGGACATGAACTAAAGTGGGGGAATGTGGGTGGGAGAGGGTGTGCAGGGTGGAGGGGAGTAAAGGAGGGAAAATGGGACAACTGTAATGGCATAATCAATAAACTGTATATAAAAAAGGAAATACAAAAGTCACATGATCATATCGATAGACAGAAAAAGCATTTGATAAGGTACAACACCCATTTTTGATAAAAACACTCAGCAAACTGGGAGTAGAAGGAGCATTCCTCAACATAAAGTCCATATGTGAAAACCTGTAGCCAACGTCATATTCAAAGTACAAACCTAAAAACGTTCCTACCAAGATAAAGAACAAGACAAGGTTGTCCACTTTCACTAGTTGTATTCAACATAATATTGGAAGTCCTAGCACCAGTCACAAGACAAAATAAAGAAATAAAAAGCATCCATATTGGAAAAGAGGAGGCAAAGCTGTCATTGTTTATAGATGATATTATAGTGTACATAGAAAATCTGATGCACTTCATCAAAAAACCACTCGACCTAATAAGTGAAGTTGGTAAAACAGTGAGATACAAAGTCAATATTCAGAAATCAAAGGCATTTTTGTACCCCGACAATGAAATATCTGAAAGAGAAATCAGGGAAAATATCTCATGTATGTATGATAGCAACAACAACAACAACGAAAGTACCTAAGAATAAAACTAATCAAGGAGATAAAAGACCTATACTCAGAAAACTACACAATCCTGAAGAAAGATATTAAGGAAGACACAAAATAATGGAAGCATAAACCATTTTCATGGATGAAAAGAATTAACATCATCAACATGTCCATACTACCCAAAGCAATTTACAGATTCAATGCAATCTCTATTAAAATACCACTGACATTCTTCACAGATATAGAACAAACATTTCAAAAATTTATATAGAACTATAAATGACCACAAATAGCCACAGCAATGTTTAGAGAGAAGAACAAAGTAGGAGGGATCACTAAACGTGTCATCAAACTATATTACAAGACCACTGTAATCAAAACAGAGTGCTATTGGCATAAGAACAGATGCATTGATCAATGGAACAGCATAAAGAACTCAAAATAAACCCAAGTCTCTATAGTGAATTTATATTTGACAAAGAAGGCAGAAGCATAAAATGGAGTAAAAATAGCCTCTTCAACAACAGGTGTTGGGAGATCTGGACAGGCACATGCAATAAAATGAAACTTGACCACCAACTTACACAATGCACAAAAGTAAACTCAAGATGGATAAAAGACTTACATATAAGTCATGATACCATAAAAATCATAGAGGAGAACATAGGTGGGGAAATCTCATATATTCCATGCAGCAATATTTTTACTGATTTGTCCCCTAGAGCAAGGTACATAAAGGAAAGAATAAAAAAGTTGGATTCCATCAAAATAAAAAGCTTCTGCATGGCTAGAGAAAACATCAGCAAAATGAAAAGGGAACCAAATATATGGGAAAATATATTGACCAATGATATCTTGGACAACAGTTTGATCTCCAAAATATATACAAACAACTCACACAACTCCACAGGTGTAAGACAAACAATCCAAACAAAACGGGCCAAGGACTTGAACAGACACTTCTCCAAGGAGGACATACAAAGGGCACAGAGACATATGGTCCATTCATTTACTGATGAGCACTTAGGTTGCTTCCAGCACTTGGCTATTGTAAATTGTGCTGCTATGAACATTGGGGTGCATGGGTTCTTTAGGATAGGTGTTTCAGGGTTCTTAAGATGTAATCCTAGCAGTGTAATTGCAGGGTCAAAAGTCAGTTCCATTTTTAGTTTTCTGTGGAAATTCCATACTGTTTTCCACAGTGGCTGCACCAGTCTGCTTTGCTACCAACAGTGCACTAGCATTCCCTTTTTTCCACATCCTCTCTAACACTTACTGTTTGTTGATTTGTTTATGATGGCCATTCTGAGTGGTGTGAAATGGTATCTTATTGTGGTTTTAATTTGCATTTCTCTGATGGCTAGTGATGCTGAGCCTCTTTTCGTATGTCTCTGGACCCTTTGTATGTCCTTGGAGAAGTGTCTGTTCAAGTCCTTGGCCCATTTTTTAATTGGGTTTCTTGTCTTCTTTGAGTGGAGTCATGTGAGTTCTTTATATATTTTGTGTATCAAACCCTTGTCTGAGGTATCATTGGCAAATATGTTTTCCCATATGGTTGGTTCTCTTTTCACTTTAATGCTGCTTTCTTTAGCCATGCAGAAGCTTTTCATTTTGATGAGATCCCATTTGTTTATTCATTCCTTTATGTTCCTTGCTATAGGGGACATATCAATGAAAATATTGCTGCATGAAATATCTGAGGTTTTCTTGCCTATGTTCTTCCCTAGAATTTTAATGGTGTCAAGACTTATATTTAAATCTATTATCCGCCTTGAATTTATTTTTGTGCATGCTATAATTTGGTGGTTGAGGCTCATTTTTTTTTTTGCATGTAGCTGTCCAGTTCTCCCAACACCTTTTGTTGAAGAGGCTATTTTTGCTCCATTAAGCTTCTGCCCCCTTTGTCAAATATTAATTGACCATAGAGACTTGGGTTTATTGCTTGGCTCTCTATTCTGTACCATTGTTCCTTGTGTCTGTTCTTATGCCAGTATCAAGCTGTTTTGATGACAGTGGCCATGTAATATATTTTGATATCAGATATTGTGATTCCTTCTACTTTGCTCTTCTTTCTCAAAATTGCTGTAGCTATTGGTGTCAGTGGTGCTATGTGGGCATGGACAAGGCACTTAAAATCTCTGAGGTTCAGTTCCTTTAATTGTAAACTCTCCTGTTGTTGCTTGTACCACAATGTTATTGTGAAGGTAAACACATAATATAATTGAGAGAATGGGCAGTCATTTGCAAGTGCTTGGAATCACTTTGCTTAGACTGCCAACGAGCAAGCTTCTCTACTTTTCTTATCTGTAACAACTAAAATAATAATACTTCACTGATAGAATTGCTAGAAAGATTTATTTAGATGATGTACTTAAATAACATAGTACAGTACTAAATATATGTTGTCCCATTATTTCCCCATTTTCCCCTCAGCTTCTGAAATTTGAGTTTTGTCTTATTACTGTACTTTACTCTGCATATAACATTCTGATACATCATCATGTCACTATGGTCCTTTTTATAGCTTACATTTTCACATATCCTAATCACTTATATGTTGACGTGTTATGTCTTACCACTTTCCAGGTACCCTTCCTCTAGATCTATCACACACTTCAGTGTCATGGTCAATCTTTCCTTTCCCACTCATTACCTTTTGTTGAAATTATACTCACCAAAGGCATTCCATTATGAATTAGAGTCCACTCTTTAGCATCTCCAAACTGAAAGTCAAATGTGTCTTTATCATCCTAATTCATCTTCACCTTTTCCTCAAAGCAAATGCTATCTTAGTCTCTTTTTCTTTTTTCTTTCTAAATCTTGACTCTCTACTCTTGCCCATCCTAGAGTTCATAGACTAGTACTCTTATACTTGAGGCCAAAAGAAAGGAAAATGTTCTCATTTGTTCTGGAAGTTCTACACTTCTCTAGAGATTTATCAGCTCTTTTGCACGCCCTCACCAATGCAGGAGAAAGGGGAGAAGGAAGTTCTCAAAGTAACCCCTGGCCCAGACTTACAGAATGGGTCTACTTTCAATTTTTTTTATTTTAATTTTTGTTCAAGTACAGTTTTCTGTCCTTTACACCCACCCCAGCCCACCTTCCAGCTCTCCCCTCCTCCCTCCCATATCCACCCCCCTTGTTATTGTCCATGTGTCCTTTATACTAGTTCCTGCAAACCCTTCCCCCCTTCCCTGATATTCCCTCCTCTCTCCCCTCTGGTCACTGTTAGCCTGTTCTTAATTTCAGTGTCTTTGGTTATATTTTGCTTGTTTGTTTGTTTGTTTGTTTGTTTTGTTGATTAGAGCTCCTACCCTTTGACAGAATGGATGGAACTGGAAAGCATTATGCTAAGAGAAAGAAGCCAGGCAGTGAAAGACAAATACTTTCAAATGTTAATCAGGACATTGGGTGTATACATTTAATAGCACTTGAGATTGTTGCAAAACAGGTTTGTAGAGCGTGTAGGGAGAGATATCATGTTTCAGGAATTCACACTTTTTAAATCTTGTTTGGGGAACTTTCACATAAAGTTAAGGAATCAAAGCTGATGAAAAGGTTGTAGGTTTATGAGTTAAATGACAGGATTCTGAACTACATATTTATTTTTCTGGGGAGGGAATCTTGAAATAGAGAAACTGTAGGAAGTGGCAAGATTTAATGAATCAATGGTTGTGAAGGGAGAGATTGAAAGAGTAGGTTCTCAGATAGGCTCAGACTCAGACCTGGGTGATTAGCACTGGAGTAATATTCTCTACAGGGACTGTAGAGTTGAAAAGAGAAGAGTGCATTATGGTAAAAATTAAAATCTTGATCTTTGCCATGTTTAACATGAGGTGGTAATGAAAAAGCAGGAAGCTACTTTGGTGAGACAGTAGGAAAACATGACTAAACAGCTAGAGAAGTGTAACATGCAGAGGTAAAACTGACTGATTCATTAACTAATCATACCTTTCAATTACACAGTACTGAGCTTTACAGTTTACAAAATTCTTTAATATATATTATCTGAATCCTTGCAACAACCCTGTAAGGCAGGTATTATTAACCATTTTTTACAGATAAGGGAACTGATGTTCTGAGAAACACTTGCTTTGGCTTATGAACTCTTTAATAAGTGCTGGAATTGTGGTTCAAGGGAAGTTGTCTTCTTTTGCCAAGGTCAACATGCCTTTCACAATCGCATGCTGGCACAATTATGAAAGCTTCATTGCTATTACTCCCTGTGGACATGAAATGGCCAAAAATTTTGAAACCATATTCCCCTGATAATAGTTTAACTTGATAATGTAACTTTTTCCCAAATGAAGTTTACATGGTGAATGATCAAGAGCCTTGGTCTACAAGTTCAGAATTCCCTAATGTTCTTTGGAATACTGGGTGTAAGAATCATTAGAGATTCTTGCCAAATGTCAATTCCCTCTCTTCCTCTTGCTCGAAAAGCAAAACTTTACACTGGGAAGACTGACCTTAATTAAATTCTGATTGTTCTAGAATATAGACCAATCAAGCAGATCCCCATTCCCTTTACCTGTGATTGGAATTTAGGGGGGGGGAGTGGGGCAGTTAGGGGGCAACCAAAGTCCTAGGGGGCCCATGTGGCATCTGTAGAAAGGGATTATTATTTCTATAAAGGATATTAAGAAGGGATGTTCCTTTTCTTTCTGTTGGAGAAACCGTGTCTGAATATGTTGCTAGAACTGGTTTAATTATTTTATGTCCATAAGTATAAAACCATCACAATGAAGATGTCCGAACCAAGAAGAGATGGGAAAGATTGAGGACATGATGGCATAAAACTTCTGTCTTGAAAAATCTTGCAACCTTTCTAAACTCTTGATTTACCAGCAAGATAATATATTTGCATTGTTTAAAAAAATGTGAGTTGGGAGTTTCTGATTCTTATAGGTAATAGCTTCCTGATACCATTAGCTTCAGCCTTTACTTTTGCAAATCAATCCCTAAGTTGAATGACCTAAACACAGAACTTTTCTCACAAACTTGTACTAGAACATACAATTTTAGCTGCTCTCTCAATAAAATTAAATATGCATATTTTATGTCAACAAATGTCACACAAATACAGATGTAACTGGCTTACTGCCTCTTTTATTAAGCAAAGGAAAACTCTGAAGGCAAATTTCGATTTTTTGTTAATCCTCATGATTTCATTACCTTCATACTAAGCTAAGAATGTACATTTGAAATCTCTGATCCATTCTCATGGATCTCTAGAAATAGTAGAATTTTATAATCTTCTCTTTCTCAGCCTGTAATATAAAGTAATTATTTCTATAAAAACCTGATTTGTCTTTCTTTTTATTCCTAACTTTTGTCTCTGTCTTATCAACACCCTCTTAGCAAATATGAAGGAATCTAGATAAATGCTGTCATGGGGAGCCAATGGGCTATGGATTGCTGAGAACCATGTCTAAAATAAATGATTACACTTCTCCCAGATGGATTTAAGGAAAAAAATCACTCCAAGAAAATGTGTATACATTATAAGTGCCCTTACAGAGCCCAAAGGTTTCAGACATTTCATTTTATTTAATAAACAGGGTATTGTGTGTACTCAGACTTGCTAAAATAATGTTAAACTGCATAAAGATAAAAAATAGAGAGAACATTTTATTGTATTCATTTTCCAAGTGACTTCTGGTAAAGTTTAAATAAGAAGAGATGGGTAATTATACTAATTCCATTGTTAAATCTAATAAATATGCCAAATTTATATTGTATAGATTTCCTTGTATTAAATGTAAACAGTACCTGTGAGTGATATGAATACATTAGTGTGGCATAAATGATATTCATTATATATGAACTGCCAGTTCTGCTCTAGGAGCCTTATGATAATGAGATGTTGCCTTTCCTGAAGCTTTCCCAGTGAGTAACCACTTTTAATAAATAAAATAAAATATGTATTCCTAGAAGACTTCATAATTCTTCATTGATAGGTATATTTTTTTAAAAGTAAATCATGTATCTCAAAACTACAGTCCTTCAGATTGCTTAATTTAGAAGCTATTTATGTTGTGTTCTTTGGGGATTCCTTTTTTTTTTTTTGTCATTATCGTTGTTCATCATCATCTTTTTAGCGGGCAAAGTTGGAGACTGAATAGCTAGGTTATATTGTTATACTTTCTCAGCTTTTGGATTTCCCTTGTTGGTTTGAAAGAAAAAAAATACTTTATTTCATTTGAAATGTATAAATGATGCCAAATTCCTATTGGAAGTTGTTAGATTGTGATTACCAGAAGAACTATAACCTTACTTATACAAATCACTAGAGTTCACGATAAGTCTGACATTTATGGAATTAATGAAAAACTAATTAAGTGACCTAGTAAGAGAATTGGTAAACCAGAACTATTAATCTTTTAATGAATTCTTTGCTATCACTTAAATAATTTTTTGCATTATTTTAAAGGTCTACAGTAAAGAAACATTAAAATAAGAAACCCATTAGGTGAAAGAATGTTATTTTTATAAATCTACTATTACTTCTCTTTTTATTGAATTCATTTCTATTCAAGTTTAGTAAAGTGGCAATTCCTATATTGGTGACTAACAGTCCCCAACATTGAAGGGTTTTTTTTCTTCTCACTGAGACAAAGTGTTGAGGATCATTTATTCCTTCAAAAACCTACAGCGTACAATGAGTAATTAGCATACAAATATAACTAAAGAAATTCCCAGTTAATGGTGTGTATCACATGTGTTTCAGAATTTGTAAGCTCTCATAGTTTAACTAGCACATAAAATAAGGTATTTGCATTGATTATCTTCAAATAGCATTTTTCTAATCTCCAAAAGTAACTCTCTTTACCTTTCTCTTTCAAATATGTTTTTTAAAAATCAGATCACAGCTGTTAAAATAACTGAACTTGACTAAACACAACCAAAATTTAGAACATTGAAATGTCCAGGGTTATATCAGTCAATAATGAGAGATAAGTAAAAAGAAAAAAATTAGACTGTGTCTTCTGTATCCATACTAGTTGCTTGCATAAGACTTTCCTCAACAGGATGAGGGATTATTGAATAATAAGTATTCAATACTTTCCACTAGAGAGAAATATTTTAAGTGCTTAAATGAAAAGAATGGATAGCAAGAGTTATGGTTATAATGTTTTTCTCAGCCCATATTAAAGAAGAAGATGATGATTGCTTAAATCAAATAGTATTATTTAACAACTATCATTTACTTGACACTGTCCTAGACATAATGGGACATACACAAGAAAAAGAAGATGCAGTCTGCAACTTGAAAAAATTATAATCTAAGTGAAAAGACTAAAGTAATACACATAAATTAATATCAAGCTACATAGAAGAAGTAATAATAGCCTCAACTATTGCATACAAAAATAACCTGTGGTTTTGTAGGCTAAAGAGATTACCTTGTGTTTTTTTAAAATCTTGTAAGAATCTATGAATCTTTATTTCTGGTGATATGGAAGGCTACTACATATCCTGAAAACCTTTCTGTAAGAACACCTAGAAATATTGTAGGAAACATAACATTTTTTTAAAAAAAATACAGACCTAGGCTTGCAATAAATTAAATTCCCTGAGTTTCAAGATGCAAGAGAATTTCTAATCAGACTAATAAATGGAAACTGACTCAAAGGCTATTATTGAGGACTTGACATTTCTGATCAATTACCAATAGCTTTAAAAGGATTGCATAATGCCCTGGGTCTTCACACAGAGCAGGGAGTTGGAATTGAGATTTCCATGTAAAGTTGGGACTTCCAAAGAGTTAGACAGTCAATTAAATTGTAGATTAAAATAAACAAGCAAAAAACAAAAAAACTCAACTCCTTCAACTGGCAAATGGAGATAAGACCTAGTGTCCCAGGTTAAGTCTCTCCTGAGAATTTATAAATTCGGCCTGCCCTTATTTAGATTTGGGGATCAAATTTTTACCTCCTTCCAAGTAATATAAGTTGTTCCCAGGTTGATATTCCAGGACACTCAGCCGAAACAATGCAAATCTCTTGTGAGACATTTATTTACCTTTAATCCTTGGCCTGAAAGATCTCCACAAGCAAGATTCTGCTGGGTATGGCTTACATTGGAGAAGTACCAAACACATGAGGAAATAACGCCCTTTGGATGTGGTGAAACTTGAACTATAGAAAATTTATTTAACACAAAATATGAGGAGATGGTAGGAAAACATGGATGGATCCCAAAGTAAGAAGATTGTGTGGTCCTGGTCCTGAAATGATAAGGTAAACAGTCTTCAGAGAGTAAATGATTGAGAAGTTTTCCCTTTAGCTTAGCTTTAGAAGACTTTGCATTTTAGAAGAAGTTATTTCATCAAATCAGTGAAAAAATAATCAGATCATTGGGCATGTCTAAAAATAGCATTAGTTCAATTAAAAATTGTCCAATTAAAATTTTCATATTAAATAAATGACCAGTGATTTGACAGGTGGATACAAAAATGCCAAACCTCTTTTGAAAAAAAAAAAAAGTTTTTCATTAGCTACATTTAAAACAACCCACTTGGCTTAAATATTTTTCTTACTTCCTAAGTTTGCTACTTACTGAGTCAGTAGTTGGTTAGACCAGGAAGCAGACAAATGAGGATAGAGATCTCATACTTAAGTACCTAAGTTCCTCATTTCTCACATCTCAGCTCTGGACCATTCAGTATGTTCTTTTCATTTAGATTGCTCTCATTATTCCTGTTCAAATATGAGAGAGAGAAAAATGACAGCAACTAAGGTTAGTGCTTTGTACAGAGAAAATACAATATATATTTTATTAACTAACTGTTGTCATAAACTACTTTCTCTTAAAGCCTGAACAACACCAGGTGCATTAGTTATGTATGCATTAGAAAAAGTTACAGAAAGCAAGATCAGACAAGTAGCTGGCAGGTTGCCCCAAGAGCCACACCATACCCCCCCCCCCCACTGGATCTTGTTCTACTGTGGGTAGCATGAATTGGACACTCCATAAAGATTTGTTAAATGCAAGGATCTTTTCTAGAATAGGGCAAACTTATTATTGTACAGAATACAATCAACTAGACATCATATGGAAAAGTCAATGTATGCCCTCTTGTTAATCTCAGGTTTAGTGAAAGAACCTATGTAAAACATAGCTTCAGGTTAAATCAACTTCAGAGTGTCTTTCATCTTTCTCAAGGGGAATTTCACCTTCTCAGCTGGTGTTCAACCAAACTTAAATTTTGAAAAACATCCTGTGATACCACGTTTTTCCATGAAATACTTCAACTCACAATATTTTATGAAAATTAGGAAACATCAAATAGACTCATTTTCACTTAATATAGTAATTTACTTCAAGTTCATTGAGTAATGACTGTTTTTAAGTCACAGATATCATGTAGTCATAGATGCCTTCATGTTTTATAACCCTCTGTTCAGTCTCAAACTTTATAGGAAGTACAATCCAGTTGTTTTTAATGATTATTATGTCTGTGGGCTTGAAGGTTACCTGACAGAGTACGTATTAGAAGGCAATGATTCAGACAAGAGCTATCAGCTGAGGAAAAAATATATTTGATAACTTCCCATAAATGAAAATAAATGTTTTTCACTTCACTGTAATCAGTATTGACCAGGCATTGCAGAAAGAGCTCCACAAAAAGTATTAGTATCAGAAAGTCTACACATCTGAGTAAAAATATCTTTAGAAAATATGTAATCTCATATTTAAAATATATGATTTATAAAAATATGTGGAACTTAGAAGTAATCAAATAGATCAAGTATCTTTGCACAGTATGTTTGCATTCTTAGCAGATGGCTAAAACTCAACTATTTTAACCAAACCAGAAGAGGGAAAAAATCTGTCAAGTCATTTTAAAGATATAATTTTGAAGCTATGACTTGGAATAGCTTTTTAAAAACTAAAATATCTATCCAAAAGTTTAAATCAGTTGTCATCTGAGTATGGTGTCATAAGCTCAATGTTATTTATGATGTTTTGAGACTTAAACTGGAATTATAGCTGTACCAACAAAAGCAAGACCAAACTTGAGAAACAGTCCTATGAAAAGACTCATTGACATAAGACTGCATCTGATTGTGGGCACTACATTTGACTATAGTCTAAGAACTGTCTTTATGATTAATTTATATCTCTGTTGCCAACTTGATTGTGCAGTGGTCTGCACTGATTATTAAGTTGACTGAAATAACCAGATCAGACATGTATTACCAGGGCAAATTGGCTAACTCATCAACACATACAAATTTTAGGAAAAATGTTAGTGATTGTCACATCTCACCAGGAAAGGAATTACCCTGTACTTATCAATTCTGTAAAGTCCATTTACACTGACACACACTGTATTTTAAATAAACACACTTTACTTTAGGGTTAGACTTGATGCTTTTCACAATGTGAAAAACCTCTATCTAATCCTGAAGAACAGGTGTAAATTAAAAACAAACAAACAAACTGGCTTTGGGAGGTTAAATTATCTCTTAGAAAAATCATTTGGATGATCTGCTCTTTTAATATGATCTGGTATTTAGTTACTAGAAGGAAGCTATGTTCTAAGCCTAAATAAAAATTATACACACACAAAAGATTGTGACAATGAAGATTTAGACATTTCATCCCAGTGTGTGTTACTTTAAGGTAAATCTGTGTCTGCTAATGTGTGTATATCTCTTTTATTTTGATATGTAATTTAAAAGGGATAAACAAATATGAGGGACTATAGCAAGTTAAGAAATTCAGAATTAAAGAGAAAGCCACAAGGATTTTCTACTTAGTTTCTGGTCAATACAAAGATTTGAGTTTTGAAGATGTAAGTTCGTAGGGAATTAATGTAATCTGAGGTGACAAATTTATGAAAATTTTTGTCCAAAGCATTTAGTGCCTAGTCCCACTTTGTGGAGTATCTCTAAGTCTCCATATACGCAAGCCTAAAGTTTTGCTGTAAGAAAATGTTTAAATGTAAATGAAAAATTTTGACAAGGGATAGATTAGACTCCAAAGAGTATTGTTTTGAGAAGAGTTAATAACACATTTTACTTGTTTTGAAAAGCAAACATAGTGTAATTCAAAATTTCTTGGGGCAGTAGCCAATTGTCAACTATCTAGAATGGTTCCATTCAGCACAATCTGGGAATCCCCATGCTACTCATATCTTCAAAAGAAGGTCTTCAGATTGGCAGTGAGGGGGTATTTCCTTTGAACATTTAAGTAACATGTAAAGACTAAAAAATATATACAAATGTATATACAAATGCTAGTAATGAAAAAAAATGAATAATACCCAAAGCAGAATACTTGAAAAGTCATGGTAGATTTTCACATTCCCAGAAAATCGCAGCCAAATGTGTTAAACTCCTTTCAGTGTTCAAAATTTTTGCTAATATTAAGAATGGGAAGTACACAATTGAGAGAGGAAACAATCTAGTAAAAATAAATTGGTGCAATTAGCAGAAAAAAAATTCTTGATCATCCAAAACATCTTTTAAAATTTATTTTTATTGTATTTTTTTCACTGCCATTTATCCCCCTTATACTCTCCACCCACACCTTGCCCTCACCACTGTTGTCCAGGTCCATGAATCTCTTTTCTTTTTTGCTTGATTTTTCTACCTCCAAATCCCCTATAAGAGCTCTCAAACTATACTTTTATAGTCTATGAGTGTGTCTCTATTTTACTTGTTAGTTCAGTTTGTTCATTAGATTCCACATATGAGTGAAAGCATATAGTATTTGTCTTTCTTTGACTGGTTTGTTTCACTTAGCATAATGTTTTCCAAGTTTTTCCATGCTGTTGTAAAGGGCAAAATTTTCTTCTTTTTATGACTGAGTAGTATTCCATTGTGTAAACATGTCATAGTTATTGTATCTACTCATCTACTGATGGACACTTGGACTGATTCCAAATCTTACAGGTTGTAAATACCACTGCAATGAACATAGTTGTTCCTATATTTTTTTCTAATTAGCATTTCAGGTTCCTTCCAATGAATTCCCAGAAGTGAAATCACTGAATCAAAAGGCAGTTCTATTTTTAATTTCTATGCAGTATCTCCATACTTCTTTCCACAGAGGCTTCACCAATCTATATTCACCAACAGTGCAAAAGGGTTTCTCTTTCTCCACATCCTAGCCAGCACTTGTTTATTGATTTATTAATGATAGCCATTCTGACAGTTGTGAGATGATATATCCTTGTGTTTTAAATTTGCATTTCTCTGATGATTAGTGATACTGATCATCTTTTCATATGCCTGTTGACTATCTGTATGACTATTTGCCACTGTGGAAAACAGTATGGAATTTTGGCAAAAACTAAAAAATGGAACTGCCTTTCAACCCAGAAATTCCATTGTTGGGATTATACCTTAAGAATCTTGAAATACCAATTCAAAAGAACCTATGCACCCCAGTGTTCATAGCAGCACAATTTACAATAGCTAAGTGTTGGAAGCAGCCTAAGTGCCCAACAGTAAATGAGTGGATCAAAGACTGTGGTACATTTACAAAATGGAGTACTATGTAACAGAAAGAAAGAAGGAGCTCCTACCCTTTCCAACAGCAGGAGTAGATCTGGAGAGCATTGTGCTAAGTGAAATAAGCCAGGCAGTGAAAGACAAATACCATATGATCTCACCTATACATGGAACCTAATCAATAAAACAAATAAGCAAGCAAAATATAACCAGAGACATGGAAATAAAGAACAAACTGACAGTAACCAGAGGGGAGGGGGAGGGAGATTAATGGGTAAACTAGAGGGAGGATCATCAAGGAACATTTTTAAAGGACCCATGGAGAAAGCCAAAGGGGGATAGGATCGAGGGTGGTAGTTGGTGATGGGTGGGGCAGTGGGGTGTGGTGGGAGGAAATGGAGACAACTGTACTTGAAAAATATTTTTAAAAATTTAAATGCAAAAAAAAGAGAGGTGATCATGAAGGGAATGGATAGGAGGAGGTGTAGAAGGGAAGAAATCAGCATTTCTTTTTCCAAAAAAAGATACATTAGTATTTGGAAATAATCTATCATTTATGATTTAACAGTTAAGCTGTGAATGGGGAAGCAGTATAACATATACTATTTAAAAGATATTAGCAAAGAAACTAATACTCGTTTATCACTATCTCTTAAGACCTATGAGTTATGAAACTCTGTACTTTCATTTTGTTAGTTTACCAACACCAATGATAAAAACAAATATATTCTCTAAGCATTTTTATGCACTAAATACTTTATTTTTATGCCATAGTTGCAAATGCTCTGTTGATTTAAGAATATATATATATATATAATCCTTAAACCAAAATCAATGTATAATATGATTTAAAATAATAAAACCAGGTTAAGAACTGAAGTGTTTAAACTTCAAAACTTCACAGAGCATGATGACTGTGTGAGATAAGTTTGATTTATGAGCTTACTGCCTAGTTATGTCTGAGATACTTGCTTGGAAGATTTTCGAACAGTTTTTTCTCTAATTACCTTCTAGAGTGTTTCTGAACAACAACTATTCCTCTCAAAGAAGAACCCTCACTGTTAGCTCATTTACAGCTTTAATTACCTTTAGAAGTCAGCAAGACAACATATGAATGTTCACATCTTTAAATTAAATGACTATCCAGATTTAAGACTTTTAATCTCTTTAGAAAGAGGCTGACTTCATTATCATCAAGAGTTCTTATTCAGGTGAAGTCCTGACCTGAATAAAATTACCTTTTGCACTTTTGGCTACCCAATAAATATCCTAAGGATGGAAGTAAATACAATTTTATAAAACCTAGAATGAACGAAAGCCTTCCTGCTGTAAATAATAGGAAAAGAGACATATGGGGCGGCCAATAAATGAAGCTGCTGTGAAAGGCCCAAGAAACACCTTTGATACCAAAGAAAACTGAAACAGAAGGCTGAATGCTCAGTGTGTATTCAAGTTAGTCATGAGACTTACATTTATTTGTCCTTTTATTCTAGAAAAACATTTCCAAACCATTTATCAAATATCAGATGCTATCAGTATAAAATAAATAAGACTTCTGAGGCACACAGAATTCCTGCATGATAAGACAATTGAAATGATAATGAGACAAAGGAGAAAGTTTGATAAGAGTAGGCACAGGGGCTTATGTAAACAGAGAATAAACATCTAACCCACTGTATGGATGAAGGGAAAAGGGGCTGGAAAGTGGGAGGAATTACTGAGAGGTGAGTGGAATTAAGCTGGTAGGAGAAGAGAGGGAAAGCTGTTTATGTGTATATTTGAGGAAGGTGAGGAGAGGAGAAGGAATATATAAACACTTCTCTTATTGGGATGTGATATGTTAGTGGCCAATGAAAACTGTTTCCTGAAAACATTGGAAAGCCAAGGGTTGGCATTTTAACAAGGAAATATCCTGGATGCTATGGGGAGAATGGATTGGAAGCAAACACCAGAATCCTTGTGTAAAAGGAATAGAAAGCATGCATTTCAGAGCCACTGGAGTACTGCACTGAGTTGCTGGGGCCAGAGATGTTAAAGAATGTAGAATGAATGGTCAAAAAGCTAATGGCTGGTTTGATAAGGGCCCTCAGAAAACCTCATAATGATCCTTATATTCACTGAAGTATCTGGAAAAATGATTTTTTTTCCAAATTTAAGCTCCTTGAGTATTCTACTTTTCTCATTCTAAGGTACCCTGTTGTTTGGACCACATTTGGCCCTTTTAAAATATTTGTCCCACAATCTCAGAACTGAAGCCCTCTTCTTTTCATTCAAGAAGCCAAGGCCTTTCCTGAACACACCTCCATCTTGAAAAGGTCCCCTTTTCTCCCCAGACTAAATACAAATCTCATCCTCTGAGATAATTTCCTCACACCTCCCTTCTCTGCTCTCCTGGGCATCTTTTTTTAATAGAGGATTTCCTGCCCCAAACACCAATTTTTTCCAAACTCCCTAGCCATAATTTTCAATTAAGTATCTCTAATCATAAGAGCAGTAGTTGGAGCTACTTGGGTCATCCAGAATTCCCAGCCAAAGCTCCTCCCTGGAAATTCCCTAAACAGATGATGGAACCATATTTGAGAAATTGCAGCCTCTACAAATCACAAGATTTATTGACATCATGACACTCCTCAATTTGATCTTTGGTTCAGAATTTCTCCAAAGGTCCCCAGAAGAATCAAAACAAACATAATATCTGAGACTTAGTGACAAGTTACAAAGTGCCATGTACTGAATTTAATGCTTTAACTATATTATCTTATTTAGCCCTCATAATAATTCTGTGAAGTACATAATATCTGAAGCTTAGTAACTTGCCCAAGGTCAGGCAGTATGACATGATATACTGCTTCTCTGTCTCCTGTAATTATTATCTTGACTTTTTTGAGAAAACAGCTCATCTTCCATATTAGTTTTATTCAGTATTGTACAGATTTTGAATGTATTTACATAGTCATTCGTTAAGTCAAATGTAATCAAAAGGTTTATTTCCCTTTTTATTCATTCATTTATTCAACATACTTTTAGTTTGCACTTGCTACTTTGTGCTAACATTAGGATTTAAAGATGCATAACCAACCCTACTGTAAAAGTGCTCCCAGT
Source organism: Trachops cirrhosus (assembly GCA_028533065.1). Taxonomy (NCBI): domain Eukaryota; kingdom Metazoa; phylum Chordata; class Mammalia; order Chiroptera; family Phyllostomidae; genus Trachops; species Trachops cirrhosus. The sequence goes on along the minus strand of CM052549.1, from coordinate 54,892,009 downwards.
TTCACCATTATGAGTGAAGATGTCCACCTGAGGGAGCAGAAGCATAAAATGGAGTAAAAATAATTCAACAAATCATTTTTGCTCTTCAACAAATGGTGTTGGGAAATCTAGACAGCTACATGCAAAAAAAAAAAACAAAAATGAAACTTAATCACCAACTTACACAATACACAAAAATTAATTCAACGAGGATAAAAGACTTAACTATAAGTCATGGTACCATAAAAGTCCTAGACTAGAACATAGGCAGGAAAATCTCAGATATTCCATGCATGAATATTTTCACTGATACGTCTGTTAGAGAAAGGCACATAAAGGAAAGAATAAACAAATGGGATCTCATCAAAATAAAAAGCTTCTGCACAGCTAAAGAAAACAGTATTAAAATAAAAAGAGGTCCAACTGTATGGGAAAACATATTTGCCAATGATACCTCAGACAAGGGTTTGATCCATAAAATATATAAAGAACTTACACCAGTCCTCTCTAGGAAGACAAACAACCCAATTAAAAATGGGGGAAGGACTTGAACAGACACTTCTCCAAGGAGGACATACAAAGGGTCCAGAGACATATGAAAAGATGCTCAGTATCACTAGTCATGAAAGATATGCAAATTAAAAGCACAGTGAGATACAATGTCACATCTGTCAGGAAATCAGCAAAAAAGGGCACCATGAACAAATCAGCAAACAAGTGTTGGAGGGGATATGAAGAACAGGGAACTCTAGCACACTGTGAGTGGGAATGCACACTGGTGTAACCGCTGTGGAAAATAGTATGGAATTTCCTCAGAAATCTAAAAATGAAATTGCCTTTTGACCCAGTAATTCCACTGCTGGGATTATATGCTAAGAATCCTGAAACACCAATTCAAAACAACCTTTGCATCCCAGTGTTCATAGCAGCACAATTTACAAGAGCCAAGTGCTGGAAGCAACCTAAGTGCCCATCAGTAAATGAATGGATTTACACAATGGAATACTATGCAGCACAACGAAAGAAAGAGCTTGTACCATTTGCATAAGCATAGATGGATCTGGGGAACATTATGCTAAGTGAAATAAGCCAGGCAGTGAAAGACAAATACCATATGATCTTACCTATAAGTGGAACCTAATCAGCAAAACAAATAAGCAATATATAACCAGAGACATGGTAGTGAAGAACAAACTGACAGTAATTGGTGGGGGGGTGTGATAGGGTATAATGGGGGGGAGGGTTTTCAAGAATATGTTTAAAGGACACATGGTCAAATCCAAAGAGGGGTAGGATCAGGAGGGGGAAACAGGGATTGCTGAGGTGGGGGAGAAATGAAGACAACTGTATTTGAACAACAGTAAAAAAAAGTGAAAATAAAAGCTGTCTGCATGAGCATGACAGCTACAATTTCCAAACCTCAGCTTTAAATAGGGAGACATTAATACATAGGAGTGAATGGAATGTGGATAATGGATACCTCTGAATACCCTTCCTTTGCCTTCTCAATCATCTGCCTTTCCATACATAATATTTTTCATTAATTCTATTTATTTTTAAATATGTATTTCCTTTGCAATTACAGTTGACATACAATATTACATGTTTCAGGTATACATTACAGTTATTAGACATTTATATAATCATATGGTTTTTGTCTTTCTCTCACTGATTTCACTTAGCATAATACTTTCTAGGTCTATCCATGTTGTCATAAATGTCAGGATTTCATTTTATTTTATGGCTGAGTAATATTTCATTGTATATATGTACCACTTCTTCTTTATCCATTCATCTATTGATGGACACTTAGGTGACTTTTATACCTTGGCTATTGAAAGTAATTCTGCAATAACCATAGTGGTGCACATATCTTTCAAATCAGTGTTTTGGAGTTCTTCAAATAAATAACCATCAGTGGAATGTCTGGATCATATGGTAGTTCTGTCTTGAATTTTTTGAGGAAACTTTATATTGTTTCTATAGTAGCTGCACAAATTTGCAATCCCACCAATAGTACCATAGTGCACTTTTTTCTTTATGTCCTCACCAACACTTGGTTTTTGATTTATTGATGAGAGCCATTCTGACAGATGTCAGATAATACCTTATTGTGGTTTTAATTTGCATTTCCCTGATGATTGGTAGGTTGAACATCTTTTCATATGTCTGTTGACATATGAAAACCATCTCTATGTTTTCTTTGGAGAAATATCTATTCATGTTATTTGCTTATTTTTTAATTGGAGAGTTGAATTTTTTTTGCTAAGTTGTGTGAGTTCCATATATATTTTGGATATTAAGCACATATTGGGGTATCATTGGTAAATATGTTCTTCAATTCAGGAGGTTTTGGAATATATGTACACACACACACACTCACACACAATGTCACAGACTTTACTGCCTATTTTTTCTTCTAGGAATTTTTTTTCAGGTATCTGTCCAATATTCTCAACATCATTTGTTAGGGAGACTGTCTTTACCCCATTGGATATGCTTGCCTGCTTTGTCATAGATTAATTGACCATATAGGCTTGGGTTTATTTGTGGGTTCTCTATTTTCTTCCACTGTTCTATTTGTCTATTTTTATGTCATTACCTGTTGTTTTGATTACAACTGCTTTGTAGTATAGTTTAATATATGAGGTAGCACAATAACCCCAACATTGTTCTTCATTCTCAATATTGCTTTGGCAATTAGGGTCTTTTGTAGTTCAATATAAATTTCAGAATTATTTGTTCTAGTTTTGTGAAAATATGACATTGATATTTTTTATAGGAATTGCTTTGAATCTGCATATTGCTTCAGGTAGTATGGATATTTTATTGCAATAATTTCTATCCATGAGCATAGTGTAGCCTTTCACTTATTTGTGTCTTCAATTTTTTACTTCAGTGTCTTACATTTCTTGAGTACGGGTGTTTTACCTACTTGGTTAAATTTATTCCTAGTTATTTCGTTGTTTTTAATGCAATTTCTTAATTTCTCTTTCTGATAGATTCTTATTGGTTCTCTCTACATAAAATCATGTCATCTGTAAATAATATTAATTTTGCTCCTTACTTTCCAATTCAGATGAAAAAATACCATATTATTTCACTTATAAGTGAAACCTAATCAACAAAACAAACAAGCAAGCAAAATAGAACCAGAGGCATGGAAATAGAAATTTATCCATTTCTTTCAGGGTGTCCAACCTGTTGGCTTACAACTGTTTGCAGTATTTTCTTATAATCCTTGGTGTTTCTGTGGTGTCAGTTATCTTTCTTTCACTTATGATTTTATTTATTTGGGCCCTCTCTCTCTTTTTTTCTTGATTAGTCTGGATAAAATTAACCTTTGCAGGGTTTAATTTTATATTTTCAAAGAACCAGCTCTTGGTTTCATTGATATTTTTGTTTTTTACAGTCTCTATTTTGTTTATTTCTTTTCTTATTTTTATTTCCTTTATTCTACTTACTTTGGGTTTTCTGTTTCTTTTTTTTTCTAATTTCTTTAGTGTAAGGTTAGAATATTTATTTGCAGGTGTTTTTTTATTATTATTCTTGGGGTATGCTTGTATTCTACGATATCCCACTTTGCTGTGTCCCATAGATTCGGGGTCTTTGTATTTTTTTTTTTAATTTGTCTCAGTGTATCATTTGATTTCCTCCTTGTTCTTATTGTTAACCCATTCATTGTTTAGTAACATGTTATTTAACTTTCACATGTGTGTTTGTTTTTTAGTTTTCTTCTTTTAATTGATATCTAGTTTTATGCCTTTGTGATAAAAGATGTTTGGTTTGATTTTGATCTTCTAAAACTTATTGAGACTTTTGTGTGACCTAGCATATGGTCTATCCTGAAAATGTTCCATATGTCCTTGATCTTTCCCTTTATGTTTGTGAATATTTGCTTTATACATTTAAGCTTTCCTATGTTGGGTGTGTAGATGTTTACAAGAATTATACATTCTTGTTAAACTGATCCCTTTATCATTAGGAAATGCATTTTTTGTCTTTTGTTCCAGCCTTTCTTTTAAAGTTTATTTTGTCTGATATAAGCATTGCTACCCCAGCTTTATGCAGTTTTATCTTCCTTTACTTTTGAATGAAATATCTTTTTTTCATCCTTTATTTTCAATCTGTGTGTCTTTCAATCTGAAATGGGTCTCTTGTAAGCAGAATGTGTGTGTATCTTCTATTTTTCTCCATTAAGCCATCCTACCTCTTTTAAATTAGAAGATTTATTACATTTACATTAAAAGTATTTGTTAATAAGTATGTGCTTATTGCCATTTTATTAAATGTTTTCTGATTGTTTTTTGTTTTTCTCTCTTCCTTTCTCATTCTTTTGCTCTCTTTTCCTGCATGTTGATTACTTTCTATAGTGTTATATTTGAATTTCTTTCTTTTTATTTCTTTTATATCTCATAGATTTTTGGTTTGTGGTCACCATGTGCTTCATATATACCAAGGTATATTGGTAGCAGTCTATTTTAAGTTGATAGTAGCTTAAGTTCTAACCCATTATAAAACCACCACAATTTTCTCACCCTCTCCACATTTATGTTTTTTGTCATAATTGTTTACTTCTTTTTTGTGTGTGTGCATTTTGTATGTATCCTTTAATGTTGTAATTACATACAATTTACTAGTTTTGCCTTTTAACATTTGTACTGGCTTTATAATTAGTCAATCCATTGCTTTTACTAACTGTTTGCATTTGTTGGTGGTTCAAAAATATGTTCTTACTTTATTTTTTATTTTTTATTTTTTCTATTCTACTTTAAAGAAGTTTTTTTAACATTTCTTGTAATAGTGATTTATGGGTGATGACTCCCTTATCTTTTTCTTGTCTGAGAAACTCTTTATCTCACTTTTAATTCTAAATAATAGCCTTGCTGGTTGGAGTACTTTGGATTGTACCTTTATCGCTTTGAATATTTCATACCATTTCCTCTATCCTACAATGTTTTTGTTCTAAAATTAGCTCATAGTCTTATGGGAGCTTCCCTATATGTAACCAACTGCTTTTCTCTCACTGCTTTTGAGATTCTCTCTCTGTCTTTAACCTTTGGCATTTTAATTATAATATGTCCTGGTATGGGCCTCCTTGGGTTCATCTCATTTGAGACTCTGTGCTTCCTGGAGTTGTATGTCTATTTCCTTTACCAGGTTAGGGAAAATTTTAGTCATTAGTTCTTCATATAGTTTTCAATAATTTTTTTATTCTATCATATCCTTCTGAGACTACTATGGTATAAATGTTGTTATTCTTGATGTTGTTCCAGAGATCTTTCAAACTATCCTCAATTTTTTATTCATTTTTCTTTTTGCTGGTTGGATTGCGTGTTATCCCCTATCTTTTCTTCTAAATCACTGATTTGAACCTCTGCTTGATCTAATGTACTGCTTATTACTTCTAATGTATTCTTCATTTCGGTTATTGTATTCTGATTGTTTGGTTATTATTCTGTTTGGCTCTTTTTGTGTGTGTATCTTTTTTATGTTTCTTATATCTTTAAGTTGTCATTGTGTTCATATACTCTATTTCCAATTTCATTGAACATCCTCATAACCAATGTTTTGAAGTCTGTATATGTTATATTGCTATTTTTATTTTGTTTAGTTCTTTACCCAGAGTTTTGTTTGATTCTTGAATTTGGGACACTTTCTTTGTCTTCTCAATTTGAATGATGCCCTGGCTTTGTTTCTATGTACCAAACAAATTTATTATGTCTCCCAGTCTTAACAGAGTGGCCTTATATAGAAGATGTCCTGTGAGACTCAGTGCAGTCTCCTTTGTCACGTGAGCCAGGTGCTCCAGGGTTTTCCCCTTTGTGGATTTTATGTGCTGTTATATTGTAGTTGAGTCTACATTGCTACTGGCACTTCATTGGGTGGTGTGATATCAGGCTAATTGGTTGTCATATCTGGATATCACTACAGTGGACAAATTGTGCAGGTGCAGACCCCATGGAACAGGGGCCCATTAACAAGGCTCTGGTGTTGCATTTCAGGTAGGTTGGTTATTGAGTTGATTGTGTGGGGCTCTGGTGCAATTTGAAGCTGGGCCCCAGGTTTGTTCAGTGTGGTGCCTTTTGGGAGGGGTTCTGGTGTAGGCCAAATTCAACCACCATTTGTGTGGGGCTTGGGAGTCCTTGGTAGAAGTAGCTACACAGGGTTCTGCATTTGTTTGCTGCTTGTGAAGGACTTGGAGGTACTTAGAAGAAGCTATTCTGAGAACTGAGGCTTGTTGCCCCTTGTGCTGGGCTTGAGACCCTTTGGTAAGCACTATAATGCAAACTAAGGCCAGGTGCCACTAGGGCCAGGCTTCTGGCCACTTAGAGCTATGTTATAGGCCAAAACTGACTGCCAATTGTGCCAGATTTGTCATCACCTGAGGAGAGTTACAATGCAAAATGAGACTTGTCACCACTTGTCCTGCGTGTGGGGATTACTTGACAGAAGTTACACTGTATGTCATAGATGGCTGCTGCTCACATGGGGTTTGTGGACCTTTGCAAAAGTTTATAGTGCAAGCTCAGGATGGCTGCCACTTGATCGGGAGTTGCAGACCTTTAAGAAAGTCTGCAGTATAAACCTAAGGCAGACACCACTCGTGTTTAGTTTGTGGTCCTTTGAGTGAGTCTCTAGTATCAACCAAGGCACACCAGTCCTGTGGAGGTGCTGCATGAAGAGATGCAAGTCCAGTAAGATATTTGGGTGGGGGAGGTTCTCAGCAAATCACTAAGCTGAGGTGAGTGAGGTTAAATGGGAGTACAGATTAAGTTTCTGCCTGCACATGGTTGTCTGGTTGGGAGGAGAGCTCAGCAAGGGGCAATGGTGACTTCCAACATTTCTATTCCCAAAGATAGTTGCCCTGACCACTATTCCTTCAGTCATCACCCTGAGTTAGTCAAATTAATTCTTCCCTATATGCCCCTCGTACTTTTCTAGCTGCTGCCTCTGGTCTGGAGCATAGAACAAGTGAATTTATGTGCTGACCTTTTAAGAATAGTGTGTCTTGGTTTCCCACAGCCTTCTTTTCCTTTGGGACACAATCTCCATTGATTTTCACAGACAGCTGTTATGGGAACTCCTCATCCTGGTACTGGTTCTCCAGGTTGGGGAGCCTGGTATGGGGTTGGGGCATATTTCTCCTGATTATTCAACACCGCATTGTGTTTGTGGGACCTGCCTGACCTCCACCCCTCCTACCAGTCTGAACATGGCCTTTTTATATCCTTATTTATAGGAATTCTATTTAGCTAGTCTTCAGATGGTTTTCAGTGATGGTTTTTCTATAATTTAGTTGTAATTTTGATGTGGTCATGTGGTCATATTGATGGTTTAATATGCAGTTAAGGGCCAGCCCCCATGAGGGTTGACCAGATGTCTGACTTAGCTAAACACAGTTGATCCTTAGGAAAATATTTGAAAGCCTAAAGAAAACCCAAGAAGGGCCCAGTTCACTTTGTTACATGGAGCCAGTACATGTAATTTCTACAAATAAATTATTATTTCCAACTGGGATTTTGAATGTCCTCTCTGTACATTTATTTTAGAATAGAAACTCATCATATAGATATCAGCATTGCTTTTTATAGAGCTATGATATATTGAAGATCTTCAACAAATATTATTGTTAATATTAATGGTACGAGCAATGTTAAATAGTCATAACTGTTTACTGCCTAAATAGAAGAAACTATTTGAATATCCAAAAAAGTAATTATTAGAGTATAGATAACTTTAAATGAATTTATTTATGTTGTCATGTAGTTTCTTTGCTTGTGTTTGTGCACTGCAGCAGCCTATAGTCCCAAAGTGCAATACTAATAATAATAATTTGTAAAAAAGAATTCAGATTTTGACTCATCTGCATACAAGTTGAGGGAGACTCTCCTTGTGCTAGGAAAATCAGAGCTTCAAAATTAGCAAAGAGAAAATCAAAATTGTTCCTAGCCTGAGAAATGTGTATAGTACACAGCCACATTTATCGTATATATCTCCATTCTACTTTCATCTGCAGAGACACTGCCATGTGGCTCAGAGAATGCTTAGATCCCCAGATGTTTCAGATTTACTGTTAGACATACTGCATTGTCATAGATGCCCTAAATCCTCTCATTTCAAGTCCTCTACAGAGCACTGACTATCCTCTTTTGAAGGAGGTAGTAGATATCAGAAAATTAAGAATGAAGGAAAATGGGAAAATAAATAATTTTCAAAATATGTTTATATGTTTTTTTCTAAAGTTAATAAGAACTGGCAGATACTGCTGGTTACATGCCCTTATCAACTTCGTCTTATTCTTTAGTTACTCACAGAACATAGGAGGGAAGAAATGCACTTAGCTATCATACTACATTTACCAGGTTTTCTTGTTTCTAGGATGGCTACAATGGCATAGTTATGTACAAGGACATGTAAGGAAAAATCTGTTAGGAATTTCTGGGAGAATGTTTGCTTTACCAATATAAGCACTGTACCTTTCTTTCTTTTTCTTTCTATTTGGAATGGAAAGATGATGCTGAAAATGTAGCAGCCTTTTGGGACCTTGAGGCAACAAGTATAAGAATAAAAGCTGTATGCTAAAGATAGTAGAGCAGAAAAGTAGGTCATTTGGACATTGACAACATTAGACTTCTTGCTAAGGATAAAAAAGTAATCCCTCTTTGGTAAGGCTAATGTATTGGGTTTTTGTTACATACAGCTGATTTTCAGATGATGCATAGAATAAAAACAAAAAGAAAACAGGAAAACAAAACACATCTGTGCGCCCATGGTGAAAATGCCTCTAGTATCTCTATGTGTATGTATGGTTCAAAAAACTTTTAGAAATATTTTAACTGTGCTCATTGCTCAATTAAGGGTTTTTTTTTGGGGGGTCTTCATTGTTCTGATATTTTTCTTCTAATCAGGGTATAGAAACCACATGTAGCCACACAAATAACAAATTGTGCCTTAGTTGAGAAACTGAGCATGAAAAAAAATCTTGATCTGTCAAAACCCAGGAGTGGTGAGTCAAATTCTGGGTAGATTGGAAGAAAAACCTGAAGAAGTGAACATACTTCACACATAAGACAACTGGGACTTCTTCACTTTCCCTCAGGGAGAAATTATTCACTCTATAATGTAAGTGAGGTTGTGTCCCTCCCTAACAGCTAAACAAGATTGGTGTTAGGATAACAATCTTATTGGGTCTTCCTGTGGTGTGAGTCAGTGTATACTGCTAGTGCCCTCCTGAATGTGCTCCACTAAAGAAGTTCTTAAAAACACAGTTCCTCTCTTATGTCACCCAAAACATCCTTAATCAAAAGCTTGAACACGGCTAGGTAACTTGTAAAGAGGTGGACATAAAGACTTTATGGATGGCATCTGAAATGGATGAGGCCCTTGTAGCTATCTTCTGTCAAGAATAACACATGAAAAACTTCTATCTGTAATCCAAAGGCAGTACCTTTGATAAGTCAGCCACAATGGCCAAGGAGAATGTGGTTCATATTGTTCAAATTGTCACTGCAATTTAAATACAACCCTGTGTGCATATCTTCCTGATGGCAGCAAGGTGCAACACAATAAGCATTCTAAGGGAAGGCTGTGCAAGCTGTCGATTGTCCAACAGGTTGCTGGGGGACACTGCAGTGAACTGTAGTTTTTTACACCACCAAAAGGTCACAGGCACTACACAGCATTGGTTGATGGCTGCCACAGACCTAATATTGCAAGATAATCTGGTTCTTTTAAAAAGCCACCAATTTTTTTTTACAAATTTGGAACATATTTTTGGGCAGGAAAATCATATATGTGGGTTGAATCCAGCAACATAAACCACTAATTGGAGATTTCGTATTTTAAAAATCCAAATACATTAAAAACTGTGATGAATGCCTATTTCAGACAGAGTTTGTCTCTCAGATTCTGTTTCCTCCTTTCCTGATTCCTTATCCATGTCTAAGCTCTTATCCTTTCTTTTGTCCTTTCCTTCCCCCTCAAGTAGTCTTCAGTTATCACTAGGACTGAGGTATTACGACCCCCAGAATTATTTATATCTATAAAGAACCCTGTAGTTTAAAAAAAGAGTCCCACAAGAATTAAAGGATTCTAAAGGCAGATTTTAGAGGAGATATTTGGACAATGTGGCTCAATGAAGCAAATCTCATATCACACAACACATTTCTAGCAACTCTGCTGGTGCTTTCTCATGTGATAGTCACATATTCTTTTTATATCCAAATACAGCCACAAATATTTATACACACTTGCAATAACTGTGATGCCAAAACAGCAATATAAGAAAAACTGAAATTACCAGAAGTAGTAGATAAGACTGGGAATATAAACTATTTGAATTATTTTATTTTTCTTTCCTGATTTTGGATTCAGTTGGTATCCACAGGAAATATTATGGTGGAAAATTCCAAAACTGGTCCACAAATTACATCTCAGCTATATCTAAGAACCAATTTCAGCAAATAAAATAGAAAATATAGTATAGAACCTTTACTATACTTTTACATCAAATAGTAATAAAACCTATAGTAGTTTATTTCTTTAGCATTTACAAAGTACTTTGCTATCCAAACTCTCGTATAATTCACCAGGCTAGTAGAAGCACATAAAATAATTTGTGAATGTCAACAATCCCCTTAATATAATCATGGAAAAATCATGATTTTCAAAAAATTGTCAAAAGCAATGTACATTAATGATGAAATTCGCCCAATCCACCTGAAAAATGAGTATACAATAAAGGAGGACTCTCAAGGAAGCAGAGTATAGTAGTTTTAAAACTATGTGCACAGATGTGCACCCGTGACACAGAAAAAGCGCGGGTGCTCCCCGGGACCTGTGAGGCCCAGGCCCTGAAGTTGGGGGAAGTGGGCCCCCATCGGGACCCAGAGACTATGTACCCATGAACCCGGAAAATGCGCAGGCGCTCTGCAGGACATCGGAACACACGGCGGTGAACTCCCAAGGACGCGAATAATTGCACCAAGACCCCACACACAGGTCTCTTGGGGGAGGAAACAGACAGACTTGGGGGAGAACACGCGCCTACACTATGAACAGTACGCCAGAGGCTGACTGAGTTCTGAATGGGAACAGAGAAAAACTGTCTCCAGTCGCCCCTCAGTGTGCTTAAGCCAGCTAGAAAAAC
>CM052549.1:54853130-54880378 GCA_028533065.1 Trachops cirrhosus | reverse complement strand
GTTTTTCTAGCTGGCTTAAGCACACTGAGGGGCGACTGGAGACAGTTTTTCTCTGTTCCCATTCAGAACTCAGTCAGCCTCTGGCGTACTGTTCATAGTGTAGGCGCGTGTTCTCCCCCAAGTCTGTCTGTTTCCTCCCCCAAGAGACCTGTGTGTGGGGTCTTGGTGCAATTATTCGCGTCCTTGGGAGTTCACCGCCATGTGTTCCGATGTCCTGCAGAGCGCCTGCGCATTTTCCGGGTTCATGGGTACATAGTCTCTGGGTCCCGATGGGGGCCCACTTCCCCCAACTTCAGGGCCTGGGCCTCACAGGTCCCCGGGAGTGCCCATGCCTTTTTCTTTTTCAGTGCTGTGGTTTCAGAGACTTCCATCAAACCATGATCTCTGCAGGTCGGGGGCGTGGGCATAGAGTCAGGTGTCTTTGGATGCACTGGGTGGCATGCACACTTTCACCAGAGCTTTGCATGGGTGCTTATAGCTCCTGTGTGGGTGTCTCTTCATCCTTACTCCTCTCTCTGTGCTCTCCGATAATCTGGCCTCCCTGGGTGCTGCTCAGTCCTGGTTTGGCCAGTGTGGGAGTGGTTGACCCAGCTCTCTTGCTAGAGCCCCGTGGCAGTCCCCAGAATGCTGGGCCTGGAGGTGCAACCTCCCTGGTCCCCGCACTGATCCACATAGTCTCCTTACCATCGGGTTTTTCAATGTCTGCTACAATTTGTGATCTCCTATTTTCAATATGTTGTGATAGTGTTGGCTATTTGCTCTGTTCCTACCTAGATCAGCTAGGAATTTTCCCTGGGTGTTCGAGAAGTAGAATCTGTTCCCTCCTACCACACTGCCATCTTCCTGTCCTAGTACCAGGCTATTTTGATTACAGTGGCCTTGTAATACAGTTTCATATCAGGGATTGTTATACCTCCTACTGTCTTTCTGAAAATTGCTGTAGGTATTTTGGGTAGTTTATGGTTCCATATAAATTTTTGAAGTGTTTCTTCTATATCTGTGAAATAGGTAATTGGTACTTTAATAGAGGGTGCATAAAATCTATAAGTTGCCTTAGGTAGTATGGACATTTTGATGTTGTTAGTTATTCCAACCCATGAACATGGTATATGCTTCCATTTGTTTGTGTCTTTATTTCTTTCTTCACTATTGTGTAGTTTTCTCAGTACAGGTCTTTTATATCCTTGGTTAGGTTTATTCCTAGGTATTTTTTATTTCTGGTTGGTATATCAAATGGGATTTTTTTCCTGATTTCCATTTGTGATATTTCATTGTTGGTGTACCAAAATGCTTTTTTATTTCTGAATGCTGACTCCTGCTCTTTTGCCAAGTTTATTTATTACATAGAGTAGTATTTTGGTGGATTCTATCAGATTTTCTATAGACACTCTCATGTCATCTGCAAACAATGACAGTTTTGCTTCTTTCTTTCTGATTTGGATGCCTTTTATTTCTTTTTCTTGTCTGATTACTGTGGCTTGGACTTCCAATGCTATGTTGAATAGAAGTGGTGAAAGTAGACAACCTTGTCTTGTTCCTGATTTAGTGGGAAATATTTTAATTTTGGCCCATTGAGTATGATGTTGGCTGTAGGTCTCTCATATATGACCTTTATTATGTTGAGGAATGTTCCCTCTATTCCCACTTTGCTGAGTGTTTTTATCATAAATGGGTGCTGTACCTTGCCAAGTGCTTTTTCCACATCTATTGATATGATCATGTGATTTTTTTCTTTCCTTTTGATAATGTGATGTGAATATTGTACCATGTTTGCATCCCTGTGATGAATCCCTCTTGATCATGGTGCATGATCTTTTTAATATTTTCTGGATACAATTTGCTAATATTTTATTGAAAATTTTAGCATCTATTTTCATCATTGGTATTGTCCTATAATTTTCTTTGTTGTGTCTTGATTTGGCTTTGTGATTAAGATGATGGTAGTTTCATAAAAAGAGTCTTCTGTCTTCTTGGATTTTTTGGAATTGTCTGTGAAGGATAGAGGCTAGCTCTTCCTTAAATGTTTTGTAATGTTCCCCTGTGAAACTATCCAGTCCAGGGCTTTGTGTTTTGGGAGTTTTGTGATTATTACTTCTATTTTACCAGTGTTATTGGTCTGTTCAGGCTTTCTGCTTCTTCTTCATTCAGTTTTGGAAGATTATACTTTTCTAAAAATTTGTCCATTTCAACTACGTTTTCAAATTTCTTGGCATACAGTTCTTCATAGAAATTTCTTACAGTCCTTTGTATTTCTGTGGTATCAGTTGTAATCTCACCTCTTTTTTTTCTGATTATATTTATTTGAGTCCTCCCTCTTTTTTCTTGATGAGTTTGCAAAAATGCTTGTCGCTTTTATCATTTCAAAGAACCAGCTCCTGTATTTATTAATCCTTAGACTTGTTCTTTTAGTCTGTATGTCATTTAATTCTGCCCTAATCTTGGTTATTTCCTTCCTTCTACTTTTGCTGAGCTATCTTTGTTGTTGTGACTCCAGTTCTTGTGGATGTAGGCTTAGATTGTTTATTTGAAATGTTTCTATCTTTTTTATGTCACCCTATGTTGCTATGATATTCCACTCAGAACTGCCTTTACTGTGTCCTATAAGTTTTGGATTGTTGTGAGTTCTTTTTCATTTATGTACAGAAGCTTTTGGAGTTCTTCCTTGATCCCATTCTTAACCCATTCATTGTTTAACAGCACGCTATTCAATCTCTATGAATTTCAGTGTTTTTGAGTTTTTTCCTTGAGGTTGGTTTCTAATTTCAGTCCCTTGTGGTCAAAGAAAATGCTCAATATTATATCAATTTTCTTGAATTTTTTGAGGTTTATTTTGTATCCTATCATGTGGTCAATCTTTGAAAATGTTCCATGTGTATGAAAATGTTCCATATGTATGAAAATGTTCCATGTATTTTGCTTATTTGGTATGAAAGTTTCTATATATATCACTTAAGTCCATTTGATCTGGGAAATTGTTCAATGCTTCAATATCTGTTACTATTTTGTTTGGAAGAGCTATCCGTTTTCAACAGTGGGCTGTTAAAATCCCCTAGTATAATAGTGTTGCTGTCAATATCTCTCTTGAAGTCCTCTAAGATTTTCCTTATATATTTGGGTGCTCCTATGTTGGGTAAATATAGTTTTGTAATGTTTATGTCTTCTTGTTGGATTCTTCCCTTAAGTATTGTAAAGTGTCCTTCTGGGTCACATTTTATGGCTCTTGTTTTGAAATCTATTTTGTCTGATATGAGTATCGCTACCCTGTCTTTTTTTCCTTTCCATTTGCTTGGAATATTTGTTTCTAGCCCATCACTTTCAGTCTGTAGGTCTTTTGTCATGAGACGGTTCTCTTATAGGCAGCATATGTGTGGGTTATGCTTTCTTATCCATTCAGTTACTCTATGTCTTGTCATTGGAGCATTTAATCCACTTACATTTAAGGTTATTATTGATGGATATTTATTCATTTTTTGCCCTTTGTACCTGTGTTCCTCTCTCTCACACTCTTTTCCATTCTCCTCTATGGTAGTCCTTGTAGCATATCTTATAGGGCTGGTTTGGTAGAGATGTATTCTTTGATGTTTTTTTTTTTTTTGTCTGGGAAACTCCTTATTTCACCTTCCATTTTAATTGAAAGCATCGCTGGATAGAGTAGTCTTAGTTTTGGGCTTTGGTTTTTCATGACTTAGAATATCTCTTTCCATTTTCTCCTGTCCTGGAGTATTTCTGTTGAGAAATCAGCTGCTAGCCTTATTGGAGACCCTTTGTGTGTTACTTCTTGTTTCTCCCCTTGCTGCTTTTAAGATTCCCTCTTTGCATTTAAAAGTTGGCATTTTATTATGATATGTTTTGGTGTTGGCCTTTTAGGGTTCATCTTGATTGGAACTCTCTGTGCTTCCTCATCTTGTGTGATTTTTTTCCCCTTCCAGGTTCAGAAAGTCTTCTGTTGTTATTTTTTCAAATAGGATTTCTATCCCTTGTTCCTTTTCTTCTCCTTATGAGATCCTATGATTTGAATGTTGTTGCATTTCATATTATCTTGGCATTTCATTAATCTCTCTTCATATTTTTTGAGTCTTTTTCATGAAGTCGCTTTACCTGGGTATTTCTTTCCACCTTGTCTTCCAGCTCACTAATTTGGTCCTCTACTTCATCCAGCCTGCTTTTAATTCCTTCTAGTGTGTTTTTCCCCAAAATTTTATTTTTCATTTCTTCCTGGTTTTTGTTTATAGTTTTTATTTCCTTTTCATGTTGTTGTACTCCTCATTCAGTTCCTTGTAGTTTTCTGAGTTCCTTGAACATCCTTATAAATGTTATTTTAAATTCTATCTCTGATAGTTTAGTTACTACCATTTCATTTAGATCTTTTTGGGGGAAGTCTTTCATTGCTTTTGATTACAGGTTCTTTTTTTATCTCCCCATTTTAGGTGACTCTTTTTGTTTGTTTCTGTGCTTCTTGGTGTTCTGCTTTACTGGCTCTCTTTGTAGGGTGAACTTCTGTGGTAGGCATTCTAAGGAATTCAGTGGTGTGGTCTCTTTGATCTCCTTGTCTGGATGCTCTAGGTTTGCCCTTTCTTCTGTTTTTGTGTGCTCTCTTGTTGTACTTGGGTTTTTACCTTTTGATGTTTCCTTTGTTGTTTGTTTCTCTCCTCAAGCAGGTATGCTGATGTGATGTTCACAGCTCCCACCTAATCTTGTATATGACCAGTGGCAGGGGGGAGGCAAAATGGATTAAGACAGCAGGAGAGCATTCTATGGGATTTATAGTACCAACCAGTAGAGAAGAGATAGGAGATCCTTTGTATAAATATACCATTAACCTGGATATTTCACTCAACTAGCCACTTTTTATAAAAGGTGACAAAGATATAAGACTCTTGTTACAGGGGAGGAGGATTGTGAGCTGAATCTGGAAAACAGAGCACTTGTGCAAGGTTAGATGATGAGATATAGTTAGAGTAAATGATAGAAAGTAGGAGTAGTGTTTGAAAGACTAGAGTTAACCATAACAGTAGTAAAGCTTAGTGTAATAGGCTAAGATCATGGAGGAGTGCTATATAGTATTTACAATTCTATGAAACAAAAATTATTTATAATAACACTGGAACAACAGTAATATGACAAGAAATACATGATTTGAATAACAAGAGTAGAAAGTACATGATCAAGAGTAGTGTGTTATTGGAACAAAAGTGAAGTGAAAGAAGGAAAACTAAAATATAATATGAAAGAGGGAATAAGACAAAACAATCAAGCAATGCAATTAAACAAAGAAAACATAAAATAGAAAGAAGAGAAATAAAAAAGTAACAAAATAAAAGAAGTAAACATAATAAAAAATAATAATACTAACAGATAATAAAATATAAGTTCTATAGGATAGCAAAATGACATTTGTCTCAGTTTCTCAGTTGTTGGGGGTTAGCCTTGTGCTCTCTCTTTGGATCTGTCTCTGGACCTTTCACAGCTTCAGGTCTTATTGTCTCACTTGGGGAAAAAACAAAAAAAGAAAGAAAGAAGAAAAAAAGAAGGAGAAAAGGAATGCAAGGGGGAAAAAAGCCTCCTGCTCACTTTAAACCTGCTGAGCGAGTTCTCCTGGTCTTCCTGGATGCCACAGGCAGTGGGATCTGGGCTACTCTTTTCTCCCTTCCTATGGTTTTGCAAGGATGGGGTCCAGGTCTGAGATGCCATATTCACAGTTGCCCAACCTCTAGTCCAGGTCCTCTGTGAGCTGCTGGGCCCCCACTGTCCATCTGCACCGGGCTGGTACCTTTAATCCACCGGTTGTGCCATAGTCTGTACAGTGCACTTCCTTTTTGCTCTTTAGAGCCCACCACAGCCTGAACCCACTGGGCGAGTGGCGCAAATCAGCTGCTGGACAAGCAGCACCAGTCAGCAACCGGTCTCTTTCTCTTGATGAGTCTAGTTAAATATTTGTCAATCATATTTATCTTTTCAAAGAACCAGCTGTAGGATTCATTGATCTTTTGTATCATTTTTAGACTTTAATTTGTTTATTCCTGCACTGATCTTTATTATTTCTTACTATCCACTTACTTTGGGCTTTTTTTTTAAAATTCCTTTAAATATAAGTTTAGATTGTTTATTTGAGCTTTTTCTAATTTTTAAAAATTTATTTATGTGTATATATATTAGGTAGGTCTGTAATGCTATGTATTTCCCGCTTACTGTCTCTCAGATTTTCTATTGTGGTGTCCTCATTTCATTTGTTTCAAGGCATCATTTGATTTCTTTCTTGATCTTGTTGTTGACCCAGTTGTAGTTTAATAACATGTGACTTAGCCTCCATGTCTTTGCGTTTTTTATTTTTTAGTGTTCTTGTGATTGATTTCTGGTTTCATAGTACTGTGGTCAGAGAAGATGCTTGATATAATTTTAACCTACATAAATGTATTGAGAGTTGTTTTGAGTCCTAACATGGTCTATATTAGGAAATGTTCCATGTGCAATAGAAAAGTATGTATATTCTACTCTGTTGGGATGAATTGCTCTGAAGATATCAATTTAACCCATTTGATCTAGTGTGTTATTTAAGGCCTCTGTCCCCTTCTTGATTTTCTGCCTGGAAGATTTTTCCACTGAAGTCAACAGGGTGTTAAAATACCCAACTATAACTGTATCTGTCAATCTCTCCCTTATGTCCATCAAAATTTACTTTACATATTTAGGGACTCCTATGTTGGGTGTGTAAATATTTACTAGGATTATAGCCTCTTGCTGGATTATTTCTTTATCATTATGTAATGTCCTTCTTTGTCTCCTACCATAGCCTTGGTTTTAAAGTCTATTTTCTCAGATATAAATACTGCTACCCTAGCTTTGTTTTCTTTCAATTTGCATAAAATATCTTTTTCCATCACTTTATTTTTCATCTTCATGTATTTTTCAATCTGAGGTAGGTCTCTTGGAGTCAGAATATACATGGGTCTTCTTGTCTTATCCTTTGAGATGCTGTATGTCTTTTTTTTGCAGCATTTAAGCCATTTACATTTAAAAAGATTATTGATAGATATGTATGTAGTTTAATTTTATTGTTAGACTGATTTCCTCTGTATTTTTTCATTCTCTTTTTCTTGTTCTTCTTCTTTTTAAAGCAAACCCTTTAACATTTGTTGCAGTACTGGTTTGGAGTTATCAAACTCCTTTAAGATTTTCTTCTCTGGGAGCCTCTTTATTTCTCCTTTGATTTTAAATGGTAGCCTTGCTGAGTAAAGTAGCTTTGGTTGTAGGTCCTTGCTTTTCTTCATCTTGAATATTTCTCGCTGCTCCTTTCTGGTCCAAATTGTTTATGTTAAGTAATCTGATGCCACTCTAATTGGTGCTCCCTTGTAGGTAACGATCTGCTTTTCTCTTGTGGCTTTTAGGATTCTCTCCTTGTATTTAAGACTTTTCATTTTAATTATGAGGTGTCTTGATGTAAGCCTCTTTGTGTCCTACCTGTTTGGGACCCTCTGAGCTCCTGAACTTGTGTGTCTTTTTCCTTCACCAGACTAAGGAAGTTTTGGGTCATTATTTCTTCAAATAGGTTCTTGATCCCTTGCTCACTCTCTTCTCCTCTGGTATTCCCATGATGCAGATGTTATGCTTTGTGTTGTCCAAAATGTTTCTTAAGCTCTCTTCATGTGTTTAAATTCTTTTTTTCTTTTTGATTTTCTGGCTGGGTGATTTTTCCTACCTTGCCTTTCAATGCACTTATTTGATCCTATGCTTTGTCTAAGCTACCATTTATACTTTCCAGTGCATTTTTTATTTCAGATAAAATCATTCTTTGTTTCTGACTGGTATTTTTTATGGCTTCTATATCTTTTTTCACGCTGTTTAGTATCCTTACAATCTTTATTCTAAACTCTCTATTTGATGAATTGCTTGCCTCAAATTCATCTAGTTCTTCTTCTGGAGAATTCTCTTGTTCTTTCAAATGTCACCCGTTTCTTTGTCTTCCCATTTTGACTGTTTCTTTGCATTTTCCACCTTAGCTGTTAAATTGATCACTTCTTAAACTATTCAGGCTGTAATCAGCAGCTTGGCTTAAGGTTCATCTACTCACTTTGGGCTTTGTTTGCTGTTTTTTTCAAGTTCCTTTAAATGTAAGGTTAGATTGTTTATTTGAGCTTTTTCTTGTTTTTAAAGTTGTTTACATATATTTTTAGATAAGTCTGTAATGCTATGTATTTCCCTCTTACTGTTTCACTGTCTTCATAGGGTGGGGCACAGTAACTCCTTTTGATGGGCTATGGCTTCCCCTCATATGATGCCATTTGGAGGGGAATGTTCTACTTGAGAAAGATGGAGTTTCTGCAGTATGTGGAATGACTAAGCACAGGGATCCTGCTATCTCCTCCTTTAGTTCTCTGCCCAGAGCCACTAACCCCATACTCTCCTCTAGTCCAATCTGCCCTCCCTCTGCCAGATCTCAAGGTAAGTGGTTACCAACAATTTTGTGAGTTGACCCTTTAAGAGGCTCTCTGTGTCTCCAGCTGTCTCTCTATGGGAGACAGAAATCCTGCAGCTTTTCATGACTCGATGTTATCTGGGTTCCTTTCTGGCTCTGGTGATTTAGACTGGGGAGCTCAGCTTGGGATTTAGACCCCACATTTCTCAGGGGAACACCCTGGCCCCTTAAATATTCCTGCAGAACTACATCTGCCACCCATGGAATCCAAGGCAGCCCACTTCCTCACATTCCCTATTAGTGTTGTTGTGATGAAGTTGTTTCTTTTGTCTGTTCTTTGTTACAAGGCTTCTCTCCAGTTAGTTTTCAGTTGGTTACTCAGGATGATTTCTCTACAACTTAGTGATAATTCCACATTGGTCCTGGGGGGAGGTTAAGTGTAGCTTCTACTTACCCCTCTGCCATCTTGGATCTCACAAATTCTTTTATATTCCTCAATTCAAGATAAAGAGCTTAATTCTCCTGCCTTGAGTGAGAACTGAACTTAGTGACTTCTAATGAATATAATATTGCAGATGTCACATTTTACTTCCCAGATTACCCCATTAAAAATAAACCTTGGCTGCTCTCTTTGTGTCTTGGATCACTAAGAGTGAAGCTAGACACCATATCATGAGGAAAGTCAAGCAACATATTGAGAGGTCTGCATGCTGAAGAACAGACACCTCCAGTCAATGAGAAACTAAAGCCTGCTAATAGCTATGGGAATAAACTTGAAAGTAGATTTTTGAATTTTCAAATGTCTGCATTCTTGGCCATGAGCTTACTGTAACTTTATTAGCAACCCTGAACAAGAACCACTGAGATAAGTCACTCTCATGTTTCTAACCCGCAGAAATGATATGACGTAGTAAATGTGATTCAGGCTGTCAAGTTTTGGGGCATATTGTTACATAGCAAGGTATAACTAATGCATAAAGTAATAAAGTTTCAATTGGGAAGTCAACTAGAAAAAGATAAGCTTGAACAAATATTTTATACTGTTGATTAGATAAATTCTAAATGTATCAAATACTTAAATTTAAAATATGCAATGTCCTAATTTATTAGAAAAAACATGTGCTAATTCCTTTACACTGCAGTTTCCCTCCTCAGCTCTTGTTATTTAGGCTGGATTTTTCTTATTGTAGGATTTTTTCCTATGTTTCTTAGGATATTTAGAATATCCCTAGTTTCTACCCACTAAGTACCTGGACCCTGCCTGTCCAGTAGTGATTATTAAAAATGTCTCAACATTCAACTGGAGAAAGACGAGGGGCATTCTGATTATGATTTAAAAATGTCAACATACACATCATATGCAAATTGAAATGAGAAGTGCCAACCAGGGGGAAAAATACTTGCAACTCATATTATAAGGTGTGGTGGGTCTAGCTGGAATGGGGGAAGGAAAGGAGTGGGGGCACTAAGAGCACCATGAAAAAGTGCACCCACTTACTCAAGAGATGAAGCAAAGCTTGGAAAATGCCCAGGACTGAACAGAGCAGTTGTACCAGCAACCAGGCAGTGTGGAACAATGGAGAAAAATACCCTCCTGCTTGCTTCCACCACACAGAATTTTGGGCTGAAATATGTAAAGTGGAGAGAACAGAAATGCCACACTCTCTGTTCTCCCCCTTTTTCCAGCTGCTAGGGGATTCAATCCCTCTGCTGGCATGCTTTGAAAAACATGTGGTCAGAGGAAGTTCCTGGTGCCCCACCCTGAGTTCTGTGCTATCCCACTTGCCCAGGAGCAGAGCAGGCACAAGGTGGGTAGGGCAGAAGGGGAAGAAGTTTGGTCTGATAGGTCCTACAAGCCATGTGGTCAAGTAGCAAACCCCACACCATTTTCCCACATGGGAAGTTGTGGTAGCACTGGTGACTAGAGCTGTGCTCTGCTGGTCCTGCCTGTCCAGGCACACAGATGCACCAGAGGGCAATGACCAGAGGAAGAGGGTAGAGCACCATAAGCAGGATGTTGGGCTACAGAGACTGAAGGATGCCTCAAGCCAGACATTGACTAAAAATCAGCTAAGCCACCTATTTCTTAAAGAATGGTGCTTTTGGGTGGGAGGAGTGGTTCTTGGTACAGTCTTGGACTGAGCCAGTAGAGAGTGGCTGGGTGATTTTCTTTGAGTGTCTTAGAAGAAATGGGCTTTGAGGCAGAAACCTTCCATTAGTTCAAACTGTATGCCCTTTGAATAAAGTATTTGTTTTCCTTTCCACTGAACTCTGACTCCAGAGTTTTATGCCTGTTGGTAGAGAGCAGTAGGACCTCACTGGTTGTTTGGTTGCAATAATGGCACCCAATGTGGATCAGTAGCTGCTCCTGACATGTTGACCCTCGCCAAGGAGTGGGACTGTGGGGTTTCCCAGTTACTGGGAATTTCTCTGAATACCCACTGCAGGGGTCAGCACTTAAACATGCCTGGGAGGTGGAAAGGAAACAAGTCTGGAAAGGACACAGACTCTAAGAAAGAGGGAGGATCACCTGAGTTTTGTGGCCATGAACTAGGGTACAGGGAAGGATTGGCTAACGTTGGGGGAGGCCATTGCTTGAAGACCAATGTTTGTGAGATTGGTTGGCGGAAATCTTGCTTGTGAACATTTGTTGGAGTAATGGAGTCATGGATACATTTTGTTTGTATGTTCCCAAGTTGCCTGACTACTTCTGGTCATAAATTTGAGGATGTTGTGCATTCATGCCAATATTCTGTGTTGGTTCCTGGAGGGAACCCACTAGGTAGAATTATAGTGAACTGTTGTGTGTAGAGCTATTATCCACTGTCTAAGGAGGTATTAGCTTATTATTGTAACACCATGTGACCTACGTATGTTTTGGATTGTGGGGAAAGGTGGCTCATGGATGGTTCTGTAGATTACTGTAACATTATGCAATTGGAACAGTTGTCAATAGTTACACAAATGGGACAAAATCTATTACATAAATGCATTTATATCATTTCATACTAAGGTTCCACCCAGAGACAGAGTTCCACTTGACAGAGATGGGCAGGTGACTCAAAACCTCTTCCTAACATTAACATGCAGGAAGAAAGGGAGAATGAGGAAATAAGCCTTGTTAATGCACTGAACTTAGGGAACACAGGATTAGTAGCAGGAGGGCCTCATCTGTCACCACCCCCAATGCTAGCTACCCCTGAAATAAGTCCCAGAGAGCCAGAAGCCCCACTTCTGTATGATAAAGGACACGTATCCCTCTCAAAGACCCATCAAGGCATCCAGTTTAGCTAGGGAGCTTCCCAAGCTAGAACAAGAAATTTCCCTTTGAGGCAATATCCCATAGGCAGAGTAAGGAACCTGCTGGCTACCTTTGAGCTCACACTCAATTTTTCACTTCAGACTTTCTTAATTGGAAGAATTCTAACCCCTCATAAAGGGAGGATCCTTAGAAAATGGGTGATCTTATTGCCTTCATTTTTGCCACTCATCATTTTAACTGGGCAGATGTACAGGCTCTCCTTAACATCTTTTTAAATAAAGATGAGACACAGCTGGTTATAAACAAGGCTAATGATGAGGTCCAATGCCTCCAACAAGGGAATCCCAACGAGATCCCCAGTCCAGCTAGGGCAATTCCCTTGACTGAGCCTGACTGGGACCTAAATAGTGGAGACCTAGCCTTTCTGGAACACTACAAAAGGTGCATATTGGAAGGGCTTAAGAAAGAGGTACATAAGCAAAAGACCCTGATATGATACAGGCCTTTCAGCATAAAACAAATAAAGACCCTTCTGAATTTTTAGAAAAGATGTATCAGACCTACAAAAAGTGTTCTGATGCTGACCCACAGGCAACAGGAAATGTATGGATGGTGAACATGACTTTTATTTGACAAAGTGCCCCAGATTGCTGAAAGAAATGCCAGAGTTTAGATAGGATGTCGGGAATGAATCCCTCTCATCTGGTGAACACAGCTTTTAAAGTCTACAATGCTCAGGAAGTAAGGAAGATAAAAGAGGCCACAGTGTTCTTAAAAAAAAAAAAAGGGTGGTGAGGCCAGAAGAAAAGGTGGGACCCTAAAGGAAAAAGAGAGACCCACTAGGCATCAATCAATGTGCCTATTCAAAGGAGGAGGGCCATTGGAGGAAGGAGTGCCCAAAACTCAAAAGGGAAATTAAAGATGAAAATCCTCACTGAGAACTGTTGAAGAGAAGGGAGTCTGATGACAAATGAAGAGTCTCAGGGGCTCCTTTGGATATCTCCTGACCTTTTATTTCTTCCCTATGGGATCCCTTGGTACAGTTAACTGTGGAGAAACAGGTAGTTGATTTTGTTATACATACAGGAGCTACACACTCAGTGCTGAATACAAAATTAACCAAGAAATGTTCAGATGCAGTAATGGCTACTGGAGTGACTGGATAATTACAAAAACAGGCATTCCTTAAACTACCAGAATGTTAGCTCAGGAGTCAAAAGTTTATGCATAATTTTTTTCTATATGACAGTTTTCTTTATATTCCACTGCTGGGCCAAGATTTACTTTGTAAACTGCACGCACAGATAACTTTTCCTCCTGAAAAGCAGCAGTTATGTACAGAGGTCCCACTGGAATACACTCTCCAGTTCTAGGCACTCCTGACTTGCCCAGAAGGTCCCAGAGGTGAATGTTTTCTGCCTGAGACCTATGAACAGATTGATCAAACTGTTTGGCTTATGGAACCCCAGGTAAACTGGTTCATATCCAACCCATGAAAGTTAACCTAAAAGTAGGGGCATGAATCCCATGGAAGAAACAGTACCCACCTCAAAAAGGATGTTTTAGAGGGGATTCAGTCAATATTACAAAAATTCTTAAAATCAAGATTAATTCAGTCATTCCAGTTTCCTTATAACACTCCCATTTGCCAGTCAAAAAGCCTCACTCTGAAGAATATTGATTTATACAGCATCTTAGAACCATAAATGGTATTGTTTAAGACATTCATCCCATGGTGTCCAAACCCTATACTCTGTTGACCATGGTGCTTGGAGATAGCAAATGTTTTTCAATCCTAGACTTGACGGATGTCTTTTTCTGCAACCCAATAAATGAACAGATTCACTACTACTGGCCTTTGAATGGCAGGACCCAGAAATTAAAGCTATGCTCCAATATTGCTGTACTGTGCTGCCACAAGGATT
This sequence comes from Trachops cirrhosus, assembly GCA_028533065.1. Classification (NCBI taxonomy): domain Eukaryota; kingdom Metazoa; phylum Chordata; class Mammalia; order Chiroptera; family Phyllostomidae; genus Trachops; species Trachops cirrhosus. The sequence continues at coordinate 54,866,778 of CM052549.1, read as the reverse complement.
TCAGAACTCCCTGACAATATACAAGGAAGTATTAGCAAAGGACGTAAGGGATATTCAATTGAAATCAAGAGTTTTTCTTTTTTAATTATTTGATGTTATTTTGTTACAGAATGAAATAATACATGCTATTTCTGAGAAGCTGGGTAATATGGAGGGCTTCATACCATATACATACAATTTCTATAATTTTATCCAGAGAGAGCTTCTCTGAACATTTGGGTGTATGTACTTTTACATATTTTCTTCTATGCATACATACATTTATATTTTCAATAGTGCAATCATACTATACATTTATCTTTATATTTTCATTTACATTTATATTTTCAATACTGCACTCATTCTATACATTAACTCAAAGTCTACCCTATGTATTGTGAATATTTTCCCATATTAAATATTTTGCATTTTAGATAGCTGCAGATTATCCCATTTCATTGGTGTACCATAACTTTTTTTCCCTTTTTTAAGTCTTTCTTTTTTCTTTTTTATTGTTGTTCAAAAATCAGTTTTCCTGCAATACATAGATGACATATAAGATCTTTCCAGCAGGTATCCAGCCATGTAATATGAAAAGTAGAGACATTTTAAAGATGATACAAGATACAAGAAACTTTGTACATAGGACAATGCCACCTCGGTTCCTTCAAAGTAGACAATTTGGGACCTCACAGAGTTCTCCCAATTGCCATTAGCTGTCCTATTGTAATTTCCTGAATTTCATCAATGGCCTCAAATCTCTTCCCTTTCAAAAATGATTTTAGTTTTGGGAAAATGCAGAAGTTGCAGGGTGCTAAAACTGGGCTGTATAGGGGCTACGTCACCTGGATGATTTGATGTTTCACCAAAAAACTCTGCACAAGACATGGTGCAAGAGTGAGCTCATTGTTGTGATGAAGCAGCCAATCACCAGTTGCCCATAGATGTGGCCTTCTGAATCATTCAAATAATTCAAGCTTAGTGTAAAATTTGATGCAGATGTGTTACTGTACTCACTCATTTTGAATGTGATATCCACACATTATATATGCTCATTCAATGGTATATACCATCCCTACTGATGAGTACAATGAAGTCATCATTGTTCATGCATACACATTCCAGTCCACTCTTCATGACTGCTAGGTTACATCGATGTCCTGCAAACAGTTTTCATTATATTAACTATGGTTGGACTTTTTCCAAACAGACCTCCTATTGATAGCTAGCAATACCTATGAGGACTGTTTGCTCAACATCATCACCGTTCCAAATCATTTAGCAAAAAAGGCATACAAGCATCACCTCGCAAGGGCCAGATTTGCAAACAGGAAGTGACATGCTTGGGATTTCAACTGAAACAGGGTACAAAGTGTTTAACTGCAGATAGAAAGCAAGCCACTGCTACATTTAAAATATCAGAGAACTGAAGGCAGCCTCGTGGGTTCTCAAGGATTACAGGTTTTTGCCAAATTTGGAATACAAATTTGGGACTTAAAGTAAAACCATTGTACAAGTCATTTAAAGGCCTGAACACTGAAATTTTCCAATGGACAGATGATTGTTAGGTGGCATTTGACACCTTGAAGAAAAAGCTAGTTTCAGCTCTCGTATTTAGGATTTCCCAGTTTACAGAAATTTCAAATTGTACATTCATGAAAGGCAGGGGATTGGACTGAATTTACTAACCCAGACTCTGGGAAACATTCCCAGACTCATAGCCTGTCTCCCAAAGAAGTTGAGTCATGTGACAAAGGGATGGTCTCCATGTCTTTGAGCAGTGGCAGCTACCTGTGATATCTTACAGGAAGCTGAGAAGTTCACTTTGGTGAGGCCTACTACAGTATTGGTACCATACCAGGTCCTAGCTCTATTGGAACAGAAAGAAAGGTATCAGCTGATGGGAAGACACATGGGAAAATACCAGACCATTCTGTTGGACAATCCAAATGTTACCTTACAGACTACCACAACACTTAACCCAGCCATCTTGTTCCCAGACATGGAGGGAGACAGCCATCCAGCATGACTGCTTGGAAATAATTGACCAAGTTTATTCTATCAGGCCAGATCTACTGGATCAGCCACTGGCACCACCAGACTGGGAGCTATATACAGATGGGAACAGCTTCATGGATAGCAGCAAATGCCAAGACGGTATACAGTAGTCACCATGGATAAGGTAATAGAAGCCCAAATGCTTTTGATGGAAATCTCAGCACAAAAATCTTAGTTCATAGCCCTCATGAGAGCTAGTACTAACCCAGGAAAAGAAGGTTAACATCTACATGGACTCCAGATATGCCTTTGTGGTAGTCCATTTCCATGGAGCCCTATGGAAGGAGAGAGGGCTCTTAAACTTTGGAAACAAGGATGTTAAACATGGAGAAGAGATTTTACAGTTGCTAGAGGCAGTGGATCTAGTGAACCGGGTGCCATAATGCACTGCCCATGACACTGAAGGGATGGTTCCAGGGAAACCGAACTGTTGACAAAGTGGTGAGACAAGGAGGGCCTCCATGCCTAGGGGTTTTGATCCCCTGCTTGGATCTGTCAGAATTTGAACTGTCTTACACAGAATGAGATGAGGAATTGGCTCACAAATGGGGATTCGCTAACACTGATCCCAATCCATATGGAAGATCAACACCCATGGTATCATCATACTCCCCTACTGTATCCTATCTTAAAATACCTACATGAAGGGGCCCATTATGGAAGAGATGCTTTTATGGATCTTATAAAACCACATTTAAAGGGTCTTCATTTGCAAAGGACTGTTCAGAATCTCACCTAAGTGGGCCAGATATGTGTCAAAAACAATCCTATGATAGACTGCTACCCAGCAGAAAAGGGAGTACAATATAAAGGGTTATTTCCATTTGAGGACTGACAAGGAGATATTTCACAAATGCATAAGCAACAGGGAATTTCAAATTTTCATTAGTTTTTGTGGATAGTTTTTTCTGGATGGGTAGAGGCATACCCCACTAGAACTGAGGTGACTGAGGTAGTAAAACTTTTACTTAAAGAAATAACCCCTACATTTGGGCTCTCTCACAGCATCCAGAGCAACAGTGAATCATCATTCACTTCAGAGATCTCTGAGAAGATTGGACAGATATTAAAATACAATGGAAATTATATGCATCTTAGAGACCTCAATTTATAGGAAAGACTGAGAAAATGAATCACATAATAATGAAGACCCTGGAAAAATATGCCAGGAAATGCACTTGAAATGATACTAGGCATTTCCCATTGCCTTGTTCTGGATTAAAGTAACACCTATAAATGGGCTCAAGTCCTTCTGAAATAGTTTATGGGAGACCCTTACAAATTTTGTTTTTGGGAATGCTTCACCAGATTTGGAGCATAAGTCAAAAATTAAGCAATATGTGTAACATTTAGGGTAAACACTAACCATTTTGCCCAAGTTTGCTCTTTGCAGGTCTGCCTACCCATGTGACAAGCCCTTGAACTCATTCCAGCTGGAGGACCATTTCTTACTAAGCCTGGAAGACTCAAGACCCCAAACAGAAGCTAGCTGAACAATGGACTGGTCCCTATGACATCCTACTGACAACACACTCTTCCCTGAAGCTCATGGGAATCAAGCCTGGATCCACCGGACACAGATAAAATGGGCACCAGGTAAGGAAGACTAGAACCCTACTTCTGTTGCTGATGCTGAAAGGGAAAGCTGGATCTGCATTCTGGAAAGAGATTTGAAATTCCTCTTCTGGAAGAAGACAGCAAGCCTCAATGCAAAGTGACAATATTTCTTTTACTTTATTTATGTGTTTGCAAATCTAAAGGCTTTTAGCTGCTTGATATTAAGTTACAATATGATCCTCCTCATTGTTGAAAAGAACAAGGATTGAAAGTGAATTGTGTCTAAATTTGAATAAGTATTTAAGGTTGTGAGAATTTTAACTTGAAAGGAAAGAAACTTCAGCTCTCGATTCCGTGTTTGCTTTCTGATTTTGTGGGGACTAGAGGGAATTTCATTGTTTTGCTTACACCAGGAACCCTCGTGTCTCTGCTGTGAGACCAGTTGGAACACTCTGGGAAGCGAGAGAAAGTCTTTACAATTGGGACTTTGTGCCATTTGGACCTATGAGAGGTCATCTGAGGGATTTGTTGGTGGGATCAGTTGTTGTGAGACAAGGTTGTAAGCAAGTTCCAGTTCCCCTCTATTTTTCTGAAACTTTGTCCTTATTTCTGTTATGAAAGGAAATTGATGGTTTCTGACAGTTAAAACTTCACACTAAGTGGGAAAGAAACAATGGAAAGCATAAGGCATGGAAATTCAATTTTGGTAGCTACTGGAAAGACAAGGATTTCCCCTTTCATTTTGTGTTTTTCTCCCTACCTGATTTCTCCAGAATTTAGCATTCTTAGTGAGTGAGTAATGATATAAATCTTTTTTTTTTTTTTTTTGCATGAAGCCAATAAGACCAGTTTCAAATTGTGGTTTGAATAGCCAAAACTTTACCTGGAATATCATGCATAAAGAAGGCATGTCTGGGCTCTTGTTGTTACCAGAAAGCCTTGAGGATCTGAGATTGATTTTTAGAGCTAACAAAAGTGTACTAGAGAAATAGCCTGGTACCTTGTTTGCTCATGTGGTTCATGGCAGTCTTTTCAAGAAGGGATTAAGGTTGCTTTCCTCAAAGATGGCAAGGAGGAAACTTAAGACACAATGGGAACCTGAAGACATGATGGGAACCTCAAACACTTGAGGTGTACAGGTACTGCAGGCAAGGCTGGATGGCATATGTATGTTGGTTGGTTTCTGTACCCTGAAGGGCCAACTAGGGCTCAATCTAAAGGTTTCTTGTGGAAGTTCTAGTGAGCTGATTTAAAGAGCCTATGTGATCAATTATTGCTCTTGTTCTCATTCAAATTATGAGGCAAAATTAAAAACCAGTAGTCTCTTTGATGACAGTGAGGGTAATCTTAAGGAGAGGAATCAGGTTTCAAGGATAATCACAATGCTCAATTGTGGATATCAGACTTTAGTGCAGCTAACTGTCTTCAAAGTTTTGTTTTCACTTGGAAGCTAAACTGGTTTACCATAGCACCTAAAGACATCACCAGAGATGTCTGATTTACAGACATGAAGGATTTGTCAAATTGTCACTGCTTGGTATCATTCCAGCAAAAGCCTAGCAACGGGACACCTTCCCAAAAGTCAGTCTTGCAAGCTTAGAGACTGGTTTGTGATTTGTTGTGTGAATTAACCTGTGTGTCCTTCCCTCTGTTTTTATAAGGTGTGTGCCTATGACCTCATTTACCCAGGCATTTGGTTACACAGTATAGGCCTCACTTAAGAAGCCCATCTGCAGCATGAGAGGCTGCACACCCTCAGAGATGAGGGTGGGGTTGGGAAGCACCAAGGACTGCACAAGAGCAATTACCCCAGCAACCAGGCAACACAGGTATGATGGAGCCCTCCTATGTGCTTCTGCTTAGCAGATGACTTTGGACTGGACTATATAAAGTGGAGTTCATGAAAATGCTGCTCATTTCATCTTCCTCTCTTCCCCAGCTGCCAGGGGCTCCAGTTCATGGGCCAACAGGCTCTGGAGACTGCAGATTCAGACATTCCCTGTGCTCTTTCCTGAGTGCTGCATGGGCCTGCCTGGCCAGGAGCACAGCCAGCACTGGGTTGTTAAGGCAAAAAAGGAGGAAGGCCAGGCCAGTGGGCCATGGAGGCTGCATGACCAGGTGGCAAGACCCATGCCCCTGCCATGCATGTGAAGCTGCAGTGGAGCTGGTGACTGCAGCTGTGCTGTGCTGGTCCTGCCTGGTCAGGCATACAGTAGCACTGTAGGGAAAGCGGCCAGAAGGATAAGGTAGCATTCCATGAGTAGGACCCTTGGATGCACAGACTTTGAAAGATGTCTGAAGCCAGACAGTGACTAGAAACTAGGCTAGTCACCTGTGTTTCTTAAAGGACAGTAGTTTTTGGAGAAGAGATTTGTGGTGCAGTCTTAAACTGAGCAGGCAGAGGGTGGCAAGTGATTTTTTTTGGGTGTCTTAGAGGAAACAGGTTTTCAGGCAGAAACCTCCCATTCTTTCAAACTGTATAACCTTTGAATAAAATATTTCTTTCTTTTTTATTATTGTTCAGTTACAATTGTCCCACCTTTTCCCCCATTGCTCTCCCCTGCCCTGTCCACCACCACTCCCACAGTCAATCCATCCCCCATTGACTGTGCCCATGAGTACTCTATTTGTGTTCCTTGGCTTACTTCTTCTCCTTCTTTTTACTTTTCACTAAACTCTGCCTCCAGAGTTTTTTCCTGCTGGGAGCAAGGGGTAGGTTCCCACTGGTATTTTGGTTAAAATATCACAGGGAAATGAGTAATAATCTCATAGAAAAATATGAAAGTGACAAAAACAGATAATTCTTAGAGAATGAAATATAAGTTGTCCTTAAACTTATACACTTATTGTCCTTAAATGATGCTCAATCACATTTAAAATAAAAACTCAAATGAGAACTAAACTGGGATATTGCTTTTACTTTTACATTTGTAAAAGTCTTCAAGTTTGACAATATACTTACTTGTCATATCTGGGAAGACAAGAGACATACTCTCACACATTGCTGGTGGAAATACTAAATGATTCAACTCCTATGGAGTGCAATTTACTATTATCTTCTGAAATTACAAATGTGTTTATCACTTTCCATAACTATCATGTTTCTAGAAATTTATCTTACAGATATGCCTGTTTTGGCTTTTAACCACCATCACAGAATTAGGTTTGGCTTCTAGTTGCCCAGGTAGACAGGGCATTTCCTGACCTTCTTTGAAGCTAGTGGTATCTATGTCACTAAGTCTTTGCAGTGAAACATGACTGGATGAGATGTTTGCTGCTTTTTGGTCTGGGTCCTTATATGTTGGGCATGTGGTTTTCTATAATTATAATTTTCCTTCCTGTGACCTGAAATATGGATATGTCCATGGTCCAGTTTCAACCATGCAGACTAAGATATTTTTATTCATTGATTTGTGAGAGAGAGAGAGAGAGACAGAGAGACAGAGAGACACATTGATTTGTTGTATGATACATTTATGCATTCATTGGTTGTTCCTTGTATGTGCCCTGACTGGGGATGAAACCTGCAACCCTAGCATTATCGAGACAATGGTCTCACCAACTGAACTACCTGGCCAGGGCTCCAGACTAAGATCTTGAGGAAAGTAAAAGGAATGAGATGGAGAAAATATAGCCCCTTATTGTGGATGGTTTGTGTCCCCTCAAAATCAAAATGTTGAAATCCTAATGCTCAATATGATGGTATCAGGAGGTGATTGAGTCATGAGGGGGCCCTCATGAATGGCACTAGTGCTTTTATAAGAGACACCCTAGAAACCTCTCACACACTGTCTGCCATATGAGGACAGAGCATGATGTTACTTATCTAGGAGCCATGAAACTGACTCTCACCAAACCTATGCCCTAAACACAAACTTCCCAACCTCCAGAACTGTGAGAAAAAAATATTTGTTGTTTAAGCCACCCAGTCTGTGGTAGTTTGTTATAGCAGCCACAATATACTGAGATACCATTGAATGATTACAGAAAACAGACCAGCATCAAACTGGACTTTTCTTCTCCCCACCCTTAGGACTGTTGAATAAAGGAAATAAACTTAAGCCATTGAATATCTGTATATTTTACTTAGGGTACTTTAGCTTTCATCTTACTGTACATCTGCCCACATATGAACTGATATGTGGACAAGGTTATTCATTTCAAGATTATTTGACATTGTAAAAGATTAGAAATACCCCATGTTTCCATCAATAGGAACTGATTATGTAAACTACAGCATATTCACAAGATGTAGTACCATGTAGGTATTTAAAAAATAAAGAAACCGTTTCTATATTCAAATAAATGTCTCTTCAGGCAATATTATGTAAAAAAAATAGAGTTCAAAACATTGCTCTAAATAAGAAAATGATGCATCCTTGATGTTGGGCTTGGCCATGTGATATGTTGCAACCAATGAAATAATGTAGTGCATGTCATGTCTGAGCTTCCTGAAGCATAAAGAATTGACACCAGCTCTCTTACTCCTGCCCTATACCATAAGGAGAACATGTCATATTTTGTTTGTTGGTTTATTTTGTTCATTATATTCACGTTACATGTGAGATCATATGGTATTTGCCTTTAGCCAACTGGCTTATTTCACTTAGCATAATATTCTCCACTTCCATCCATGCTTTAAAAAAAGGTAGGAGTTCCCTCTTTCTTTCTCCTGCTTAGTATTCCATTGTGTAAATGTACCACAGTGTTTTTATCCACTCATCTATTGATGGTAACTTAGGCTGTTTCCAGCACTTGGTTATTGTAAATAAAGCCACTATGAACATAGGGGTGTATAAAGTTATTTTGAACTGGTGATTTGGAATTCTTAGGGTATATCCCCAGCAGGGAAATCATGAGGTCAAGAAGCATTTCCATTTTTAGATTTTTGAGAGAATTCCATATTGTTTTCTACAGTGGCTACAACAGCCTGCGTTTCCACCAATAGTGCACAAGGGTTCCCATTTCTGCACATCCTGGTCAGCATTTGTTTTTTGTGTAGATTTATTAATGATGGCCATTCTAACCAGTGTGAAGTGATATCTCAATGTGGTTTTAATTTGCAACTCTCTAGTGGCTAGTGATATTGAACATTTTTTCATGTGTTTATGGTCCCTCTGTGTCTCCTACTTGGATAATGTCTGTTCAATTCCTTTACCCATTCTTTAATTGGATTGCTTGTCTTCCTGGTGTGGAGTTGTATTCATTCTTTATATATTTTGGAGATCACACCCCTGTCCATTGTATCATTGGCAAATATGTTCTCCCATAGGGCCAGTTCACTTTTCATTTTGATGATGGTTTATTTAGCTGTGCAGAAGCTTTTTAATTTGATGTAGTACCATTTGTTTATTTTTCCCTTTATTTCCCTTGCCCTGGAAGATACATTGTCAAAAATACTGTTACCTGGGATATATGAAATTGTCCTGCCTAGGTTTTCCTCTAGGACTTTTATGGTGTCATGACTTATATTTATTTCATCCATTTTGAGTTTATTCTGGTATATGGTGTAAGTTGGTGATCTAGCTTCATTTTTTGGGGGGTGGCATTTACCAGTTCAGTTCTCCCAACACCATTTATTGAAGAAGGTATTTTTAGTCTATTGTATGCTCATGCTCCATTTGTCAAATATTAATTGAGCATAGAGACATGGATTTATTTCTGGGTTCTCTATTCTGTTCCACTGATCTATGTGTCTGATCTTATGCCAGTACTAGGTTGTACTGGTCACAGTGATCTTGTAGTATAGTTTGGTATCAGATATTGTGATCCCTCCTACTTTATTCTGCTTTTTCAAGATTGCTGAGGCTGTTCAGGGTAGTTTTGATTACATATACATTTTTGAAGTATTTGTTCTAATCTGTGAAGTATGCCATTAATACTTTAGTAGAATTGTGTTGAATCTGTAGATTTCTTTGGGTAGTGTGGACATTTTAATAATGTAAATTCTTCCAGTCCATGAATACAGTATATGCTTCCATTTATTTATATCTTCCTTAATTTCTTTTTCAGTAGTCTATAGTTTTCCAAATACTGGTCTTTTATTTCCTTGGTTAAATTCATTCCCAAGTACTTTATTTTTCTTGTTGCTATAGTAAATAGGATTTGTCCCCCAAGTTTCTTTTTCTTAGATTTCATTGTTATAAAAAATGCCATCAATTTCTGAATATTGACTTTGTATCCCACTATTTTTCCAAATTCATACCTTATGTCAAGGAATTTTTTGGTGGGGATTCTGTGGTTTTCTGTGTACACTATCATGTCATCTATGAATGACAATTTTAATTATTCCTTTGCAATTGGGATCCCTTTTATTTCTTTTTCTTGCCTGATTACTGTGCTGGAACAGACTGACAGTGACCAGAGGGGAGAGAGGAGGGGGATAATGGTGGAAAGAAGGGTAAAAGACTAGTTAAAGAGAATATATGAATGACCCATGGCATGAACAACAGTTGGGAATTGAATATGAGACTGGGGGGTAGGTTGGGTGGAGGAGAGCAAAGGGGAGAAAATGGATGACTGTGATACAATAACAATAAAAAAGTTAAAAGTAAATAAATATGCTCTGGTTGGTGTGTAGCTCTGTGGATTAAGCAGAGGCCTACAGTCTAAAGGGTTGCTGGTTCGATTCTCAGTTAGGGCACATGCCTGGGTTGCAGGCCAAGTTCCCAGTAGGGGGTGCACGAGAGGCAACCACACATTGATGTTTCTCTCCCTCTCTCTTTCCCTCCCTCCTCCTCTGTCTAAAAATAAAGAAATAAAGTCTTAAAAAGTAAATAACTATAAATAAAATTTTAAAAATAAAACCATTATAAAAACTAAAAAAGGAGAAGAGTAAGAATAAGAATAAAAGAACAAGAATAAGAATAATAAGAAGAATAAGAATAAGAATAAGAATAAGAATAAGAATAAGAATAAGAATAAGAATAAGAATAAGAATAAGAATACGAAGCCCCAGATAAGAGCCACTAGTTTGGCCTTAGCCCCAGAAAAAGAAGATCTAGGAAGCCTACCTGCAGCCAGAAGCAGAGCTGTGGTTCAAGAAGAGCAGCTTACAACTAAGCAAGTAAGAAAGAAAAGTGTGCCTTGAAAGTTCCTGAAGTTTATGGCTTCTTTGTATTTATGTGGAATAATCTAGTTAGAATATAGTAAGCTATCTTTTGTTCAAAAATGGAGATTAAGAAGAATATCTATTGTATTTGCATTTAGTTTATAAATAAACACTGGAAAGATATAATGACTACTTTAATATCATTCCAATGATACCAGCCAAAGCTGTAAAACACTTTGCTATTTTTTATTTTTAGTCTTTTATTCTGGGTGTATTTTTAAATACAAATGGAATTATATAACATTTACTGTTTTGTAACCCTTCTTTCCCACTTAGCAGTATATAATGGCAACTTCTCAAATGTTTTGTCACCAGTTTAACATGCAAAGCTCAGTTTACTTATTTTGTTTTATTCTGATATATTGTAGAAAGTTGTAGCAGAGGTCTGTGTAGTCATGCACATGAACAATGGGAACAGGTCTTCCGATGTCTGCAGGTCATCCTGTTTGACTGAGACCAGCTTTGTTAGGACATGAGTGTGATGAGCTCCAAGAGCTGCTGTCTGCATAGCCAGATCACCCTCAGAGGCTCAGGTGGTTTCAGCAGGAGGGGAATGGACATGTTTTATATTTGGGAAATATATTTCTTCATAATTTTGATAAAGTCACAGGCAAGTGTATTCTTACTAAAGATGGTTTCTTTGTTTCTATATGACAGAATTTTCATGTCAAGCCACATTGGAAGTTGCAAAAAGATTAACATAAAACTGTGAGAAAATTCTGCTTTCTCAGAGAAGACTGTCTTAAGAGCGTGTGCTAAGAATGGGAGAAATTTGATATTTGGATTAAAATTTTTCATCATCCAGCAGAGAGCCAGGTCAGACAACTAAGGGGCAGGGTTTCTGACATACCTGTCAGCCTGTTGACTTCTGTCCTAGCAGCATAATACTGAACTGTGTGTACAGTTACATTGCTATAACACAGGACACTTTTTAACTTAACACATATAACCTTTGCATTGTCAGCAAAAGGAAGGACATTCTGATAGTATGGAAGTGTATGTTTTAAATAATATAAACTAAAATCCACATGTAACATTCAATTGCCAGAATGCAGCAGCAGTCTACCCAGTAGAGGGAATTACTGTCAGGTGGGTTTCTTATTCTAAAGATCCAGGGAATCGACACAACTGGCCTAGAAGAGAAGGGTCCCTGAAGATTTTCCAGTGTTTTAAAAGCCCCAAGGCAGAATTTTCAATGCCAGAAGGTGATTTCTAAGACTATATTAGCCCATAAGCATGCCCATGAGGACAAATGGAAACACTGTAAGATAAAAAATTAATATTATAAAAGACAAGGTGAAGATGAAACAGATTCAGACTTCTCTGGCAGGTTTAAATAATTTAAAAAGCACAAAGCGCAAGCTTCTAGGATGGGTTAAGCATATCCAGCTGTGAATCAGAAGACCTGTGTTTTACTAGTTTAACATTTTGGATGGTAACAATGAAGGAAGTGTTTAAAGCTATTCAAGAAGAGCAGCCCTGCTTCCCGCATCCCTATATCTCCCCCTCAACACCTGTGCCCCTCAGGGCCACAGCAAACCCACTCCAGACAGTTCTGGGGGCGGTGGTGAAGGCGGCAGTGGCAGGGTGCAGCCTGAGGGAGCCGGGCTTCCACAAATCCATTTAACCCCATGCCCCAGGTGCTATACCGAATCCCACAAGTGCTGGTGGTAGGGCTATGGAGCCCAAGGTGGCATTTCAAGGAGGTGCTGGAACCTTAGTGGCAATGCCAACAGCAGCCTAAGGAAAGTGATCAACAGCGTGATGTTGACCGGCTCCACTTCTTCTGTGATGGCTACAAATCTCAGAGTGAAGAAAAAGTTGACTTAAGGCAGACCTGTCTCCACTTTCCTCATCAACTGAATATTCAAGTTCTGTAGATTCCTCACTTTTTTATGTACTATGGTCTATTTATGGTGATGACATGAAGCAGCCTTCTTAATTCTCAGAATAATGTGAAGACCAGGATTCAAGCAGAAAGAAATGGCTATGTCAGTGAAACAGACTTATATGGACTTGTATCTAACATTTTGAAAGAACAAGGTAAGTCACAATCATAATTTAGTGATGGGACCTATTCCTCCAATTTAAAGTCAATTTGTCAAATGAACACAAGCAGATTTGCAGATCATCATGACCTGCTAACAGAAATCAAAGGTCAAAAGAGACAGCCATTTCTCAACAAGTTTTCATACTGGTGAATGAGACAGCAGTGGAAAAGCAATACCTGCATAATAGTAATCTCATACCACAACAAAAAATAGTTGAATTTTATTAAGGATTTACTGGTTTAGACCTTGAAGAGCAATGAAAGTAACCAACATGAAGTGATCATTCTGTTATAATATTCAGACAAATGATACAGCTAAGACAACATTCCAAGAATACCCATTTATCAAAAACTGTTTTACACCACAAGCTGGCCTGTCTGACATCACAAATGAATCAGGACTTGGTACATACCCTTAAGAGAAAAAAGAAAATATGTGTTAAAAGTCTTGAATCATTATTACAGATATTCTTTCCTAGTTTAGTAGTTACACTGAAAATTCAGATTATTCTAGATACCCAGAATATGCTCATCTTAATAAAGTTAAGCTTAGTAACTGTTCAAATTTTAGCACCCAAGATAGTAAAAAAAAAAAAAAAAATAGCCGATGGCACACCTGAACCCCCAACTATAGAAGCAGATATACATAAAGTTATTTCAGGTTAAACCAGCAAATCAGAAGAAAATGAAAGAGATAAAACCTGGTCAGCAGCATTTCACATTTTCTTTTTTAATTTTTTATTTTAGTTTATTCAGTACAGTTTCTATCCTTTATTCCCATTCCAGCCCACCCACCCATTCCTCCCCTCCTCCCTCCCCTTTCCAACACCCCTAGTTTTGTCCATGTGTCCTCTATATTTGTTCCTGTAAACCCTTCCCTTCTCCTCTGAAAT
>CM052549.1:54810923-54852630 GCA_028533065.1 Trachops cirrhosus | reverse complement strand
CCCTCCCCTCTCCCCTCTGGTCACTGACAACTCTATTTCAGTGTTTCAAAAACTACATATCAGACAGAAAAACAGTTTGTAAAGGAAGAAGCATTTAATGCTGACTTTGGCTTAAAATCAGAATATGGACTAAAACCTAATATAGTTTTTCCAGCTAATAATAATTTTGCTAATGTTATGGAAAAACAACAGTTTGTTGAAGCTGAACCCCAGTTTCTGAGTATTCTAAATCAGTGAATTTATTGTCAAATTCAGCAACATCTTCAGGAAGCATCAACTTTTGTAAAGTATACTTTATTGATTATGCATTTACACTTGTCCCATTTTCTTCCCCTTTGCCTACCTCCACCCTGCACTCCCTCCCTCAGGCATTTCCTCTCCCCCACCAAGTTCATGTCCATGGGTCGTACATATAAATTCCTCAGCTTCTCCATTTCCCATACTATTCTTAACCTCCATTTGTCTGTTTTGTACCTACCAATTATGCTTCTTATTCCCTGTACTTCTCCCCCATTCTCCCCTTCCCTTCTCCCCACATAACCCTCCATGTGATCTACATTTCTATGGTTCTGTTCCTGTACTAGTTGTTTGCTTAATTTGTTTTTTTTTAGGTTCAGGTTTTGATAGTTGTGAGTTTGTTGTCATTTTATTGTTCATAGTTTTTGATCTTCTTTTTCTTAGATAAGTCCCTTTAACATTTCATGTAATAAGGGCTTGGTGATGATGAACTTCTTTACCTTGACCTTATCTGAGAAGCACTTTATCTGCTCTTCCATTGTAAATGGTAGCTTTGCTGGATAGAGTAATCTTGGATGTAGGTCTTGCTTTTCATGACTTTGAATACTTCTTTCCAGCCCCTACTTATCTGTAAGGTTTCTTTTGAGAAATCAGCTGATAGTCTTATGGGCACTTTTATCGGTAACTCTCTCCTTTACTATTGCTGCCTTTTAGATTATCTCCTTATCTTTAATCTTGGGGAACTTAATTATGATGTGCCTTGGTGTGTTCCTCCTTGGATTGAACTTCTTTGGGATTCTCTGAACTTCCTGGACTTGCATGTCTATTTTTTTTGACAGATTGAGGAAGTTTTCCTTCATCATTTTTTCAAATAAATTTTCCATTTCTTGCTCTTCCTCTTCTCCTTCTGGCATCCCTGTGATTCAGATGTTGGAAAATTTAAAGTTTCCCCAGAGGTTCTTTAGCCTCTCCCCCTTTTTTTTTTAGTTCTTATTTCTTCATACTGTTCTGATTGAATGTTTATTTCTTCCTTCTGTTCCAAATCATTGATTTGAATTCCATTTTCCTTCTCTTCACTGCTGGTTCCCTGTATATTTTTCTTCATTTCACTTTTTAAAGCCATAACTTCTTCCTATATTTTGCATCAGTACTCAGTCATTTCTTTGAGCACCCTGATTCCCAGGGTTTTGAACTCTGCATCTGATAGGTTGGCTATCTCCTCATTGCTTAGTTCTTTGTCTGGAGTTTTTGGAGTTTTTATCTGGTCTTTCATTTGGACCATATTTTTTTGTCTCAGGGCAGCTGTTATGTTGTAAGGAGTGGAGCTTTAGGTATTCACCAGAGCAGGGAACTCACTTTTCTGTGTTTTGGCTCAGTATGTGGGGTAGGGGTCAGAGAGGAAACAATGCTGCTTGCTCAGCTCTCACCCTACTTTCAGTCATTTCCCCTGCTTCCCACAAGCAGATTGTGCCCTTTTGGGTGCTTCCCTGGTGCTGATTCCCAGGTGAATGGGCTTTTGTACTATCTAGGATCTTGTGGGCCCCTCCAATGGACTCTTCAGAGAGACTGGGAGTTTCTTCTGCTACTGTAACCCCCAGAGATTTTTACAGCTGGAAGTTTTTTTTGTAATCACTCCTAGGGTTTTCTTTATTTGTGTTTAGAGAGAGGGAAAGGGAGGGGGAAAGAGAGGGAGAGAAATATTGATATGTGGTTGCCTCTTGTGCTCCCCACACCAGGGAAGCTGGCCTGCAACCCAGGTGTGAGCCCTGACTGGAAATCAAACCAGTGACCCTCTGCTTCATAGCCCAGTGCTCAACCCACTGAGCCACACAAGCCAGGGCTATAGCCAGAAGTTTTGAGGCTTTAGTTTCCTGCCCTGGAAACCTGGTTTGTGTGGCCTATCTCACTCCCCAGTTGTTCCTCCCAACTTGTCTGTACACGAATGTGGGACTGCCCAGTCTACCAGCTGCCACCTTGCTTCATGTCCTCTCAGCCCTGGCTTCCCATCTCTGTCCCTCCCACCAGTCTGGATGAATGTTTATTTTTTAACTCCTTATTTTTGACTTCCATACAGCTTGATTTTCTGACAGTTGTTGTTTTTTGTTTTTAAATTGGTTGTCATCATATTTTTGGTTGTGCAAGGAAGTTAAGCGTATCTACCTACACCTCCATCTTGGCTGGAAGCAGGAAGTATTCACCTAACTATGCTAACTTGGATGAATGGCCACACAAAAAATAACATTTCTATTCCTTATTGAAATCAAGGTAACTTGATGAAATTAAATAGTCATTTAAGTGTAGCTTCAAAAGGTTCTAACCATCCTTCAGCTTTCCTCCAGCTATCATTCACAAATTTAACTACAAATAACAATTTGTTTCAGAAGTATTGCCAAGAAAAGCCTTCAACATTTTCTAGTTTGATTTCAATTATAATGGTATAGAATTAATTCAATCTGTCAATCACATTGAAGGACTGACAAAAACTGTGGAAGAAAATCTCTTTGAATTGGTTACTGATAAAAAGTAAATAAAGCAGGCAAACAGATTTTGTGGTAATTATTTAGCCCTGCAGTATTGGATCATTGAAAATCTAAACATAATTTTCAAGCTAAACCCCAGAGTGAACATTGTGATCCTAAGGAAGTTTCAAAGCATTTAGGTGGCTTATCTCAAAATACATATCAAGATCTATTGAATTTACACAGTCATTTTAATAGCCACAGACAGAGGAGTGGAGACAACAATATTAACAGCCATGTGAATCACACACAGGTATCATGCTTTTCTAATTATATTATGGGAGATTTAAGGCATAATCAGAATTTTCAGCAACTTGGGTCAAATGAGTTTTTTCTAAGATCCACCCACCCATTTGGCCATTCCAGTTGTTCCACTGTTGGACTCCTATCGATTGTTTTCTTATGATGACTCAAGCAATTTATACCTCTATGTTAATGATATGATGTATGGTAATAATTATTTTCTGGTCTTGTGCCAACTTTTGGATTTCAAAACTATACCACACCAGAGAGAAAAACAGTTTGCTAATTAAAACCTGTAGTGGACCAGCCAGTGAACTTCATATTTGTGTAGAAGAGTGCTATGAACAATGGAGAGTTTTAGAAAAGAAGAGAAAAAAGACTTAATTGGCCCTTGCCAAGAATTACCCAGGAAAAAATATTCAATACTTAAATTCCAAGGCAGACTTCCAACCCATCTAGAGGTGGTCACTTAATTATGGATGAACTTCAGGAACAAGCCAGGTTTGTAACTTTACTAGGCAAAATGGAACATCTTCGAAGCTCCTCCCTTCATGCCAATATCTCTGTTGCTCTTGATAGACACTTGGAATCTATTCACATTGAAGAGTCACATAGAAAGGATGGAATTGTTAATGCTTTGAATCAGAAAAAGCAAGGAGTTCCAAGATGCCAAGATGACAGAGATGCTTTTGCCTTTGCTTCAGCAATTAAAGAGATGTGTGTGGTGACTCAGAAGATATGCAGTACTCTGTGGTGTGCACTGCAGATGACCTTGCCAAAAACAGCCAATGCCTCAGGCCAAACAGATGTGGCAAAAGTTTTATGAGCTATAGTAAACTATGAAAATAGAGTCCATAAAAGCATAAATAGTAGCAACCCAATGAACCAGAGAGGTGACACAAAAAATATTGGGGAAATACCAGCAGAAAGAATAAAAAGCTGATAAATATATGTATCAAGACATATTCAACCATTTTAATGAACTTGTCAAACTTGAAGATTTTAATGCATCCTCTTTCAGATTTAAAGTTAATACTTTAATGAAGTCTAACTTTGACTTAGAAATCTATTTGGAGTGAATCAGATATAGTTTAAAGTGAACTGAAAGGTAAATTGGTTACTATAGGAATTCTGAGTAAAGATAAGTTTAAGTAAATTAAATATTTCCTAACAGCTAAAATACTCCTTAAATCCATTCTGCAGTTCAGATAAATGCAAATGTGAAAATATTCTAAAAGATCCATTTAGATCTGCCTTAGTAAGTATAATTCCAAATAATGAATCTAAATGACTTTTACCCAGTTATGGCTACAGTCTGGTAACCAAGATGAGTTTTGGTTGTGATCATCTGTTAGAGTAAGATAAATATTCTATAAACATGTACAAGCAGCCCTGAATAAATCTAAAACCTAAAGTTTTATTGGTGTGAAATTAAATTTTTATTGTCCAAATGCCTGTTTTGATGAGTTTGGCTTGTAGAGATTTTTGCTAAACTCATGACTGCAATTCACAAACAGTGCAAAGTCATATAAAGAGAATTATTTCATCTTTGTTAACCTCAACAATTACTTTATTTCTTTAGCTTAGAGATTTTGTCATGATTTGGTTATGATTTTCACCCAAATTCTTTATTCTCTCTTGAGCTAAACTGACTAATGGAAAATAATTCTCACAACATGTAATAACACTAATATACTAACTGCAGTACGATTAAGTCAGGCAGTCTTTTAATTCCACCAGATGTGTAATGAAGACTGTCTCAGAATTGTGTATGCTTATAATCAACACTGATCTTGCAAAAGCTCTACTTTAAGCACGTAGTTGAAATATAGAAAGCAACTCCTCGCACTTGTGGGGAGCTTTCCACTCACTACTTGGGAGACGCTTTTGAGAGTGACCTTGTGTGTAATGTTTCCTGAGGCTTTCCTAGTCCCCATGCATTATTTTCAGCACCACTTGTCCAGGATTATAGGCAGTTGAGATTCCCTTTGACACCTTCTAAATTATATCATTGAACAGGTGAAGCTATGAAAAGTTCTCTCTATTTGGCCTAGTCACATTTGTGATGTCAGTCTTCAAATGACCTGTATTCAATATCATCATGTTTGAATGATTTTTTCCAAACCCCTTTATTAGCATGGTCAAATTTATACTGACATACTTTGTAAGTGGCATTCTTAAGTACTTGGGCAAGTTAGCACTTGTAGTATGGAGTTTTTCTGTTAAGTAATTTTGTCCTTCACAACCTTCTGAAACTCATTTAAGAGGATAATGTTACCCCTGCAAATGTTTGATGTTTATAAGCCCAGGGCAGCCTCTGGTGAAATTTCCATGAGAAAGCCACAGAGAAGAAACTCCTCATTTTCCTCAAAAAGAAAAAAAAAACAATGTATCCTAAAGCTCATAGGAGTTATTGGCTGGTGTGAGGACCACCAGAATGAAAACTTTGAGTAAAAAGGTAATCTTTCTCTTCCATATGTTTTATCACCTCATTCATTATTTTTTTGCCAGGTAATCTTTCCATGTCTCTTTTTTTGGGTATGTTCTCATCTCATTATTATTTTTTTACTGATTGAGCCATATTAGATAGATACATTGCCAATTATACTTTGGGGATAGAAATCTAATGATTGACAACTGATGTCAAGCAACATGTGGCAGGAGCCATAAGTGTTAATACTATATTGAGTATGAGATCTGAGAGAAACATCAGAGGAACTCATGGGTTCCTTTCCTCCTAGCCTGAAAGAACCAAATTGTGTTAAGAAACAACTTTTGTTGCAGAGACATCAATTACTGCTGCTATTACACAGTTTCAACATATTCTTTTAAAAGTAAGTTTCATACATTAGAATGTTACAGGTACCACAGGTCATATTTAATCAACTGTATATATTTCCTTAAATACTACAGATGGAAAGGAGTTCCTCCAGTCATTTTAACTTGGACTCTCTCAGGGATACAAAGAGGGGTCACATACTGTTTGTTCCTCTGTGTTCACTTGTAAGCATTTGCTGCATCTTTTCCTCCCTTGACAGTTTCCCTTTTCAATTCCCATTTCTTTCATATGAGCAGCTGCCAAGTTTTTCACCACTTAGCACCTGCCATCCATGGATTTCAGCCACTTTAAAAAAAAAAAAAACCTTTTAGTAGTAAAATATATACAACATAAAATTTTCCATTTTAACACATTTTAATTGTGCATTTTAGTAGCATTAATTACATTCACATGTTGTGAGACCATTACCACTATATCCAGAACTTTTTCATCACCCCAAATAGAAACTCTATATCCATTAAATAATAATTCCCCATGCCAATATCCATGCACCTTCTGGACACTTCTATTCTATGTTCTGTTCAAACAAATTTTTGTGTATAGTAAAACCTCATTATTTGTGGGGGATAGATTCTAAGACCCCCAGTGGATGTGTGAAACCACAGCTAGTACAGAACCTTATATATACTGTATTTTTCTTATACATACATACCTATGATAAGGTTTAATTTACAAATCAGGCACAGTAAAAACTTGCCAACAATAACTGATAACAAAATGGTACAATTATTACAACTATAGTAATAAAATGCAGGAGAATGTATGTCTCTCTCACTCTTTCTGATAACCCACCTGATAACCCAGATGGCTATTATGTGACTAATGGAAGGGGAATGTATACACAGTGGAGACTCTGAACAAGGCTGATTCACATCCAGGGTAGCACAGAGCGAATAGCAAAAATTTCATCACACCATACAGAATAGAATGCAATTTAAAATTTATGAACTATTTATTTATGGCATTTTCCATTAATCTTTTTGGCCCCATTTGACGGTGGGTAACTAAAGTTGTGGAAAGCAATGCTGCAGATAAGGGGAAGAGGAACCGATATATTTATTTGATGGGAAAAAAGGGCAATTGTTTCTCATTCATGGTTGAATTCACAGCCAGGACCATGCACCAGGCCTAGGAAAGAACATGATGCAGGGGCCCTTGTCCTTAGACCCTGTTTTTCCCCATTCACTCCTCTTTCCATGCCTCTCTGCTCAGAAATCTGGCCTCTTGGTGCTGCCCTCTACCTGCCATGGAACATGACTAGAAAGTTCCACTCATACACTAGTTACTTAGACTACTTACTTCTCCTCTGAGCCTATTTCCACTGGCACTCAAATTTCCATTTCTGTTGATATAAGATAAGAATGAGATACTCATCCTACAGTATAGAGAGCTTACTGCTTGAGGAGGTGAGCAAGTACCTGAAGCACATGAATCATCCACGGTGTTGGTGTTCTGAGGACAAATAAATTTATGAGCAGAAAGAAACCCTCAGGGAATATACTAGAGGCTGAAAAAGTATCTGGATTCATTCAGACCAAGCACAAATAAATCATTTCTAGTCGTTATTTTTCTACTAGCAATATCAGTAGATTCAGATATTGAGAGTGTAAGGTAGTAAAGAATCAGAATTCCTATTGTGGGTGGGTTAAGAAAGAAGTTCACAGGTGTAGTTTGAAACTTTTTCTTTGACAATCATGATATTCACTTATATCTTCCTTTTAGGGAGTATATAGTATGCTTTCTATCCTCTAGGAATACTACATTTTAAAGAGAAAAATGCATATTACAAAAATCTCATTAAGTAAAAAATTAAATGCCTATGTAACAATAACAGTATTTTTCTTACAAAATTGTAGT
The DNA here is from genome assembly GCA_028533065.1 of Trachops cirrhosus. Taxonomy (NCBI): domain Eukaryota; kingdom Metazoa; phylum Chordata; class Mammalia; order Chiroptera; family Phyllostomidae; genus Trachops; species Trachops cirrhosus. The sequence goes on along the minus strand of CM052549.1, from coordinate 54,844,935 downwards.
CTATATATTCTTATCAAATGTCTATATATCATATATATAATATATATTTATATTTATATTATATATTTATATATATTTATAATATCATATATATTTTTATATATATAAATGATATATAAGGGTTTTCCACACACAAAAGCATAGGATAAGATTTTGGTGCAAATACCAGCAAGAAGACCCAAGCTACTTCAAAGCTTTGATTGTCAAACACAATAAAGCTTAGAAGCCAGGTTTTGTGGGAAGGAAAGGGAGAATAATTTTCTACATTTTTGGCACATTAAGGACTAAACCTAAAAACTTAAATCATAGTTTTTTCCCATAAATTTAGATAATATCATTATTTTGCCCCAAAAGAACCTCTGGCTGCACTAACCTTAAGACAGAGACTACTAGAAGGAAGGAGACCCTAAATTTGGCCATATTTTGTCTGTGGCATGATCTTTACCCAAGGAAGAAGTACTAGGGAGAAACAGGATGCTTCTTTCCTTTCCCCCAGGGGTGGGGCAGGGAGCTTTAGAACAGTGTTGGCCAATAGAAACATCATGTATGCTACAAATGCCAGCCACAGCTGTACTTTCAAATTGTCTAGTCCCCACATGAAAAACTGAAATGAAACTGGTGAAATTAATGTTAATAATATATTTTAATTCAATATAACAAAAATATTATTTCAATATATAATCAACAGAAAATTACTGAGACATTTTACATTTTTATAATTTCTTTGGATATCTAATACACTTCTTCACAAACAGCTCATCTCAATTCAGGCCAGCCATGTTTCAAGTATTCAATTGCTGTATGTTGACAGTGACTACCATGTTGGATAGCACAGCTTTAGAATATTATTAAATACATGTGGAAGTACTGGATAACACCAATCCTCAGTTTGGTTCCGTTATCTAAATGGCATAGCATTTTGAGTGGGAAGGTGGCCAAAAGAGGAAGAGAAAAAAATGAGACCGAGGCAATATGACCCTTCCTGCCAGCTCCACTAAGGCTTCTAATGACTTCTGTCAAGTGGCTACCAGAGGATGTAGAAGTTTTCCTGCCCCAGTGACCAAATAGAAACTTATCGAGATTTGAAGAGAACTCAAAAATTCTGGGCCAGAAATAAGAGAGCATCTAGGGTTGTGGTCTGAAGACCAGGACAAATATCTATAGTCATGGACTGTCAAGAGCAGTCCCACGTCAGCAGAAAAGATGATATAGGGTCCAGAGGACAGACAGTTGAAGTCTCTTTTTAGTCTTGTGAAACCCAAACCCACACAGTATTGGGTTGACCAAAAGTCTGTATGTTTTTTTTTCTGTAAACTGAGAGACACATTTTTCATTTTCACCAATAACTTTATTGATTTGTATATTTTTAGTATTCTGGCTCTCTCCCATGTGGTATAACATTGATTATTTTTAATTAATGTCTCAGTTTGGTTGGTATCATCTTCAACTGGTCTACCCTTCAGTGGAGCATCATCCAGAGAGAAATCTCCAGTGGGAAACTGCAAACCATTTTTGATACATATGATCAGTCACGACATTTTTATTTTGTGCACAAATCTTTATTTTGTGTTTCAGTTGCATTTTTACCTTTCTTGAAATAATAAAGCATAATATGCCAAAAATGTTGCATGTTTTCTTCCATCTTTAATATTAAAATGGCTACACAAAAATTCACCAATTTTGATGTATTTTTAAGTGCATGCTGATAGGACAGCTGTCACAATACAATATAAAAAATTGTTTCAAATGAAGTTAAAGACAACTAAGTCTTACTGGATCCATATTATGGATAAAAACAAACAAACTTTTGGGCCAAACCACTACTTCATTCATATTTATTTACTCAACAAAGATGGATTGAGGGTCAGTTCTATAAAAGCCACTGATCTTGGTATTGTGGACACAAGGGTGAAAAACAATTACAAAAGTCCACCCCTTATGGAAATTATACTCTAGCCAACATTGGAAAATATTGAAAAGAAAAAACAATAAGAAAATACACAGGGCTAGAAAATGATAAAAGGAAATATAAAAAAGATAAAAAATAAAGCATGATGAGAGGAGGTTATTGGGGAGATATGTAATTTTAAGTAAAATGAACAGAGCAGGTGATGGACAAGGAAACAGGAAATCTTAGAGACAGAATGGTTTAGTTTTATATTTCTTTTCCTGCTACCCAAGCTGGGGACAAAGTAGAGAGGAGGGCTCAAACCACAAATCAGAACACTTAGGAGAAATAAATTGCCTTATATTTGGTACATTTGTGTATAATGTGATTAAATTGCCTTCTTAAACTTATATATATTTACGTGGAAAAGACTGACAGTATGTATTACAAACTATTAACAGTGCTTATCAGGGATTGCATTGAATTTATTGTCATTAACATTTCTCCATTTTCCAAATTTCCTAAAATGAACATAACCTACTTTAATCAAGGGAGCAAATGACCTCAAAAACATTGTTTACAAAGAAATGAAAAAATGTTGTGTCATTTGCTATCTAATAATATTTGTATAATTGAGGTATCTAACCATATATGAGATTCTAAATTCAGTTCATCTTTCTGTGTTCTCTCAGTAACAGGCACTCAAGTTCTTCTTTTTTGGATTTTTACTGTTTCCTTTTATTTTTTTAAATCCAAATTTGTTGAATTTGACTTTTCCCTTTGCATTTTTCTGATATTCAAAATCTAGCATCGTATTACGTTGACAGCATCTTTTGAGAAAAGCTGAAACAGATTTCAGTTTTGATGCACACTCACTGCCTTATACACAACACTTCATTGATTGTGGCAACTACCCTAGAGTGTCCCACGACCTCTTGGGCTGCTTTATTCTGAAAACTTCTTCTGTGGATAAAATCCCCAAAGACATTCTGAAGAACTGCCATCTAGAATATTGAACTTTGTTAACTCGCTGATTTGTATAGATTTATTTGCAAGTATTGCCATTGACACCAAACAAAAAGAGCCAATGGGGAGTCAGCCCCTAGAGTCTTTTACTCTTAGAGAGAGAAATGGTATATAAACTGAAATAACTAGAAATGTCACTCCTTTGAAGTGATTACATTTGATGATCTTGGACTGACTTCTATTAACCTGTTGATCTTTACATTAACTTGTGTTAGTCCTCAAGGTATTCAAAAGCTCATTGTTAACCATGTTAAAATATTAAAGATTTATGCAGCTATAAAAATGTAGGTAATATTTAATAAGAAATTCAATATATAAAGTATTGATAATTCACACTTTCAAAAGTAATTATGAATACAAATTGTTCAACTTTTTCTGTCACTAAGTTTTAAAATTGAGATTAATTGATACATAACATTATATTAGTTTCAGGTATACATATGATTTAATATTTGTATATTTTGTGAAATAATCACCACAATAAACCTAGTTAACATCCATCTCCACACATAGTTATGATATCTTTTTTTCTGAGAACTTTTAATATCTACTCTCTAAGCAACTTCTAAATACACAATACAGTATTATAAACTATAAATACTATGTTGTACATTACCTCCCTAGGACTTACTTATTTTATAACTGGAAGTTTGTACCTTTTGACCACCTTCACCCATTTCATCCACTTCCCATCCCACCATATGTCTTTTTTTTCAAGTTTCTTTTAATGAGAATTCTACTAAGATGTACAACCAGTGTGACATATTTTGGACAACTGAGAAATGTTTCCTGAAAATACATAAGGAATTGATAGGGTGGTTAGAACCCTGAATCTTCTCACTAATTCCTTTTCCCTTTCAGAGTTTCATGCCAAGAGATCTTGTACACAACCAGTGGAAAACACATTACCCCTTTAAAAAATAAGAACCCATTGCAAAGTTCTGACAATCTATGGCCTAGGATTCACTTAGGGGACCTAATTGAAGTTTCCTAGTTAGTTTTTCTATTCCTAAGCTACATTTGCCAGAACTCTTTTAAGAAAGTTTGAGTCCACTTACCAACTAATAGAGCAAGTAGGTAAAAACAAATATAATATAAATATATAGAAGATTTGTATAATAATTAATTAACAACCCAATTGGTGTAGTGATGAAATTCATGTATATATAGGCACTACAATCAACAATGACAGAATTTGTATCTTTTTCAAGTATAAATGTAGCATGTAGCCAAAACTGGAAATATACTGTATAATTTTAAAATTCCAAAAATGTTCAGATTGATTGAATTCATTGAGAGTAACAGTGGAAATATACTGGAAATATATAACAATATAGAACTAGAAAAATACCCAAATTATAGAAAATAAAGCTTTTAACAAAATTCAATACCCATTCATTATAAAAACAGAACTAAATTTTAAAAACTTTAAAAGCTGGGAATAGGGAAAAAGTTTTAAAATTATGCCATTTAAATTAGTAACATAAAGCACCAAATTCTTAAAAGTAAATTGGAAATCAAACCCATGACCTTTTGGTATAATGGGATGATGCTCCAACCAACTGAGTCTGGCCAGGGTTAAAATTGTCAATTTTATATTATCACCAACAGATGTATGACAAATGACATTGTTATTTATATTAGTAGTTATTAACATCTTTTCAGGTGTTTATTCTTGAGTTGAGTCTGTAAACTGTCTAGTCATATAACTGAACCAATTATTATACTGTATTTTTAATATAATGCTGATTATTATGATGGCATGATAATGTTCATTAACTTTTACTATGTAGAGTAGCTGTCACAGGGGTGGGGGTTTGCAGGACTGGGTGAAAAAGGTGAAAACAAAAATAAAATTATTTTTACATTGCTGAATTTACCATGAATGAAGGGGACATAACAGAATGTCTATTGGCAAATAAGAATGAACATCATTCTTGGTGGAATGGAATATGCGTGTAAGTAGGGTACTAGCTCTCTGATAAGGTATTTGGCATGGCATGAAAGAGGGATGGTTGAGACCACTGACAAGAGTAGATCAGAATACATACACAAGTGATTACTTCAATTAGAAAAACCCTCCAATAAATAAGACACAGCTTTTGAAATGTTAAAAATTAAATACACTTTGTCACAAGTAATCATGTTGAGCATTGCTTTTCTTGATAAGGTATAATCAATATGTGGTGGGAAAACACACTAAAGTTAGCATTAGAAGTCATGCATTTGAGGTCTTGCTCTGTCTCTTATTAGCTATGTTATTCAGTGAAATTTGTAATTTTAAAGTTCTATATTTTGAAATACATGTAGGAAATTTTTAGAATCTAGAATACAGGTGGCAAACACAAGGCCAGTGAGCTAGATCCAGCCCTCCACCTTGTTTTATCTGGCCTGGTACCTTGTTTCTACCTAGCAGCAGCACCAAGCTCCTTGCCCCTAGTTAAGGAGTAGTTACATTTATACAATCCTAAAATTACATTTGGCCCTTTGAATGCAACCAAGAGGCTGATGTGGCCCCAGGTGAAAATGAGTTTGACACCCCTGATCCAGAACAATTATGGATTTGTAGTTACACTCTCAAGATAGCAGAATCCTTATATATTACTTCAAGTAAAGAAATGGCCAGAATATTTTAGTTGTTTTTGATACATTTTACTAGTTTGAGGCTATAATGAAAAAAGTTGCCATGAACACTTTTGTACATTTTTTTGTGAATACATTTTTGTTAGGTATTACCATTTTAATGTTTTTCATTTCATTGGATTTTCAAGTTTTCTGTCTTTGTCACAGTGCTAACTTCTGGCCAAGTATTCAGTTAGGATTCTCATATATTCAGTATTTATTTAGTAACATCTCATGTTATTCTGATTTCTTTTTGTTGCACTGAAAAGATATTTCTGCACATCATAAAAGCATACGTTCATTGTTTGTTTTCTTTTTTATTAAATTTATTGGAGTGTCATTGGTAAATAGGATATGTTTCAAGTGTATATTTGTATGATACATTATTTGTATACTGCATTGGGTGTCCACCATCTAAAGTTAAATAATCTCCTGTCACCATATATTTGGCCCTCTTTATCCTTCACTACCTGTCACCCCCTTTCCTCTGGTAACCACCATACTGTTTTCTGTGTCTATGAGTTTCCATTTTATATTCTACATATGAGTGAAATCATATAGTTGTTAGCTTTTTAACTGACATATTTTGCTTAGCATAAAATTCTCAAGGTCCACACTTGTCGTCACCAATGACAGGATTTCATCTTTTTAGGCTGTTGTGTTCCATAGTATACATGTCCTATATCTTCTTCACCCAGTCCTCTACACAAGGGCACTTTGGTTGACTCCATGCCTTGACCACTGTGAATAATGCAGTAAAAAACACAGGGGTGCATATATCTTCGTGAATAAATGTATCCTAGTTTTCACAGATACTTAGAAAAGGGAATGCTGGGCTTATATGGAAACTCTATTCTTAACTTCTTGGGGAACTGTCATACGGTTTTCTACAGTGGCTTTAACAGTTTACATTCAGTACAGCAGTAAATGAGTGTTTCCTTTTCTCCACAACTTCTCCAACAGTTGTTATTACCTGTCTTATTGATAGTAATGACATTCTAACAGGTGTGAGATAGTAGTACCTCACTGTAGTTTTGATTTACATTTTTCTAATAGCTAGTTAATTTGAACATCTTTCCTTATATCTGTTGGCCTTTTGTATGTCTTCTTGGGACAGGTGTGTTTAGGTCCTCTGACCATTTTTAATTGGATTATTTATTTGGTATTGATTTGTATGAGTTCTGCATATATTTTGTATACTAACCCCATGTGTGAGCTATTCTTTGCAATATCGTCTCCCAATAGGTCGGGTGATGATTTTTATTTTGCTGTCTGTTTCTTTTGCTGTATAGAAGCTTTTTAGTTTGAGTTACTCCAATTCCCTTATTTTTGCTTTTACTTGCCTTGCCTGTGGGGTTAAAGAGATAAAATGTTCTTAAGTACAACCAAAGTACTTAAGTTTAGTGCCTATGTTCTATTCTATGTAATTTATTGTTTCAGAATTTATATTTAGGTTTTCAATCCCTTTTGAATTAAATTTTGTACATGGCAACAAACTTTAATCTACTTTCATTCTTTTACATGTGACTTTCAAATTCTCCCAGAACAATTTATTGAAGAGTGTTTCTTTTCTCCATTGTGTGTTTTTGGCTTCTTTGTCAAAAATTATCTCTGCATATTACCATGGTTTTATTTCTGGGTTCTCAATTCTTTTCCATTGACCAGTGTGTCTGTTCTTATGTCAATACCATGCTGTTTTGATTATTTTAGCTTTGAGGTATAATTTGAAGTCAGATAGTGTGATACCTCTGGCTTTGTTCTTTTTTCTCAAGATTGCTCTGGCTATTTGAGGTTTTGTGGTTCCACACAAATGTGGAAATTTTTTGTTCTATTACTTTAAAAAATGACATTGGGATTTTGATGGGAACTGCATTAAATCTGTATATTGCTTTAGGTGATATAGCCATTTTAACTATATTGATTCTTCTAATCCATGAACATGGAATATCTTTTCATTTCATTGTGTCTTTTTCAGTCTTTTTAAATAATGCTTTGTAGTTTAAATTATATAGGTCCTTCACATACTTTTTAAAGTTTATTCCTTGGTATTTTTTTCTTTTGATTGCAACTGCAAAATATATTGTTTTTTTATTTTTATTTTTTAGGTTTCATTGTTAGTACATAGGGAAAAAGTGGGGTTTTGTACATTGTTTTTGTATCTTGCAACTTTACTATATTTGTTTATTTGTTTCTAAAAATTGGGGGGCAAATCTTTAGGGATTTTTACAGAGTCATAGCATCTGCTAAAAGTGACACTTTTACTTTTTCCTTTTCAATTTGGATGCCTTTTATTACTTTTGCCTGATTGCTGTCTAGGACATCCAGAACTATGTTGAATAAAAGTGGTGAGAGTGGGCATTCTTGTCTTGTTCTTGATTTTAAAAAGTGAATGATTTATATGATCTGAAGAGAAGCCAGAATATTTGTTCTTGATTTTAAAGAAAAAGTTTTTAGATCTTCACCATTGAGTATGATATTTGCTTAGTATTTGTCATATATGGCCTTTATTATGTTGAGGTACTTTTCTTCTATGCCCAATTATTGAGTGTTTTAATCACAAATGGATGTGGTATCTTATCAAATTTTCTTTCTGAATTTATTGATAAGATCATATAATATTTATCCTTTGTTTTATTAATGTGGTGTATCACATTAATCAACTTCCATATGTTGAATCATCCTTGTGGCCCTGGGAGAAACCCCATTTGATTGTGATGTATTATTTTTAATGTATTATTACATTTGATTTGTTAGTATTTTATTTAGAATTTTTGCATCCATATCCATCAGACATATTTGTCTAATTTCCTTTTTTAGTGTTATCTTTGCCAGGTTTTGGCATCAGGGTGTTGTTGGTCACATAAAAATGTGATAGGAAATATAGTTTTGTCAATATTATGCAAGAGCATAGGTATCAAATCTCCTTTAAATGTTTGGTAGAATTTACTAGTGAAACCATCTGGTCCTGGATTTTTTATTGTGGGGGAAGTTTTTGATGGTCATTTCATTTTCTTACTGTTTATCAGTCTATTTACATTTTACATTTCTTTGTGATTCAGTCTAGGAAGGTTATATATTTCTGGGAACTTATCCATTTCTTCTAGGTTATTGAATTTGGTGACATAGTTTTTCATAGTTTTCTAGTATGACCCTTTGTATATTTGTGATATTTGTGGTAACTTCTCTTTCACTACTGATTTTGTTTATATGAACCTCTTTTCTTTTCTCCTTAGTAAATCTAGCCAGGGGTTTTCAATTTTAGTAATCTTTTTAAGAAACAAATTCTTTGTTTTATTTTTTTGTAAAGCCTTTTGGTTTTTTATTTTATTCAATTCTGCTGTAATTTTAATTATATCCTTTCTTCTGTTAACTTGGGATTTCTTTTGTTTTCAGATAGGCTTGCAATGATGTAAGATTCCTGCTTATTCCTGCTTTTGCTGCATCTCAGAAGGTTTGATATATTCTATTGTCATTCTCATTTATTTCTATATATGTTTTGATCTCACTTTTTATTTTTTCTCTGACCCAGTCATTTTTTAGTAGTATGTTTTTTAATTTACACATATATCTGGGTGTCTTTACTTCCTTTTGGTAGTTGATTTCTAATTTCAAAGCATTATAGTCATTATTATGCTTGGTATAATTTCAATCTTCTTGTATTTGTTGCAGCTAGTGTTGTAACCCAACTTGTGGTCTATCTTTGAGAATATTCCTTGTGACTGGAAAAAATGTATAATTTGATGTTCTGGAATAAAGAGCTCTGTAGAAGTCACTTATTTCCATTTGGTCTAATGTTTCATTTAAGAACAATATTTCTTTACTGACTTTTGTCTGGATAATTTGTCAGCAGAGTATTAAGTTCCCCAACTATGATTCTGTTTTTTATTTTGTGGAAGGGTCTTTTTTTAAATTTTAATTGTTGTTCAAGTACCATTTTCTTTTACTCCTATCCCAGCCCACCCCCCAGTCCTCCCCACCTCCCCCCCATTCCCACCCCCCCATAGTTTTGGTCCATGTGTCCTTTATACTTGTTCCTGTAAACTCTTCCCCTTTTCCCCTGAAATTCCCTCCCCTCTCCCATCTGGTCACTGTCAGCCTGCTCTCTATTTCAGTGTCTTCAGTTATATTTTGCTTGTTTGTTTGTTTTGTTGTTTAGATTCTGTTTCAGTGTGTTTCGCCCTTTATTTCTTTTAGTCATTGCTTGATATATTTTGGTGTTCCCTGATTGGGTACATGTATATAAGTGTTTTGTTGTTGTTATTGCTCTTGATCTAGTGTTCCTTTTACCATTATAAAGTGTCTATATTTGTCTCTTGTTACCTTTGTTATCTTGAAATCTATTTTTTCAAACAAATATGGCTACACTTGCTTTTCTATGAATATTATTTGCTTAGAGAAGCATTTTTCACCCTTTCACTTTGAATCTGCTTTTGTCTTTGCATTTTAGATGTGTCTCCTGAAGGCAGCAAATAGTTGTGTTTTTTTATCTGATCTACTACTTTGTGCATTTTTATTGGTGAATTCATGCCATTTACATCTATGATGATTATTGATCTATAATGATTTCCTATACTATTTAATCTTTTGTTTTCTGGTAGCTCTGTGCCTCCATAAGTTCTTTTCCTTTGTGTTTCTGTGTATTGTTTTTGTTTGGTGATATTCCACCATTCTTTCCTCTGTTTCCTCTTTTTCTATGCTCAGTGTCTCAGTTTTGTGGATGCATATGTTTGGTTAATTTTAGATTTATAAGAAAGAAAGTTTCAAATGTATAGTAGTCATTTTTCTTTTGAATGTCTCTGGCCTCCATCCTTTATCAATTAAGATCATTTCGCCTTCCTCTTTAAAGTTTTGTTTGTCACAAATTACCCCTGTTGATGTTGTAAGTTTGTTGGTGATCACACTTATAGATTTGTGAACTTCTTTTGTGTTTGTTTGTTTCAGGTAGTAACTTCCTTGAATATTTCTTGCAATGGAGGTCTTCTGGCGGTGAAATCCCTCACCTTTATATCTAAGGATAACTTTGCCGGATATATTATTCTTGGCTGGTAATTTCTCTTTCAGTAGCTTGAATATTTGGTTCCACTCTCTTCTGGCTTATAGAGTTTCTGCTGAGAAGTCTGATGATAACCTAATGAACCTTCCTTTATAGTTTACTTTCTTTTTATCCCTGCCTGCTTTGAGAATCCCTTCTTTGTCATTAACTTTTGACAGTTTTAATAAGATGTGTCTCAGAGAGGGCCTCTTTGGATTGAGATAACTAGGTATTCTGTTTCCTTCCTGGATTCAAGGATCTACTTCTTCCCATGGGTTTAGGAAGTTCTCATCCACTATTTGAATAGTCTCTTAGTTCCCATCTTCTTCTGGTATGACTATTATTCTCACATTAATCTTCCTGATAGTTTCCAATAGTTTTTGTAGAGTTATTTCATTTTCTTTCAGTTCAGGTTTCTCTGTTCTTTTTTTTAAAATTGTTGTTCAAGTACAGTTGTCTCAATTTGTGCCCCTCCACTCTCCCCTAACCCAACCATCCAGACTCCCCACCCCTGATCCTACCCCTCTTTGGTTTTGTCCAGGTGTCCTTTGTACATATACCTGAAAACCCTTTCCCCCTTTACCCCCACCATCCCCTCCCACTTCCCCTCTGGTTACTGTCAGTTTGTTCTTAATTTCAATGTCTCTGGTTATATTTTGCTTGCTTGTTTGTTTTATTGATTAGGTTCCACTTATAGGTGAGATCATATGGTATTTGTCTCTCACTGCCTGGCTTATTTCACTTAGTATAATGTTCTCCAGTTCCATGCTGTCACAAAGGGTAGGGGCTCTTTCTTTCTTTCTGCTGCTTAGTATTCCATTGTATAAATGTACCATAGTTTTTTCATCCATTCATTTACTAATGGGCACTTAGGGTTGCTTGCAGCACTTGGCTATTGTAAATTATGCTGCTGTGAACATTGGGGTGCATAAGATCTTTTGAATTGGTGTTTTGGAGTTCTTAGGGTATAATCCCAACAGTGGAATTGCTGGGTCAAAAGGGAGTTAATTTTTACTTTTCTGAGGAACTTCCAGACTGCTTTCCATAGTGGTTGCACCAGTCTTTTTTCCCATCAACAGTGCACTAGGGTCCCCTTTTCTCCACAACCTCTCCAACACTTGCTTGTTGCTTTGTTTATGATGGCCATTCTCAACATTGTGAAGTGGTATCTCACTGTGGTTTTAATTGGCATCTTTCTGATGGCTAGTGATGCTGAGCATCTTTTCATATGTCTCTGGACCCTTTGTATGTCCTCCTTGGAGAAGTGTCTGTTCAAGTCCTTTTCCCATTTTTTAATTGGCTTGTTTGTCTTCCTAGAGAGGAGTCATGTGAGTTCTTTATATATTTTGGAGATCAAACCCTTGTCTTAAGTATCATTGGCAAATTTTTTTTCCCATATGGTTGGTTCTCTTTTAATTTTAATGCTATTTTCTTTAGCTGTACAGAAGCTTTTTATTTTGATGAGATCCCATTTGTTTATTCTTTCCTTTATCTCCCTTGCTCTAGGGGAAATATTGGTGAAAATATTGCTGCATGGAATATCTGAGATTTTCCTGACTATGTTTTCTTGTAGGGCTTTTATGGTGGCATGACTTATATTTAAGTCTTTTATCCACCTTGAATTTATTTTTGTGTATGGTGTAAGTTGGTGCTTGAGTTTCATTTTTTTGCATGCAGCTGTACTGATCTCCCAACACCATTTGTTGAAGAGGCAATTTTTACTCCATTTTATGCTTCTGTCCCCTTTGTCAAATATAAATTGACCATAGAGATTTGGGTTTATTTCTGGGTTCTCTATTCTGTTCCATAAGCTTCTCTGTTCATCCTACATCATTTCTTAATTTCTATCTTAGGTATCACTGATCCTTTCTGCCATTTGGTTTGCTCTGTTTCCTATGCTTGCTACTTCATTTTCCATTTCTTGTTTCATCTCCAGATTTCTGTTTGGTTCTTTCTAAATGTAATCTTTTTGATGAAGCACTCATTTTATTCATTAAGTTGAGTTTTGACCTCACTAAAGTGCCTGCCTGCACTTTCTCTCACCTCATTGAGTATTTTCAAAATTTTAATCTTGAATTTTTTTCACATATTTCTGTTTAAGGTTGTTTTGTGATGATTTTTAATATTATCTCCAAACTGCCACACTACCTTGGTATTTATGGTATTTGATGGATTTCTTCTCTGTGTAGGCATCAACGTGTCTATATCACTTCTCTAGCAGATTAATATGCATGGATCTTTCTACTCTTTTCATTAGGTGACACTGAATCCACCTAATGAAAGTCAGTGTAGCCATGATGTGTCAGGGTGTGGATGGGATGGAGGATCATTTCAGATTCTTTGTTGTTTTGCCCTTCCAATAATGGTTGCCTTGGTCCTCCCTCAGGATCTTCCAAGTCTCAATGCCAGTACTGGTCACAAAGTGTATGTACCATTTGATCAGGGAGAAATAATCTTTCAGTAAATGTGCTCCACAACCCAATAGAAACAGCAAAGGGAGGTGATCTGAGGGAAGTTAAGAAAAGGTGGTTAGGTTTTGTGACATTTGTTTCACTGTCTGAATTCCTGATGACCTTGACTACTGCTGCCATTCTCCCATGATGTGTTCTTGCCCAGGACTCTTGATTTAGCCACAGATAGTGATTCTCACTTTTGTAGGAGTGTCCACCGAGTTTCTGTTCCTCCCAGCTTAAGGGGGTTTTCCCCAACAACCAGATTTCTCCCATTTCCCAGCTGAGCCCCACTGTGAGCTCCTGACTCCTGGCTGTGTCCCTGGCTCATATCAGCCCCACTCCTTTTACTCTTCCCCCTTTTGCTCTGCTTGCCCACCTTTAGATATTTCAATGAGCAGATCTCTCAGGACTATTTATATGTTGAGTTTCAGATCATTGAAACTTCAAGGGGAAAGACCAAGGGTATCTCTCACTCCACCATTCCTCTGACATCGTACTTTTTAATAGTTTTAATATATTTTATAATGTTTTCTTAAAGAAAAGATTATGTTGTTGGGATAAAATTCAGTGTCTATTGCATTTTTACTATTATAAAAGCTAATCATGACAAAACAAGAATGCTTTTGTTAAAATTCAGTATCTACTATGGAAGATAAAAATGGGTAAAAAGAACATGGTTGTTATATTTACCTTGAAAAAATACATTAACAAATCTTAAAAAAACAAAAATATATCAGACTCCCCTCAAATTGATGAGGGGCTTCAATTTTTGATAGGTGATAATGTCAAGTTCTCAATTTTATTTGTTATATATGCTTTCAGTGTAAGTGATTGTTTACACTCAGAAATCAGCATCCAAAAATCTTTGGAAATTTTGTGCAGCTTTTTTAACCTGAAATATCTCTATTTATAATCATTTGTTTTGTTTATTAAGTTCCACAGAATAAAGATATGTATTGCAAAGAGTTCCTGGAAGGAAATGCCAACATTTTGGGATATATTGGCCAGTAGAACCAGAGAAAGATATGATTCTTTTCAGCATAAATATGATAAATCTGAAAATAATAATAAATTGTGGGTAATGTTTTCATTTATGTATTGTGTAAGAATATTAGAGAAGGAATTTGGGCATCTAGTTTTAACCAAAGTAGAGAAATACAAGAGAAAAGGTATGCTTTATACTTTAAACCTGAAACATAGAGAGACCAATTAAAATTTTCAAAGGTTGTCACCTCTGGATGCTGCTTCTTATGTACATGTTACCTGAGAGAACATCGTGTGGTTGCATGTTCTCAGCTGCTGAATGTGTTTTGTCATTTTCAACTGGGGAGGATGGGTTTAATGCTTTCTCAGAAGTGTGTACTTTTTTTACTTTTGCTCTATCTGTTTACCTGTTTTCTAGCTTATTTATTGTTTGCATTTAGCTACTCCTGCAGGTGGTTCTGAGAATTGTAAGGCAAATGAACAGGTCATAAGCATTATAAATAAATCTTTCTTCATTTTTATACTGGATCTATGTGGGAATTCATTCTCTTTATCCCGTTTCTTAACTTGATGAAATTTTCTAAAGGACTATGCATATTTAAACAAAATGTTAAGAACATGGGTTTCCCCCCCCAACATTTATGAAACTTGCTCTACACCACCAAATTCTCCCAAAGAAATTAAATTCTAATGAATAACTTACCCCTCACATTTAAAACTAACTTTTCTTTTTACTTATGTAAAAGATAATGCTAATTCTAAGGTCTTGGGCAAGTCAATGTCTTTTTAGAGTCATGTTTAAAATAAGAGAATTGGAAATATGAGTCTTATAGTTTAAGGAAAGTTCAGTGATTTCCAAAAACCTTTTATTTCACAAGCTTTGCAAAGAATAGCTGCTCACATAGATTAAACTCTGAGGCATGGTACTTGATGAATAAATACTTAGCAAATAATTGGCAGACAGACACAGGGAAAAAAATCATAGCCCTACCTATATCAATAGCCCGAACAATGTAAATGATTTTGGAGGGAAGCTCAACAAAATGTTAATTTATTTAATAAATATTTAATAATATATTATTTCAATAAATAAATTAGTATTTACACAGTAAAGAATAAAAATATTTTGTGCACACATTCTTTGTCCACTTCTGTAGTCTTCCTTGAACATTTCTAAAATTTTTTTAAATGGTGAAATCAAAATATTTTTGTTTTTAGAAGTTTATTATTGGTGATTAAACCCATAAAATCATCCAATGATTTATCCCTCTTAAGAATATTTAATCAAGGCCCTGGCTGGCATAGCGCAGTGGATTGAGTGCGGGCTGCGAACCAAAGCATCACAGGTTCGATTCCCAGTCAGGGAACATGCCTGGGTTGTGGGGCAGGTCCCCAGTGGGGGCCATGTGAGAGACAATCACACATTGATGCTTCTCTCTCTCTCTTTTTCCCTTCCTTCCCCTCTCTAAAAATAAATAAAGAAAAATAAAATCTTAAAAAAATATATTTAATCATTTTTGATATTTGTTTTGCATTGGCATTGTCAAATATAAATTTGTGTAAAATACCCCAAATCATGGAAGATTTGTAATTTGCAGTGTATTTGAATTATTCTCTAGTTAATCACCTGGATAAAAATTAGGAGTACTATAACTGGAACAATTGATTGAGTTGAGCTGTACCTTATAAAAACTGAAAAAAAATTTAATCTTGTGTTTTGGCTATGTAAAAGAAACAAAGAGCCTATTTACTGTCACAGAATTAGTGCAATAGGAGGAAACATATTTGTCCTTTCCAGGAGCCCAGGTTAATCATCACAGCATATATCAGAAGAAAAGAAATATGAAGCAGTGCATTCTTGCAATTAAGGCTATCAGCTCTTTATGAACTTTTGTTGTGGTTAACTAACTCTGGAAAGACTCAGGTACCAATACTGAGAACATGATGAAAAATAATCATTTGCCATTCAATTAAACAACTAGGCATAAATGCTGATTCTAGTAGTGTGTGGTGGGTGCAAAAAGGCCATAGCTACTAGGGGGTGGCTACAGGCTGAGAAAGGAGTAGGACAAAGTAACACAAAGAAACATGTGCTCCCAGTCAATGACACACCTATAAACTATTTGAGAAATGCAGTAGATCAGGCTAAAGTTGCACAGTCATTTCCCATCCCCTCTTCCAAAGAAAACTTCTATTTGTTCAGCTATCCATATTCTCATTTGTGGACAGGCTTTTCAGGGGAGGCATGAGGAATCCCAACCCCTCCAGCCTGCCCTGTTTCATTGGTTCATTGAGGCAGGGAATGCAAAGCAATTCTTGTCAGTGTGGTACATGGCCAAGTTAGCTTGAAGCTGGGGTGAGATGGAGGTGAAGCTGATGTTTCTGAAAGGGTTTTCTTGATCTTAAAGAAACACAAAAAAGAGGAAGTCTCTTTACTGCCTATACTACTGGACACTGACCTGGGGATGTAATCCCTGCTTCAGGCATCTTGCATCTAGGAGGCCAAGAGGCTAGACAGTAGAGCAGAAATGTGACTTAAACTGGAACTAAAAGGAAGGATGGATTTTCATAAACAGCAAAATAGTGAAGGAGCAAGAAGATTTCAAAAAAAGGTAAGATTATAGATAAAAAGAAAAAAACTGGGCTGAGGCTGGGGTTGTCTTGTTAATTGAGCAACATTGAGACCACTAATGTTAGAACCAAAGGAAGTCATAGGAGGAACATTTTTGATAAATGAAGAAAATTCACTGGTTCCTTTTCCAATCACTCCTCCAACCAGGTGGTGGTGCCATGCAGGGTGCTTGGGCTTCCTATCTGACCTGTCACAAATGAATATTTGGGCTTCTTTCTTCATATGAAGAATAAGAAAGGCAGGAGGCTCAAAGAAGTCTTGTGACTTGTATAGTTTGTAAACTTAAAGCAGTTGTGCAAGAACATCATCTTGCTTCATTTTATCTTGACATGGTCTTGTTTGACTGTTTTTTGTATGATTATGGGTTTTCTCTTTTTTACCTCCAGGTGCAACACATGTTGTTCTGGTTGCCATGTGAAAGAGAGAAACTGACTTCTCATAAAAGTAAAAGGAATATGATAGTTATGTATTTTAAATTATTGTTTTAATCTCAAAGTTTGACATTTATATTATAGAAAAACCAGAACACATAGAAGAAGTATATTTAAAATTAGAATCGTCTCACCGAGGTGGAACAGAGCTAACTATGTTTCAATGTTTTGTGACTGTTTGCTCAGTAAAACTCCCTGACATAATGATCAAAGTGCATGTAAGACATATGTGATCTACAATCCTTTATGAAAAAAAAAACTCTTAAATTCTTAGATACCACTCAATATATATTAATGCTAATTTATTTTTAAACTCACAAAACTTTATCAAGATAATTTTGTTGCTGACATAGGCATCATACTTAATAAAAATCTAGGAAACCATTAATTATTAAAGGTAGAAATCTTATTTTTAAACTAACTATTCATTTGTGCTTCCATACATTACTCATTGTATAAATATACCACAATTTATTTATCTGTTTGAATATTTAATGTCCAATGTTGTTGCTTCCAATTTTTGGCTATTAAAAACAGTATTACCTTGAGCATGATTTTATACATCATTGAGCACAAATATACATTTTTATTGAGTATTTGGAGTGAAATAGAAGATTAAGTTAAAGTAGAAAGTGCTAAAGAATTTTCCAAGTAGTTGTACCTATTTACTCTCCCAGCAGCAAGATATGAGAGTTCTATTTGATCTTTACATTTTTTGTTGAATATTGATAACACATGTAATTTCTTCTACCTGTGGCTTGCATTCTTTTCTTCCAAAAGTTCCTTTTGATAAGTAGAAATTGTTACATTTAATATGGTCTGATTTATCACATTTTTGCTTTATGGCTAGTGATTTTGGGGAGTACAGTTTAAGAAAGCTCTGTCTCTACAAGTTCAGAAAAATAAGCTCTTAGGCTATCTTCTAGAAATTTGTTTTACTTTTTATTTATTTTCTGTTTTTGTTTTTTAATTTATTGTTGTTCAGTTATAGTTGTCCCACCCTTTATCCCATTGTTCACCCTTGCCACATCCCTCCCACTCCCTCAGTCAATGCCCCCCATTGTCCATGCCCATGAGTCATCTGTTCATGTTCCTTTGCTTGCCTTTCCCCTTTTTTCCCCATTGTCTCCCACCCCTCTGCCCTCTGGTCACTGTCAGTTTGTTCTTTATTTCCAGATCTCTAGGTCTATTTTGATCACTTGTTTGTTTTGTTGATTAGGTTCCACTTATAGGTAAGATCATATTTGTCATTGTTTCACTTTTTAAATTCAGAGCTACAAAATTCATCTCTAATTCCTGGCTATGATATGAATTAGGGAGGAATCAAGATTAATTTTTTCTCCCTATGAATCTGAATAACCTAGTATAATTTATTGAAAAGACTACTCTTTCACTCCATTGCAGCATATGAATCAGTGACTATATTTGGACAGATCTATTCTTGCAGTCTATAAATTTTTCTATGGTCAATTTGTCTTCATTGTACCTCTGTCATACTGGTCTTATTATTACATCTTGGTAAGTCTAGATTTTGGGTATTATGAGGTTTCTAAGTTTATTATTTCTGTTATTCATAATTATATTATTTATATTAGGTCTCCCCCAATTCCATGTAAATTGTAAAACCACCTAATTAACACAAAAAATCTAGAATTTTTATTGAGACTAAGTTAAATTTGTATATCAGCTTGGGAGACAATAAAATTAATTTAGATTTATTTCAATAGTATTCTGTGGTGTTCTCTGTAGAGGATGGACATTTTTGTCCATCCAGGAATTTTTCCAGAACAAAACAAAACCACCCATGAAGCAAAACCCACACCTACAATCACACTATCAACAACAAAGGAACAAATATTAATAAAGGTATAAAGAGATTAAGACTATTATAAAAAAGAAGAACAATAAAAAATTGACTAACTGAAAGACAAATGATTTTGAGAGGGCCAGGGGAAGAGCATAATAAGAGTAGGGAATAGAAACAAAGTGAAGAAAGAAAGAAAATAAAATTTACATTATAAATAAAAAAGGTAGGGAAGAGGACAAAATGGAGTAAGCAAAGAGAAGAGTGTAATGTATGGTTTTAAAAAATTTAAAAAAATATTGACAAAAATAAGGACCAAATTGAAGAAAACATCCAACACAGTAACATCCATGATAAATGAGTAAAGATTAATGCAGGAGAAAAAGAAAGAATAAGGAAAAAGAAAGAGAAAATGCTTATGAAATTTCTAAAGCAGGGGTGTCAAACTCATTTTCACCAGGGGGCACATCAGTCCCAAGTTTGCCTTCAAAGGGCCAAAATAACTTTAGGCCTGTATAAATGTAACTACTCCTTAACTGTTAAGAAGTTGAAATTACGTTCAGCCCTTTGAAGGCAGTTGTGAGGCTGATGTGGTACCTGGTGAAAATGAGTTTGACACCCCTGTTCTAAAGGAAAGAAAAATGATTTTGAGAGGATGGAGGGAGAAGAAATAATGGATGAGGAATGAAAACCAGACTAAGAGAGGGGAAAAGTAAAATTTAAAATAAAAAAAAAGGACAGGAGGAAGGCAAAATGAAGTAGAAGAGGGGAACAGTAAAATATGAGATTTGAAATACAAATATAGTGAACATATAGGAATAAAATTGAAGGAATACAGCAACCACCACCATATCAACAACCAAAGAGCAAAGATTGCTGAAGATGGAGAGTGAATAAGAGCATTTTAAGAATAGAAAAAATAATGTGAGATGACTTATGTCTAGAATGTGATAACTAAAGGAAAATGGTTTTGAGAGGCTGCAGGGAGGAGAAATTGTAAGAGTTCAGAACAGAAACAAATCATAGCAAGAGAAAAATAAAATTGAAAACAAAAATAAGAAGAGGAAGGTAGAAGGCAAAATGGAGGAAGAGAAAGGAATAGTAAAATATGAGATTCAAAATAAACTAATAAAAATAGTGAAATAATAGAAACAAATGAAGAAAAAGAAAATAATGTTAAATATCTATGCAGGAGGAAAAATAATGCAAATAATGAAGAAGACTATGGTGCAATTTGTCTTGGCACAGTCTAGTGTTTGCCACTGTCTTCTCTTTCTGGCTCTACCCCTGGTAATGTCAGATGGTATCCTAGTCTGGGCCTAGGCAGCCTGATCCAGACTACAAGCAATCCACAGACAGTGGGTCCCTCAGGCTTGGCTAGTTTCCATTGTTCTGCCCTGTCAGCTTTCCATCAGCACAAGGCCCAGGGGTGGTTCATCTAATGACCCAAGAACACTACTAGTACCACCTCCACCTGCCTCCAGAGGGGGTCTCTGGTGCAAACAAAAGGATGGAATCCCAGAGTCACTCCTGGGGCACTCTGTTCAGTCTTCAGGAAAGATGATGGGAGTGTTTCCTCATGCCCTCACCACATGTCTTGGTCTGTCCTAGGTTATTTTCAATAATGTATGGTTTCTGGTGAATTAGCTGTCCATTTTCTGTAAGGGGCCAATCTGTGTAAAAGGAGCAGCTCTTTCCTGGTTGGTGCAGGTAGCAGCTTTGCCTAAGAGCCTAGGCTGGGCAGGGCCCTGAACAACCCTTGTTGCACCTGTCTCTAAATTCTTTGCTCAGCTGGTTTCAGTGGATCAGGGCCTGAGAAACAGTATAGGTCATAGTGTCTGATAGAAGCTCAGAAAGGACCCTTTCAGAGATTTTCCTTCTTTCCCCTGTGGATATGCACCCAGCAGAGGGGCTCTAACACTGGGCCTCACTTGATATGCAGAGCTTATAATCCCATAGGAGGGAGGTGGGCACACTTGTCCATGAAGGGACCTGCCTGACTGCAACAAAAATCAGGCATTCAGCTCCTGGCCATCCAGTACACAGCCTGCCACTCTCACAGGAAACTCGGGCTTGAACTCTCCATGCTGCATTATCCCTGCTTGCTAGCTGTGCTGGGTCAGGTCCCACAGTCCCTTCAGCATGACAGTTTCACCCTGATTTCTTTGCTGGCAGAGCAGCTCAGCAGATGTGCAAGCATAGGGTCCTACATAGTCGAGTCTCACCTCAGCTCCTCTTTTAAAAGAGTTTCTATATGGTCCCCACACTGAAGCACCAAGACATGGGGGACTGGTTCTGCATGCATTCCACCTCCCCACAAAGTACAAAGTCTCTCTCAGTTGGGGCTAACTGCACCTGCCATTACCTCCGACAGTTTTAGACAGGGTTTCTTTCTGGAACTCACCTGGATGGCAGATATGCTGCTTACTGTGTGTGTGCATGACCAGAGACTCCTAGACTCCATATATTCTCCCAAGCCTCTCCTAATTATGGTTGGGGGTTCCCTGTGTAGGACAAGGACATCTTGCTCTGGGAGGGGCAGGAGCTACTAAGCTGCATTTTCTCTTCTCTGTTCTCTCCTTTGCTGCAGACACCTCATGCAGGGTATTTTCCCTTCAACTTATAAAATTTCTTACTGGATGGTGCAAAGCTTCGTCTGTACTTCTTGCCTTTAAAAATTCACATCAGCTGAGATTCCATTAATTGTTAATGCCACTTGTTGGAATATCAGCCTCAAATCCATACTGGGGGCACAAGCAAGTGGGCTTAGCTTCTACCTATTGGCTGCTATCTTCCTGCTTCTTCAATTTTTTGGAAGAGTTTGATAAGGATACGTATCAAATCTTTGAATGTTTAGTAGAATTTACTAGTGAAGCCATTTGGTTCTGGACTTTTATTCTGGGGGAACTTTTTGATGATTGTTTCCATTTTCTCACTGTTTATCAGTCTATTTAGATTCTTCATGATTCAATATAGGAAGGTTATATATTTCTAGAAACTTATCCATTTCTTCTAGGTTATTGAATTTTGTGGAATATAATCTTCCATATTAGTCTACTATGTCCTTTGTAAATCTATTATGTCTGTGTTAACTTCTCCTCTTTCATGTCTCATTTTGTTTATATGAGCAATTTTTTTCTTTTTTCTTTAGTGAGTGCAGCCAGAGGGAGTTCAATTTTAGTAATCTTTTCAAGGAACCAGCTCTTTGTGTTATTAATTTTTTGAATAGTCTTTTTCATTTTGTTCAGTTCTGCTATATTTTTAATTATAACCTTTCTTCTGCTGAGTTTGGGTTGCTTTTGTTTTTCTTTTACTAGATCTTGATGATAAAATGTTAGCTTATTTACTTGGGACTTTTCTTGTTCCTTGGGGTTGGCCTGTAATGAAATTAACTTCCCTCTTATTACTACTTTTGCTGCATTCCATTAGTTTTGATATATCATATTGTCATTTTCACTCATCTCTTTATGTCTTTTCACATCACTTTTTATTTCTTCTTTGACCTAATCATTTACTAGTAATATGTTACTTAATCTCAATATACTTGTGGGGTTTTTAGTTCCTTTTTGCAGTAGTTTTTTTTTTTTAATTTGAAAGCACTGTAGTCAGAGAATATGCTTGGTAAAATTTCATTCTTCTTGTGTTTGTTGTCGCTAATTTTGTGACCCAAAGTGTGGTATCTTCTTGAGAATGATGCATATGCACCAGAGAAAAATGAATAATCTGATAGTTCTATAAAGCTCTTTTATTTTTTTATGCTCAATTCTTCATCTTCATCCATGTTATTATTTCTAAATTTGTATCTTTGATATCAGTAACCCTTTCCACCATCTGGTCTGCTCCATTTCCTATGTTCATTCTTGATGTCTTTTATTAGGTTCTTCATCTTTAGAATTTCTGTTTTTTTTCTTTTCTAAAGTTTTGATCTCCTTGGTAAAGCACTTGCTTTGTTTATTGATTTGTTTTCTGTGTGCTTTAAATTGCTTTTTGTATTTTCTTGCATCCTGTTGAGTATTTCAGAACTGCAATCTTAATTTTTCTGTCATTTATATCATTATATATTTGCAAGAGTTTAAATTTGTTTTTTGAAGATTTTTCATTTTCTCTCTAAGTTGCCTCTCTACCTTTATTGTTCATGGTATTTGATGCATAGCTTCTCTGCCTAGGCATCTATATATGAACGGCACTTTTACAGCCAATTAATACATGGAGATCTTTCTCTTATTTCTCAGTAGGTGGCACTAAATCACAAGTTTTTAGCTCTGTAAAATACCAGAACTCTCCTCTGCATCCAGATGCTGTTGTCAGTCTAGCTTCAATGCTTGAGGATGGGGTTGGCTGGGGGAACTAGCCTGCTTCTTTGTTGTTTTGCCCACCTGGTTATGGCAATTTCAGACCTCCCAGGGTTTCCCTGTGCCCCATCCCCAAAACTAGTCAGAGGGTACATACTTTACTCAGGGGAAAAATGATTCTGAAGTAATAGTTTTGGGATTGCAAATAATGTCCTCTGCAACTGAACACCAAAGGCAAAGGAAGGCAAGCTTTTGGAGACTACAGGGCAGCAGGACTTCTTTGCTGTGTATCTCTGCCTAGAATGCCAACCTCCCAACAAACATGATTGCTGCCTTTCTAGATCTCTGGGCTCAGCTTCAGCTCATACTACACACTCATTCAAGAATGCTCACTGATTCATTTTTCTTCTCTTGGGTGAAGACAGCATTATGTGCAATGGAATTCTTCTCTCCAGGCTGAGCACTGCTGATTCCTGGCTGCAGAGTTCTGTCCTTGACTCTTCTCAGCCCCTCTTTCTTCTCACTTGCCCCTTTTTCTCCCATTTGTATACCTTTAAATATTTCCATGTGTGGATTTCTCAAGCATATTTGTGCATTGAACAGGAAATCCATTGAACAGGGAATCCTTTATTAAGTTATAGCTGTTCAAATTGTTGAAACCTCAATGGAGAGACCAAGGGTATCTCTCACACAGTCATTTTTCTCATTTCACCAGATTTTTTGTTTTCTGTGTTTTAATGATGGAAGAGAGTGGAACATAACTTTTTGTCTTCTTTTAAATAACATATGACTACAAAAAACCTGTAACTAAGTGTTCATTACTTTTTTGGTTATAGCTCCAAATTGAAAAGGAAAACCAAATATCCATCAATAAGAAAATGAATAACTACATCATAGTATAGTCATGCAATGGAATACAACTAAACAAAAAATAGGAACATACAACATGGCTAAATATCATAGATACTATATTGAATGAAAGAAAATAGGCACAAACACATACATTTGAAATAATTTCCATCTATATAAAATTTTAGAATGGACATAAACTAATTTATGGAGATAGAAGCCAGAACAGTTGTTACTTATGGGAGTAGAGATACAAGGAGTGGGTTTGATCATGAAAGAATCATATTGTGTACTAGAAGTGTTCTAGAGACTTCTGGCCAAGGTGTAGGCATAGGTAGACACACTGTGCCTCCTTGCACAACCAAAATAAGGACAACAAAAATTTAGAAACAAAAAAAACAACCAGTACTGAGAGAAAATTGAACTGTATGGAAGTCCGACAACCAAGGAGTTAAAATAGACACATTCATCCAGACCAGTAGAAGGGGCAGAGTCCAGCAACCAGGCAGAGAGGGGTCACGGAAAAAAGCAGTGGCTGGCATGCCGGGTGCTCAAAGCCAGAGCTGATGGACCCTGGGCGCTTAGGCGGCGGCAGACAGACCCAGCAAGGCAGTGGATTGTGGAGGGGCACAACGTGCAAGGCAGCTGGCGGACCTGGTGGTCCCACATTCACACACAGATAAACCAGGTGAAACTATGAAGCAAGACAGATGGTGCAACCCAGGGCTCCACTGCAGGGAAATAAGGCCTCAAAACACCAACTGAAAACACCTGTGGGGATTGAGGTGCCGGGAGAGACTCCCAGCCTCACAGGACAGTTGGTTGGAGAGACCCACAGGGTTCTAGAATGTACACAAACCCACCCACACAGAAATCACCACTAGAAGGGCCCAGTTTGCTTGGGGGAAGCGGTGGAAGGAACAGAAATCCCACGGAGAGTGAAGCAAGCAGCACTGTTCTCTCTCAGACCTCTGCCCCACATACAGCATCACAGCCCAGTGACTAGGGTTGTCCCGCTCTGGTGAACACCTAAGGCTCTGCCCCTCACTACATAACAAGTGCTTCAAGACAAAAAAAAAATGACCCAAACGAAAGAACAGATCACAACTCCAGAACAAGTACAATTAAGCCATGAAGAGATAGCCAATCTATCACATGCACAGTTCAAAGCACTGGTGATCAGGATGCTCAAAAAATTGGTTGAATATGGTCGCAAATTAGATGAAAAAATGAAGGCTATGTTAAGTGAAATAAAGGAAAATGTACAGAGAACCAATAGTGATGGGAAGGAAACTAGGACTCAAATCAATGGAGTGGACCAGAAGGAAGAAAAAGCATACAATCAGAAAAGAATGAAGAAATAAGAATTTAAACAAATGAGGAGAGGCTTAGGAAACTCCAGGACATCTTTAAACATTCCAACATCCAAATTATAGGGGTACCAGAAGGGGAAGAGGAAGAGCAATAAGTGAAAAAGTTATTTGAACAAATATTAAAGGAGAATGTCTCCAATCTGGGGCAAAGGAAATAGACTTCTGGGAAGTCCAGGAAGCCCAGTGAGTCCCAAAGAAGTTAGACCCAAGGAGGAACACACCAAGGCACATCATAATTACATTAGCCAAGATTAAAATGAAGGAGAGAATCCTAGAAGCAGCTAGAGATAAGGAGATAGTAGCCTACAAGGGAGTTCCCATCAGACTATCAGCTGATTTCTCAAAACAGACCTTGCAGGCAAGAAGCGGCTGGAAAGAAGTATTTGAAGTCATAAAAGGCAAGGACCTACATCCAAGATTGCTCTATCCAGCAAAGCTTTCATTTAGAATGGAAGGACAGATAAAGTGCTTCTCAGATAAGGTTAAAGGAGTTCATCATTGCTAAGCCCTTATTTTATGAAATGTTAAAGAGACTTATCTAAGAAAAAGAAGATAAAAAACACATATAGTAAAATGACAGCAAACTCACAATTATTAACAGCCACACCTAAAGCAAAAACAAAAACAAACTAAGCAAATAACTGAACAGGAACAGAGCCACAGAAATGGAGATCACATGTAGGGTTAGCAACAGGAGAGTGGGAGGAATAGAGAGGGGGAAAAGGTACGGAGAATAAGTAGCATGGATGGTAGGTAGGAAATAGACAGGGGGAGGACAAGAATACTGTGGGAAAAGTAGAAGCCAAAGAACTTATAAGTATGACACATGACGTGAACTAAAGTGGGGAATGTGGGTGGGAGAGGGTGTGCAGTGTAGAAGGGAGTGAAGGGGAGAAAATGGGACAACTGTAATAGCATAATCAATAAAATGTATTTAAAGAGTAAAAAATAAAAAATAAAAGTGTTCTATGTTTATCTGGATGAAGATTAATCTGATGTATACATATGAAAATATGCATCTAGCTGTGCACTTAAAATTAGTACTCTGTATTATTTCAGTATTTGTATGTCATTTTTCAATTAAGGTTTTCTTCAATAATCAGAAAAATTTTATTTCTTCTTTATAAATATTACATCTAAATTCAAATGTATTTACTAATGTTACATTTATTTTTCAATAATAATTAATTACTTCCATGGAGACAATACTATCTCAGAAACTGAAGACCTCACTGTGAATGGGTTATCTATGGTATCTGCTGTACTCAGACAACTCTCAGCCTAAAAGGAAAGAGGGCTGTGGACATAATAATTATAAAACAATGAGTGTACCAGAGGAATAGTGAAACCCATGGTACTAGCCTATTTTGGGAGGTCAGAAAAAGAAGTACAATTTAAATGGGACAGCAAGAATGAGCTGAATCTAACTAAATGAGGAATGCTTGCTAGAAGAAATAGCATATGTAAAAGCCCTGAGGCAAGAAACAATGTTCCTAGCATTGAAACAGGTGCTTGTGGAGCAGGAAGAGTCAAGAGAAAAGTAGCTGGAGTGGTATGCAGGGGCCAGAGAGATATTGTCAGCGTAAATAGTGCAGCGGCTTGATACACATGGCAATTTTAAATTAGTTATTATTTCAAATTTATTGGAAGTGCTGCAGTCTTATATCACTGTCAACACTCTATTTTATAGTGTTGTCCAGTACTAAAAAAATATCTAGATTAACATGGACAAATGGTTACAAATAGTTTTTAATAGCTTACCTAGGAATTCCAGGAAACTTCATAATTAAATAGAGATGGCAGGAGATGCTTTACTCCAAGTTTAGAAAAACAACAGCAATAAAAACTGAGTTAACTCTGACAGTATAGATTTCATATAGCTTCTTTAATAATGATCTAATTATGTTAATTTCTGATATATGAGAAAATTACACATGTACTATATTTAAATCACATTTTTAAATAACATACTCAAAAGAGGTTTGAAATGATATGGTAATGAAATTTATGTAGAAACCCTGAGGAACTCAGTTTAAAAACCACAGGTATAGCAAAAGGATTCTGGGTTCAACTCTCATCCTGAGCTTGTCTATACAAACTTGGAAAAGTCACAACTTTTCTTTAAATCACTTGTAAAATGATTTCTGCTTTGCATTCTCACTGTATTAATTTCAGCAGCTCATGCAGGACAGACTTAATTGGTCACCTACCTTGCTCAAAGAACACAAGTCTCCTTCAGGTAGTTTTGTGACTAACCTTTATTTGTCAAAGTCTATCATGCTAACCTCATTCCTCTGTCTAGATGCTCAATTACCCTTTTAGCTCAAGATGTCCAGATGACACTGTTCTAAGCAGTGAATTACAGGGGAGACATCTCTAGAGTGTTGCTGGGGAAATTTTTACTCTCATAGAAAGATAAAGATTCTGAGAAGAAACCTCTTTCCTTCTTTTTTTCCTTTATTTTCTCTCATATGAGGATATGTTCTTGGTGCTACTGTAGCTATTAAGTGAGCATGAGGAGAAAGGTAAAAATTTACATCAATGTCTACCCTGCACTTTAGTATAATGGAGCTGCTGTACCATTATTACTATCCACTTCCACTCTTCTTGTTATGTGAAAAAAATTAAATATTCCTATTATCTAAGTTACTCTTAGGTAGTCTACTAACCTCAGTCAGAGCCATGTCAACTAATATACTGTGACATTAAGCTTTTCCAAATTGAGTGGCTGAGTGAAATATAATTAGCTAGTCTCAAAAGATCTCACTGTATTATTCTCTGTCCCCATGTGGTGATGTCACTCTTTCGATGACATTGCATTTTATTTATTAAATAATATTATCGGGGTGACATTGGTTAATAACATTATATATGTTTCAAGTGTACATTTCTATGATCTGTAGGTTGCACTGTGTGCATACCACTCAAGACAAATCATCTTCTATCTCCATGTATTTGACTCCTTTACCCTTTACTCTCCACCCCCTTGTCTCTGACAATCATACCATTGTCTGTGTCTGAGTTTTTGTTTGTATTTCTTGTTTGTTCATTTGATGATTTGTTTTATACCCATATATGAGAGAAATAATATGCTTCTTAACTATTTCTGTATTATTTATTTTGCTTAGCATGATATTTTTAAGATCCATCCATTTTGTGGCAAATGGAAGAATTTTATCTTTTCTAACAGCTGAAAAGGATTCCATTATATATATATATCTCCCAAATCTTCTTTATCCAATCATCTACAAAAGGTTGTTTCCATGTCTTGGCAACCATGAATAATGCTGCCATAAACATAGGGGTCATGGAACTGCTGTACAACCATTATTACACACTTCTAGACTTCATGTTATGCAAATAAAATTAAATATCCCTATAATCTAATTTACTGTTAGGTAGTCTATTAATTGCAGCCAGTCATCTCAACTGATATACTGTGACATGATGCCTTTCCAAATTTAGTGGCTGAGTGAAGTCTAATTCACTAGTCTCAAAAAATCTCACTGTGTTCTCCTCTGGATTCATGTGGTAATATTACTCTCTAGATGACAGTGGTTTTTAATAGGAAATTTAAGTAACTAAACCTCTTTGGAAATAAATGTGATAGGATAAAAAGCACTTGGACTTTGTAGGCTGACAAATGTGGATTTCAACCCAAATTTTACTACTTAGTAATTGCATGACCTTGGGCAAGTACCTTAGTCTTTCCAAGCCTCAGTTTGCTCATTTGAAAAATGGGGACGATAACAGACAGTAACTGAGAAAGTTGTTAGTGGTATGAAAGTACATTAAATGCTTAGAACACTGCTTTATACATTGAAAATGTTTTAAAGTGTTTGCTACCCTTTACCTCTTCTTGATTATCATCATTACCTTGTTCTCTACCATTCAGAAAATTTCTTTTTTTTTAATTGTTTTTCTATTACAGTTGTCCCAATTTTTCCACATTGCTCTTCCCTGTCCCACTCACACACCACTCCCACAGTAAATTCCCACCCTGTTGTCCATGTTCATGTTCATGGGTCATCTGTACTTGTTCTTTAACTAGACCCTTCTCCTTTTTTATTCTCTTATCCCTCCCCCGCTTCACCTTTGGTCACTGTCAGTTTGTTCCTTGTTTCCATGTTTCTGGTTCTATTTTGCTCATTTGTTTGTTTTGTTTATTAGGTTCCTCTAATAGGTGAAATCATATGGTATTTGTCTTTTAATGCCTGACTTTTTTTTTTTCAGGGGGGGCATGACTAATTTTATTTTTAAAGTTTGTTTGGTCTGCTCAACAATTTAAAACATAACTTATATGTATTTTTGTCTTTGCCAATATTTATTTTATTTTATTACTCTTAATCATTTTTATTAATGTTCAAATACAGTTTCTCCATTTTCTCACCAACACGTTCCCCTGCAAAACCCACCCACCTCAACCTCCCTCCCACAATCCTACCCTGCTTTGACTTTGTCCATGGGTCATTTATGCATGTTCATTGACAACCATTTCCCTTCTTTCCCCCGTTATTTCCCTCCCACCTCCCCTCTGGTTACTGTAGGTTTGTTCTTAATTTCAATGTCTCTGGTTATATTTCACTTGTTTGTTTTGTTAATTAGGTTCCACTTACAAGTGAGATCATATGGTATTTGTTTTTCACCTCTTGGATTACTTCACTTAGCATAATTCTCTTTAGTTCCATCCATGCTGTTCGTGAAGGGTAGGAGCTCCTTCTTTCTTCCTGCTGTATAGTATTCTGTTGTATAAATTTACCACAGTTTTTTGATCCACTCATTTATTTATGGTCACTTAGGCTGTTTCCAGCACTTGGCTATTGTAAATAACACTGCTATGAATATTGGAGCGTATAGGTTTTTTTGAATTGGTGTTTTAGGATATTAGGGTATCCCCAGCAGTGGAATTACTGGGTAAAAAGAAGTTGCATTTTTAGTTTTTTGAGGAAATTCCATACTGTTTTCACAGTGGCTGCACCAGTCTGCATTCCCACCAATAGGGTACTAGGGTTCCCTTTTCTCCATAATCGTACTAGGACTTGTTTTTGTTGATTTGTTAACGATGGCCGTTCTGACTCGTGTGAAGTGGTATCTCATTGTGGTTTTAACTTGCATCTCTCTGATGGCTAGTGATGTTGAGCACCGTTTTATATGCCCAAGAGCACACTGTATGTCCTCTTTGGGGAATCATTTGTTCAGGTCCTTTTACCATTTTTTAATTGGATTGTTTGTCTCCCTGGTGTTGAGTCATATGAGTTATTTATAAATTTTGGAGATCTGTCCAAAGTATGGTTGGCAAATGTATTTTCCCATATGCTTTGTTCCCCTTTTCATTTTGTTGATGTTTTCTTTAGCCATACAGGAGCTTTTTATTTTGATGAAGTCCCATTTGTTTATTCTTCCCTTTATGTCCCTTGCTCTAGGGGACATAGTTGTGAAAATACTGTTGCATGGAATATAGGAGCTTTTCCTGTCTATGTTCTCCTCTAGGACCTTTATGGTATCATGACTTATATTTAAGTCTTTTATCTACCTTAAATTTATTTTTGTATATGGTATAAGTTCATGTTTGAGTTTCATTTTTTGTCCAGATCTCCCAACACCATTTGTTGAAGAGGCTATTTTTACTCCATTTTATGCTTCTGTCCCCTTTGTCAAACATTAATTGTCCATAGAAAGTTGAATTGATTTCTGGGCTCTCTATTCTGGTCCATTGATTTATGTGTTTGTTCTCATGCCAGAGCAACACTGTTTTGATTACAGTAGCCATGTAATATAGTTTGATATCAAGTATTGTGATCCCTCCTACTTTGCTCTTCTTTCTCAAAATTGCTTCACCTATTTGGTGTCATTTATGGTTCCATGTAAATTTTTGAAACATTTGTTCTATATCTGTGAAATATGTCAGTGGTATTGTAATAGGGATTGCATTGAATCTATAGATTGCTTTGGGTAGTATGGACATTTTGATGATGTTAATTCTTCCAATCCATGAATGCTGTATATGCTTCCATTTGTTTGTGTCTGCCTTAGTTTCTTTCTTCAGTGTTTTGTAGTTTTCTGAATAAAGGCCTTTTACTTTCTTGGTTGCTAAAGTACCTCCTAGGTACTTTATTTTTCTTGTTGCTATAGCAAATGGGATTTCCCCCCAATTTCTGTTTTAGAGATTTTGTTATTGGTGTACAAAAATGCCTTTGATTTCTCAATATTGACTTTGTATCCCACTATTTTGCCAAATTCATTTATTAGGTTGAGTAGTTTTTTTGGTGGAGTATATAGTGTTTTCTAGACACACTGTCATATCATCTGCAAACAGTGACGGTTTTACATCCTCCTTTCCAATTTGGTCGCTCTTTATTATTCTTTCTTGTCTGATTGTTGTAGCTAGA
The DNA here is from genome assembly GCA_028533065.1 of Trachops cirrhosus. Classification (NCBI taxonomy): domain Eukaryota; kingdom Metazoa; phylum Chordata; class Mammalia; order Chiroptera; family Phyllostomidae; genus Trachops; species Trachops cirrhosus. The sequence goes on along the minus strand of CM052549.1, from coordinate 54,813,160 downwards.
AATTCCAATACTCTGTTGAATAGAAGTGGTGAAAGTGGACATCCTTGTCTTGTTCCTGATTTTAGTTGGAAAGTTTTAATTTTTGCCCATTGAGTGTGATGTTGACTGTAAGTTTCTCATGTATGGCCTTTCTTATGTTGAGGTATGCTCCCTCTACTCCCACCGTACTCAGTGTTTTTATCATGAACGAGTGCTGTAATGGGTGTTGTACGTTTTCAAATGTTTTTTCTGCATTTATTGATAGGAGCACATGATTTTCATCTTTCCTTTTGTTTGTGTGATGTATTATGTCTATTGATTGACCAATATTGTACCTTCCTGGCATAAATCCCACTTGATCATGATGTATGATCTTTTTAATGTATAGCCGGATGTGGTTTGCTGCAATGTTGTTGAAGTTTTTTGCATCTATGTTCAACATTGATATTGGCCTGTAGTTTTCTTTTTTTGTTGTGTGTTTATCCGATTTTGGGATTAGGATGATACTGGCTTCATGAAAAGAGTTTGGAAGTCTTCCCTTTTCTTGGACTTTTTGGAATAGTCTGAGAAGGATAGGGGTGAGCTCTTCCTTAAAGATTTTGTAAAATTCTCCTGTGAAAGCATCCAGTCCAGAGCTTTTTGTGGCAGGAGTTTTTTGATTACTGCTTCAATCTCACCACCTGTTATTACTCTGTTCAAGATTTCTATTTCTTCTTCACTCAGTTAAAGAAGATTATATTTTTCTAGGAATATGCCATTTCACCCAGGCTTTCAAATTTCTTAGCATATAGTTGTTTGTAGTAATTCCTTATAATCTTTTGTATTTCTGTGGTATCAGTTGTAATCCCTCCTCTTTCATATCTGATTTTATATATTTGCATCCTCTCCCTTTTTTTCTTTATGAGTTTGCTTAAAGTCTCATTGATTTTGCTTATCTTTTCAAAGAACCAGCTCCTGGATTTATTGATCCTTGAATAGTTCTTTAGTCTCTATATCATTAACTCTGCTCTAATCTTGGTTATTTCCTTCCTTCTTCTCACTCTGTGCTTTGTTTGTCATTGTTCCTCCAGTTCTTGTTGATGTAGGATTAAGTTGTTTATTTGAAATGTTTCTCTTTTTTTTTTATGCACTTCCCTCTCAGGATTGGTTTTGATATGTCTCCATAAATTTTGGGCTGTTGTGTGTTCCTTTTCATTAGTTTCCAGAAACTTCTTGTTTTTTCCCTTGATCTCATTATTAACCCATTCATTATTTAATAGCATGCTATACAATCTCTATGAATTTGAGTGTTTTTGAGTTTTTTTAAGTTTTTTTCTAGTTTTTCACTCTTGTGATCAGAGAAAATAATTGATATGATTTCAATTTTCTTGAATTTCTTCAGACTTGTTTTGTATCCTATTATGTAGTCTATCTTCAAAAATTTTCCCTGTACAATTGAAAAGAATGTGTATTTGCTTCTTTGAGATGAAATAATCTAAATATATATCAGTGAACTAAGGCATTATTCAATGCTGCAATACCCTTCTTGATATTTTGTTTGGAAGGACTCTCTGTTTTGAAAGTGGGGTTTTTAAGGCCCTAGTATAAATATGTTGCTGCCTATATCTTTCTTAAAGTCCTCCAAGATTTTCCTTATGTATTTGGGTGCTCTTATGTTGGGTGCATAAATGTTTATATTGTTTATGTCTTCTTTTTTTAAATTTTTTATTTTAGTTTATTCATTACAGTTTCTATCCTTTATTCTCATTCCAGCCCACCCACCCATTCCTCCCCTCCTCCCTCCCCTTTCCAACCCCCCTAGTTTAGTCCATGTGTCCTCTATATTTGTTCTTGTAAACCCTTCTCTTCTCCCCTGGAATTCCCTCCCCTCTCCTCTTTGGTCCCTGACTACACGTCCTCTATTTCAGTGTCTTTTGTTATATTTTATTTGTTTCTTTGTTTTGTAGTTTAGGTTCCTGTTAATGGTGAGATCATATGGTATTTGTCTTTCACTGCATGACTTATTTCACTTAGCATAATGCTTTCCAGCTCCATCCATGCTGTTGCAAAGGGTATGAGCTCCTTCTTTCTTTCAGCTGCATAGAATTCCATTGTGTAAATGTACCATAGTTTTTTGATCCATTCATTTACTGATGGGCATCTAGGTTGTTTCCAGCACTTAGCTATTGTAAATTGTGCTGCTATGAACATTGGGGTGCATACGTTCTTTTGGAATGGAGTTACAGGGTTCTTCGGATATAGTCCCAACAGTGGAATTG
>CM052549.1:54755215-54810423 GCA_028533065.1 Trachops cirrhosus | reverse complement strand
AAACTATGGTACATTTACACAATGGAATTCTATGCAGGTGAAAGAAAGAAGGAACTCATGCCCTTTGCAACAGGATGGATGGAGTTGGAAAGCATTATGCTAAGTGAAATAAGCCAGGCAGTGAAAGACAAATACCATATGATCTCACCTTTAACAGGAACCTAAACAAGAAAACAAAGAAACAAGTAAAATATAACAAAAGACACTGAAATAGAGTTGTCAGTGACCAGAGGGGAGAGGGGAGGGAATTTCAGGGGCGAAGGGAAGGGTTTACAGGAACAAATATAGAGGACACATGGACAAAAGTAGGGGTGCTGGAAAGGGGAGGGAAGAGGGGAGGAATGGGTGGGTGGTCTGGAATGGGATTAAAGGATAGAAACTGTACTGAATAAAGTAAAATAAAAAATTAAAAAAATAAAAATAAAAACAGCACTGATATATACCATTGAGTGCAAAATTCAAATATTATGAAAAAGAAAACCTGAATGTGATGGAAAATTGCCCCAAACAGGAAAATCTAAGTTATCAGAGGACTGGGTCAGATTAAAACAACAAAAAGCAAATAATTTATTTTTCTAATGAAAGTAAATTAGTGAATGAGATTTGTTTATTTGCAAATAGATGTGCTACATTCATTTAGAATTGCTTTTTATTAATGTAGAATATTTTTTTAAATTCATATGTACTATTGATGATAGTTATGAAATAAAATTCACACTGATATCTTTGAAAAAAAATTGTCTTAGAGACATGTTAAAATGAGTTTTACCTGGAATCGCATTTTAATACTTTCACTTCCTATCCTGACAATTTTTAAAATGATGGGATAACTGATTTAGCATTTCAAATTCAATGTTCAAAATGAATATATATAAATCAAACATTTATTTAGCCTACCATTACTGTAAAACACATTGACTTTTTTCTCTTTTTTGTCAACTTTTATTAACTCAAATGTAGATTTTATTGCTTATCAACATTTTTTCTGACCAGATAAAGTTAATTTTAAAAAGGCTTTTGGTATATAATAATTAAGTAAATGTTTATCAGGTTCTCAGTAAAAAAAAAAAAAAGAAATAAAGACATAATGAAGAAAGAAAACTATAGACCAATATCACTGATGAACATAGACGCAAAAATCTTCAACAAAATTCCAGCAAACAACTTATATTAAACAGCAGTATATTAAAAAGATCAGCCCTGGCTAGTGTAGCTTAGTGGATTAAGCGTGGGCCTGTGAACTAAGAGATCACAGTTCGATTCCCAGTCAGGGCACATGCCTGGGTTGCAGGCCAGTTCCCAGCAGGGAATGCACAGGAAGCAACCATACATTGATATTTCTCTCCCTCTCTCCTTCCCTTCTCCTCTGAAGATAAATAAATAAAATCTTAAAAAAAAAAAGATCATACACTATGATCAAGTGGCATTCATCCCAGGGATGCAAGGATGGTACAAAACTCACTAATCAATTAATAGAATACATTACATAAACAAAAGGAAAGATGAAAACCATATGCTCCTATCAATAGATGAAGAAAAAGCATTTGATAAGGTACAGCACCCACTTATGATAAAAACACTGAGTGAAGTGGAAGAAGATGGAGTATACCTCAACATAAGAAAGGCCATACATGAGAAACCTATAGCCAACATCATACTCAATGGCAAAAGCTGAAAGCTATTCCAAGATCAGGAATAAGACAAGGATGTCCTCTTTCACTACTTCTATTCAATATGGTATTGGAAGTACTAGCCACAGTGATCAGACAAGAAAGAGAAATAAAAAGCATCCAAATTGGAAAGGAGGATATAAAACTGTCACTGTTTGCAAATGATATGATAGTGTAGTTAGAAAACCCTATAGACTCCACCAAAAAACTACTTGACCTAATAAGTGAATTTGGCAAAACAGGTGATACAAAGTCAATATTCAGAAGTCTTTGTATACCAACAATGAAATATCAGAAACAGAAATCAGGAAAAAAAGTCCCATTGGATATAGCAACAAGAAAAATAAAGCACCTAGGAATAAACCTAACCAAAGAGGTAAAAGACCTGTACTAGGAAAACTACACAAGACTGAAGAAAGAAATTAAAGGAAGACCCAAATAAATGGAAGCATGTACCATGTTGATGAATTGGAAGAATTAACATCATCAAAATACTGATGCAGACACTGGCCTGCAGTGTCCGAGTCATTATGGATGAAATGAGACATTCACATGGATTACTGAGTCTGGTGGAGGAAAAGGAACAACATGGGTTTTCTCTCAAGGGGAGCAAAAGCCTTGGCCCTTGCCGTGACCAGTCTTTATTTTTATCTCTGGGCACATTACAGGATGGTCCTCATTTACTATGCACAGGTTCGCTTTAGGTGGTTAACTTTTATAGAAAACAAAGGAGCCAATGCTGCTAATCACATCACAAAAGAGGGATATTTGCAAATGAAAAGGGAAAAGTAGTTGAACCAGTTGCACTCATCCTTGGAAGGTTTAGCATGGATTTTAGGAAGTTACTTTGCAGTAAATGTCCTCAATTCAGGGTGAGGGAGTTTTTTAGCAAGAGCAAGACTCAAAGCAGCCTAGGCACATTGCAGGCCTGATTCCCCATGGGAGAACCTATCCATGGGCGTGGGTCCTGTGCATCTTTGAGTGGGAGCTGGGCTCATGCCACACAGAATGGTCTCCTACAGGAAGACACAAATAAATGGAAGCACATACCGTGTTCATGGATTGGAAGAATTAGCATCATCAAAATGTCCATACTACTCAAAGCAACCTATAGATTCAATACAATCCCTATTAAAGTACCAATGACATATTTCACAGATATAGAACGAACATTTCAAAAATTTGCATGGAAGCATAAACAACCCCAAATAGGTACAGCAATTTTTAGAAAGAAGAACAAAGGAGGGATCACAATACCTGATATCAAACTATATTAAAAGGCCACTGTAATCAAAACAGAGTAGTACTGACATAAGAACAGAAACATAGACCAATGGAACAGAATAGAGAGTCCAGAAATAAACCCATGACACCATGGTTATTTAGTATTTGACAAAGGGGGAAGAAGCATACAATGGAGTAAAAATAGCCTCTTCAACAAATGGTGTTGGGAGAATCTGGACAGCTACATGTAGAAAAATGAAATTTGATCACCAACTTACACTACACTATACACAAAAGTAAACTCAAGATAGTAAAAGACAAATATAAGTCGCGACACCATAAAAGTCCCAAAGGAGAAAATAGGCAGGAAAATCTCACATATTCCATGCAACAATATTTTCACTGATATATCCCATAAAGCAAGGGACATAAAGGAAAGAATAAACAAATGGGACTTCCTCAAAATCAAAAAGCTTCTTCAAGGTGAAAGAAAACAGCAATAAAATGACAAGGTAACCAATGGAATGGAAAAAAAACATATTTGGAAATGATACCACTGACAAAGGTTTTATCTCCAAAATATATAAAGACATCACATGATTCCACTCTAGGAAAACAAACCATCAAAAAGGGGCAAAGGACCCAAACAGACACTTTTCCAAGGAGGACATACAAAAAGCCCAGAAACATATGAAAAGATGCTTGGTATCAGTAGCCATTAGAGAGATGCAAATTAAAACTACAGTGAGGTGCCACTTCACACCAGGTAGAGTGGCCATCATAAACAAATCAACAAATGGCAAGTGCTGGTGAGGAGATGGAGAAAAGGAAACTCTAGTGCACTGTTGGTGGGGATGTAGACTGGTTTAGCCACTGTGGAAAACACTATGGAATTTCCTCAGAAAACTGAAAATGGAACTGCCTTTCAACCTGACAATTTCACTGCTGAAATTATACCCTAGGAATCCTGAAACACCAATTCTAAAGAAGCCTTGCATCCCAATGTTCATGGGAGCACAATTTACAATAGCCAAGTGCTGGAACCAATCTATGCTGCCATCAGTTAATGAGTGGCTCAAAAAAAAGATGGTACATTTACATAACGGAATACTATGCAGCAGAAAGAAAGAAGGAGCTCCTACACTTCTCAACATCATGGATGGAACCAAAGAGCATTATGCTAAGTGACATAACCCAGGGGGTAAAGACAAATACCATATGACCTCACCTGTAAGTGGAACCTAATCAACAAAAGAAAAAAGCAAGCAAAATATATCTAGAGACATTGAAATAAAGAATAAACTGACAGTACACAGAGGAGAAGGGGGAGAAGGATAATGGGGGAAAATGGGGGAAAGCCATCAAGGAACATGTATAACAGATACATGGACAAAGCCAAACGGGGAATGTTTGAGGGTAGGAGGCAGCATAGTATGGGAAGAGGGGGTGTGGTGGGAGTAAATTGAAGACAACTGCACTTGAACAACAATAAAAAGATATTAAAAATAAAAATATAAAATAAATAAAAGTTGTCTTTTCATAATTTTATCTAAGATCTCAAGAAACACTGTTTTTTCTATCAAAATATGCAGCTTATAGGCTACAAGTGAGATATAGTGCTAGTCTTCTGTGAGTCCTGCTTTGTCAAGCCTTTTGAATATTTACATCATTAACAGAAATGTCTGATTCCCTCTTATGTTCATAAGAAGTTGCTTTCTCATTGAGAAGTGTATGTCAAAAGCTACTAACAATTTCAGAAGCCTATTTTTTTTACTAAGGGGGGTGACTATACATGTCATAAGAACAGCTACACTGTAATATTCCAAAGATACGTAAGTTGAACTACCACTTACAATTATTAGAACTTTAATAAATCCATATTTACATAGTCTTTATTTTATTTACTAAAATGGTTACAGATTTAAGAAATCATTGCCAACTAAATGGCACACCTCCTAGAATACCTTTTCTAGTTCAGGTTTGAGAAGTGAGGTGAATTGAATAATAACATAATTTCCTTTGCCTGAGAAATAAGTGAAAGTGCAGTGTGCTAAGTTGCACATATTTTTCATTAGCACTTAGCTACCGTGTCTATACAAAGATCCATTTACCTCATACATATATTTTCCTTTTCAGATAAAACTTCCAAATGCTTACATTTCCTTGAATATTGGTTGATTGGATAATCTGAACATCAAAGGAAACTTTCATTTAATTTAAGCCATACACTTGTCTTTTGCTTTATTAACACTCAATCAATAAACAAGCAATTTTGAAATGTAATCAGGAAATGCTTCTGATTGGCTGACAATGTATCAAAGCCAGGCTTCAAGGCAACAGCAGGATGTAACATGCAGTTTATTACCAGTAGCTGTTACTGACATTAGTCAAAACCAGGAAAGATAAAATGGAATAAGAAATGTAATGCTGGAGGAGCCTTGGGCACTGTGTTCTCTTCTTCCTTTTGAAAACTGCAAGTCTGTCTTTGATATGATAACAAATATAAACTGTTTAAAACACCAAATGCAGAAAAACTGAGCCTAGCCTGTCATGGAGTTAATCCATTCCAGAGTGACACACAAATAGTGTAACACCCAGCAGATACATGTTATGGAAATATTTTGAATTGGATTTACATGTAGTGAGCAAATTGGAACTTTTGATTTATACCAGATATGGTAATATGCATGTTCTCGTATTAACAGAATGTAATCCTATTTGAAAATAATAAGTTTTCAACAGGCTCTGCGATTGGAAGCTACGTGAAAAAAATTGTTTGGGTTTTAACTAGAGGTGGGAGAAAAGAATTATGCCCTAAATTCACAAGGTAACCTCATTTTTTTATCAGTCAGCTGCATGTTATTTTGCCTTTGGTTACTAGTTATAAGAGATTTTTGGGATTGATGTATTTTAGCCTCCCTCACCCTCTTATCTCTGGGCTGTCCATTGCCACAGGCAAATAGCAAAGTGCAGAGCACTGGACAAGGATTTTCTTTGCACACATTACTTCTTACAGTCATTCTAGACAGTCTATGTATACAGTCCAGACAATTAAAGGAGGAGAGGAGAAATACCCTTTATATTTTTTGGCTTGAGACTCCCTTTAGGTACTGAGCACAGATTCACTGCATTATTTTTCATTGCACTCAGAATATTATAAGCAACACTGATAGGAAAATCAAATAAACAACACAATGTGGAGATAAAAAGAAGCAAGACAGGATTCTATTTTATATTGTTTTTGGAGGCATCTCTGACTGGGAACACTGGGCATGCTGAACCCAGGTACCTCTTCATCAGCACATGAGGGGTTTCCATAATAGAATAGTTGAAGACCTTCATTTTTCAAAATAAATAAATACATATTGTTTGAGGAAGCTTTGCTTTAGGGACCTATATATTTAAATTAGTCAATGAGACCTGGCTGGTAGATTGCACCAGAATTATTGACCATAATTTCCATCCAGTTTTTTCTCCAGTGTCCAGGCACATTACATAGTAATTTTCTCTGGGTTACTAGCCTAACATCTGACCAATCTGCCCTCCACATAAAAACACACCAAAGCATGATAAAAACTCTTCTTACGTAAATGATCCACAATTTGGCATATGGGTATTTAAGACTTACCTCACTATGGGTCACATGATATGCATCTTGAAACATTTCTTTTTAGTTTGTTTTCTGCTTATGGCTCCCACTGTATTATTTAATTAAAAATATCTTGTATATGCAGAGTCACTAAGTTTTCTGTTTTGACTGACTCTTACAATCAATGGTAGACAACAAATCTCTGAGCTGATTTGGCTGCTTGATTTTGAATGAAAGCTGCTTTCAAAATCAGTTTAGATGAGCTGAAAATTTTGACTCATTTGGTATACTACAATATTAGGAAAAATTATTTAATTAACAGTTATATGTCCAGATTCTTATGAAGTTCAACCAAGCAATTCTAAAGTATCTTTAGTTATAGTAACCTTGTTGTTATTTTTTCAATGTATTTTGTAGGCTTTTAAAAATCACATTTTGAAAAATAAAATATTTCATATGGTTCAGACATAATAACAAGTCACACATCTGTTAAACATCACTATATGATATTATTTATATTCTCTAATTAAAATGGTAATTGGATAAATGGTAATGGAAAAATACAATAAAAATGTTTAAAAATCTGCTTCTGATCCACGGAGAGGAGAAAATTTTTATCAGTATTTTTATGACCTCACCAAAATTTAAAATGTTTCTTCACTTAGAAGTAACAATAGTAAATTCCCTTTGACTTTGCAGTGAAAGACTGAGTAAGCAATTCAGACTCATAGAGTAAAAGACATTGTTAGAAGAAAGCATATATCACCAATGATTAATACACTAAGAAATAGAGATACATGCCAACTTATATTTTGCCCTCTCTTGTCTTCTGTGTCACTGTGCATATAACTTAACTTTCATTAATATCGGTTAGGGTATGAGGAAGCTAAAAATTATTTTTAAATAGCTATATGATTCATCTGTTGGAATCTGATGAATCTTATTTGGAGGACCAAATAAAAGAAGTCAGCACTTTAACAGTTTTGGAAGGGTTTTTCTTTTAGATTGATTTTAAAAATCTATGTGAGGTTATTTATATTATATGCAGCTTTGTACTCTAAAACAAAATGTAGGAATATCAATGTGAAACAAATTTTAGAGGGAAACATTAGCTATTGTGAGAAGAATAAAGAGTGTCAATGCTTCAAGACTAAGGGCAAGGCAGAGCAGTGGTTGAAAAAGAAGAGGTGCATATGGTATCATTTATTAGTTCTAAAAGGTTACCTCATGTTTATAGAGAGTGTAGCAATTTGTTATGAAAATGGTCTGAGATAAATAAGAGTTTTGAGGCAGTGACTATGAAGATTACTCTGTAATATTCTCACTTGTGAATATAAAAAATTAAAAATCACCAGGAATATTTAAAAAGCATCAAAGCATTCTATTTTGTTTCTTATTTATGAATATATATGTGTGTATATATATATAATGGCACAATCAATTTATATTGGGGAGCAGAACTCTGAAAAGTGGCCCCTTGTAAATCAAGACTTGTATCTACAGTACCAGTTTCATGAATTATAATCTAAATATGCCAAGGGGCAACTGGGCTGCATGTTTTTATTTTTATTTTTTAAACTTTTTTACTGTTGTTTAAGTACTGTTGTCTCCATTGGACTGCATCTTTTAACTCACAAATAAAGTCCCAAGGGTCTAGTAAATAAACATACAAAGAATACATGAAGATGATTTATACAGTATGATATGTATAGTAGAAAACTTGGCATTCTTAACCAGGATAAAAACTGAATGTGCAAAATTTAAAAATATTGAAGGTTTGGGCCTGAGGGAAGGGAAAAATGTAGGGTAATGCCTAAATGTCTGGTTGGAATAATATATAGAAAATGAAGAAAATGGGAGAAAGCATAGGTTTGAGGAAAAAAAACATTTAAAAATTACATTTTGGATGAATTATTCTGAGACATCTAAAAGTCATTTGGGACCAAATAGTGATGTCATGAACCCTGTTAAAAACAAGAGAATGGTGTTTAGATGGAAAGGTTGGGATAGAAATATAAATATGGTAATCATCAGCAAGGAGTTGAAGTAGGTCATCTAAAGAGAGAATGCAAAGAGAGAAAAATGTTTATAATTACTAGGCCTCAAAGAACCCCATATTTAGAAGTTGAGAAAAAGAGCCAGCAAAGGAGACTGGAAAGGGACCTGAGTGAATGAGGAGTAAAACCTCTACAGAGTGAGGCTACTAAATTCCAAAAAGGAAACATGAAGATGATATTGCATTGTATGTTGAGTGATTCTTTGAGCTCAGCAAGAAGACAGAAATTCTGGTATTCATTAGGTTTGGCATTAGGGATGTTTTTGTGTGCTTGACAATTGTGATTTCAGTAGTATACCAAGGATGAGTACCAAATTCGAGTGCATTAAAGAGAGTCTCAAGGATGAGAAATTTGAATTGCACAGAAAATAGCAAGAAGGTAGAGTTTTCTTTGTTGATGTTTCTATTAAAACAGGAGATAGAAGAGAATGTTTATGTGTTGATGGGAATGACCCACTGTAAGAAGATTGATACTATAAGAATAAGACAATTACAGTAAAAGATAAGTAACTGAGAATGTAGGCAATAATTATTGCCCACATTCAAGCTTGATATTATTAATGGGGGGGGTACTATTTGCTTCAGACTTCACAGTAATCACTGATAGGAGGACTATATCCTTCATTGTCACAAGAAGGAAGATGGTGATGGATGTAGGAATGCTGATAATGCAAACAGTTATCAGTGTGTGTGTTACATGCTGCAGTAATAATTGTATTTCAAGAATTTTGACTAATCAAAAACCAAGTTATATAAAAATATTCCAAAGCCATAAATATGACTTTGAAAAGTTAATGGTTTCAATTGTAAAGTGAACCTTTGTATAGCTCTGAGGTAAATACCATTGAGGAAATGCAGGGTTTTCTTAATTCCAGCTTTTGCATTTGAGTAATGACCTTTATTTTCAGATCACTACCACCATTTTATTAAAATAAAACTTGTAGCTTTCTCACCATTAAATCCTACTGTTACCATAAGCCAGTGAGTTTCAAAGTGCATTGCAGCCTTGGATCCCTTCTTGAGACTCTTTTGGGGATTTCCAGATACAAGGTCAAAACTATTTTTATAATAATGCTGATTTTCTTTGTCCTTTTTATTGTGCTGGTACTGTCATTGATGGTGCCAAAGTACTAAAGATGACTAAAACTGCTGGCACCTTAGTGCAAATTGTGTATCATACCAAGTCACTGTGTCCTTTACCATCATGAACTCCCAGTAAATCACACAGGCAAAAAAAGCAGTTTCATTTAAGAAAAACAAAGCAGTAACAATTATTAATTTAATTAAATATTTATTAAATTATTACTTTTATAAAATGATGCTTTCAGTACATACATGGCTTTGTAATATTCTGTGTGATGAAATGGGAAATGCACATGAAGAATGTAAGGAGCAAGGAAAACTTAGCAAGAACAAAGGATTGTAAAACAGATGCAACCTAACATGTTTGGTTTGTAAAGCTACCACTGTTGAGCCAATGACCAACCCTGTTCCTACCCACAGACTTTGTAAGCGAATAGCAAACTGCCACGTCTGCTTCTGCTTAACACTTGCTTGCCCGCCCCTATATAAGGACTTAGCTGTAAGCGCTTGGTGCGACTCTCATCTGCAGCCCTTGCGGGTACCATGTCTCCGGACACTTTGAGAGTCCACCCCTGCACAGGTAAAACTTGGCCAATAAAGTAACATCTCTGAAACCCTGAAAGTCTCCAGCATCTGTTCTCGCAGTTGCTGAATGCAACAAAGAACTTTCATTGTATATTGAAGTACCATGCTGATCTCAAAGAAAAGGACTTGTATGATTATTCAGCTTACCTAGATACCTTTAACTGGAACATCATTTTTATTGAAAGAATGATTGTTAGACTTTATATGGTTAATGAGGTGTGGATATTTGGCATTTATTTCTCAGAATTATCCAAAATGAGACTGTCACTCTAAGAAAAACTTCTGACAGTATTTCTTGCCAATGATAAGTTTCAGTATAAATTAGAATTTTGGAAAATTTGCATTCACTACTATAAACCTGGCAAGTTTCCAATATATGTAATCTTTTCTGAAGAGATTGGTGATCAGTAATTAACAGCATTGATGATTTGAGTTAAAAAATGTCATGTAATGAAATGTGTCAGCATTTGTTTATTCTTTTGTTTCCTTTGCCTAAGGAGATAAGTAAGAAAAAATATCACAAAAAGAAATGTCCGAGATTTTACTACCTATATTTTATTCTAAGATTTTATGGTCTTGAGTCTAACATTTAATTTTTAATCCACTTGGAATTTATTTTTGTGTGTGGTGTAAGAAAGTGGTACAGTTTCATTTTTTTGCATGTATCTGTCCAATTTTCCCAATGCCATTTATTGAAAAGGCAATATTTGTGATATTATATGTTTTTGCCTCTTTTGTTACATATTAAATGAAAGATGGGCATGGGTATAAAAGTATGAGTTTACTTCTAGGCTCCCTATTCTGTTCCATTGATCTATATGTCTATTTTTATGCCAGTATCATGTTTCTATTGCTATAGTTCGATATCAGATAACTTGATTCCTACAACTCTGTTCTTCTTTCTCAAGATTGCTATGGCTATTTGGGATCATTTGAGTTTACATATACATTTTTAGACTATTTGTTCTAGTCCTATAAAGTACACCATTGAGGGGATGAAGATGGTGGTGATGTACTTGGGAACTGAGCCCACTTGCTCATGCACCCAACTGGGACACCTAGCTGAACTTCTGAAGAACAGAGTGAATAGCCAACAGGATCCCAGCTGATATGAAGATTGGAAGCCAAAGTGCATAGAGGACTCTTAAAAACAGGCAGTGAGGAGATTTTGTAGGCTGATGGGAAGGTCCCCGAGCATTTTGTCAGAGACTGTGGCTACCACAGGAGCACTAGAGAGCCAGGCCAGTCATAGCAACCAAGGGGTTTCCCTCCCCTCCCAGAGTAGGTAAGTCCCAGATCTGCACCATGAGAGACCAAGACGAATAAAGTCACTGGGGGGATAAAAAGGCAGTCAGTAACACACTACCAGAGGTGTACACCAGCAGGGGGTGGAGGTTGGCAGCTGGGACACTGCCAGAGAAATTGGGGAGCTGGGGTGAACCTTGAGTTGGGAGAAGAGAGGGGCCACAACTAGCCATGAGCCAGATAGACTCTGGACTGGTCAGAGAGTTGAGCTATGTGGAAAGCTGGGCGCTTGTTAGTAGTGGCAGGCAGTACTCAAGGGGACTTTTCTTAAAAGTGGAACTTAGCTTCTGTGCAGGGACCTCATGCACAATGGCTGGGTCAGCATAAAGGGAGGACTGTAGGCACAATTTGCTCCCACTCAGGGCGCCTCATGGATTGGTCGAAGTGGGGCAGCAGGGGCTTGGAGAGGGTAGCAGCATGCAGAGAGAATTTTTTCAATAAGGGCACTGAGCCCCCATGCAATGACTTTGTGTGCACAAAGGGCCAGGGCAACAAAGAGGGAGGAAGGTAGGTGTAATTTGTTCCTACTCAGTGCAGCACCTCATGGACTGATCAAAGGGATGCAAAACAAGGTGGATTATTGGCGTAATTCAGGTGCAAATGCACAGAATGGAAAAAGCAGGCTGCACAGTGCTCTGACGGCTTGGGCTGGAAACTGGGCCCCTGTGATTATGACAGCCCAGACTGAGCTCCCATTCTCCTGTAATCTCAGGAAAGGAAAAAATGGAGGCTGGCCCACCTCAGCATGAAGGATCCAGGACAGACCTGCAAAACTGGTTTGGCAAGTTTAAAAACTACTGGAGGCTTCCCCCCTCCCTCAAGAGTAAGACAATAGGACCTGGAGTTGTGAGAAAACCAGAGACAGATCCAGAAAGAAGTCAGAAGACTAACAGCAACAGCTGAGACAAATTTCACTTTGCTATCCTTCAGAACTTGCATTTTTTGTTTTTCTTCCTTCTGCTTATTTAGTTTGTTTTGTTTGTTTTTATTGTTTGAATTTTTTCATTCTCCTTTTCATATTGCATTTTAATTTTTCTTCTTTCACTTTACTCATATCCCAAATAACACACCACTCTTGGACTGTTTTTACTCTTTTTATTCAGATTATATATTTCTTACCATATTATTGTTATTCCAAATTTGACACAGCACCCTTCCCTGGTCTTAATCCATTTCACCATCTTCCTGAGTTTTATTACTGTTAGTATAAACTTTATTTTCTCTCACACTACACCTAGTTTCTATCCCTTACTCTTACCTAGTTTCTTATCCCTTACTATTTCTCCTCCATCTAACCTCGCATAAGCTCTCTTCTTTCTTAAGTCAGCTCACATTCTCTTTCCCTTCTAATAAGAATCTTATTTCTTTCTCACCTTTTATAAACAGTGGCTAGTTGGGGTAAATATCACAGTTTTTGCTGTACTTCTCCAAAGGAACTCCTATTTGTTCACTATTTTTTGTACTTTAAATCCCATACAATACTCTCCCACTGTGTTAATCCATTTCACTTTCCTCCTGGTCCTGATCAATTGAATGAGGAATTTTATTTCATTGTTTTCTCTCTCCCCTTCTTTTCCTTTTTTCCCCATTTCTCAACCTGGACTTTACTCCTTCCTCTTATTGTTTTGTTTCCCCTATCCTCTCAAAATAATTTTTCTCTACTGTGGACAGCTCCTATTCACTTTTTGCTTTTCTACAATATTCTTATTCCAATTCCATCTTAACTAAACTTTATCCAATTGTCATTGCTATCGGCCCTGCTGTGGTTTTTCTGCAGTTTTTTTTCCCATTAGTCCAGTACCTTTTCAATTTTATTTCTAACGTCATAGTATACTCTTCCTTCTTCTTACCCTATTGTTCCCATTGCCCTTTTGTGTTTTACTTACACTGTAAATATTGCTCTATTCCTTTCTGTGCCTCAGTTCTATCCCAACTCTTATCAATTCTCCTTCCTCTTACCAGACAACATTTTCCCCTCTTTTAGTCATCTCATATTCCCTTTGCATATCTTATAATATCCACAATCTCTCTTTACCTTCATTAATCTTACTTCAATTGTGGTTGAATTATTTCTGTGCTACGGGGTTTCTTTTTGCTATAATAGGTTTGGTTCTCTGGTAATATTGCTTTGTTAGCCAACATGTGTACAACAGCACACAACACAAGGTGAGAGTTTGAGAGGAACCCATTCCATGGAGTTCTCCCAGTCATGGATGAAATGAGTTGGCCCAGACCCAATCTGTCTGGCAGAAAAGGGGGTAGAGATTCCCCGAGTGGAGAATGCCCCAAACCCTTCTTTGAAGTGGCTTTTATTGAGTATGTGCAGGGATATATGCATACATGCATAGCTCATCAATCAATGTCAACAGGATATAGTTATAGAAAACAGACATTATTTATAGATAACAATGGAAGGAGCACAGAGATCTGCCTCAGGTCAGAGTCTGTTAGACGTGCTAATGCCAGATGGTGATAAAGCATGGTTCATGAGCTTAGGAGTTCACTTCCTTATGCTTTGACCTAAAAATCTGGTTTATGTCAACAGGGCTGTACAAAGAAAAGCAAGCTTCAAAGGATACAATGTATTCTTCAGGCCTGATTTCACACAGGAACCCTCTGTGCTAGTATTGGGTCATGCTTGCCTCCTGTATTCCCGGCTTTCTGGTCAAGTTTTACAGGCCTATTTCAAGGCCTAGCTTGTGCAGGGCTACAGTCTCCCATACCACACAAAGTGGTCCCTAACAGGAGTTGAGAATACAAGTACACCAGCTGGAGAGGACAACCCACCAACAAAGGAGTCACGAATGGGTAAAGCTCAAGTATAATAAGAGAGCGCATGCAAATGAAAGAAAGGGCAACCCTACAGCATTCAAACAAGGAGATCTAAAAGGCCACACCACTGAGAACCACAGAACTCCTACCAAAGAAGTTCACCCTACAAAGACATGTGGCAAAGAAGAGCATCTGGAATTGCAGAAACAAACCAAAACAGTCACCTAAAAAGGGGAAACAAAGAGAGAACCAGCAATTGAAAGGAATGAAAGACTCCCAAGTAAAAGAGCTAAATAAAGTGGAGGCAAGCAAACTATCAGATAGAGAATTCAAAAATAGTGAAAAGGATATTCAAGGAACTCATAGACAACTACAAGGAACTGAGTGGGAACTACAACAGTATGAAAAATGGAAATAAGAACAATAAACAAGAACCAGGAAGAACTGAAGAATACAATATCTGAAATTTTAAAAAACACTAAAAGAAATTATCAACCAATGGGATGAAGCAGAGGAACAAATTAGTGACCCAGAGGACAAGGTACAAAGAACCACCCAAGCAGAGCAGCAGCATGAAAAAAGACCCCCAAAATATGATAGTTTAAGGACTAATAGTCATCATGAAACACAGAAACATTCAAATCATAGGAATACCAGAAGAAGAAATGGAACAAGGGATAGAAAACTTGTTTGAAAAAATAATGACAGAAAACTTCCTGAACCTGAAGAAGGGAACAGCCACACAATGACACGAAGAAAAGAAGGTTCTAATCAAGATGAATGCAAGGAAGCCTACACCTAGAAATGTGATAATTAGAATGCCAAATATTTTTTATTGTTGTTCAAGTACAGTTGTCTGCATTTCCCTGACCATACCCCCCACCCCAGCCATCCCCACCTCCCTCCCCTGACTCCACCCCACCTTGGTTTTGTCCATGTGTCCTTTATAGTTGTTCCTGAAAACCATTCCCCATTTTTGCCCCATTACCCCTTCCACCTCCCCTATGGTTACTATCAGTTTGTACTTAATTTCAGTGTCTCTGCTTATATTTTGCTTGCTTGTTTGTTTTGTTGATTAGGTCCCACTTAAAGATGAGATCATATGGTATTTGTCTTTCACCACCTGGCTTATTTCACTTAGCATAATGCTTTCCGGTTCCATCCATGCCATTGCAAAGGGTAGGAGCTCCTTCTTTCTTTCTGCTGCATAGAATTCCATTGTGTAAATGTACCATAGTTTTTTGATCCACTCATTTACTGATGGGCACCTAGGTTGCTTCTAACACTTGGCTATTGTAAATTGTGCTGCTATGAACATTGGGGTGCATAGGTTCTTTTGGATTGGTGTTTCAGGGTTCTTAGGATATAATCCTAGCAGTGGAATTGCTTGGACAAAAGACAGTTCCATTTTTAGTTTTCTAGGGAAATTCCATACTGTTTTCCACAGTTCCTGCACCAGTCTGCATTCCCACTCACAGTGCCTAGTGTTCCCTTTTCTCCACCTCCTCTACAACACTTATTGTTTGTTGATTTGTTTATGATGACCATTCTTACTGATGTGAAGTGGTATCTCACTGTGGTTTTAATTTGTATCTTTCTGATGGCTGAGTATATTTTCACATGTCTATGGGCCCTAAAATGTCAAATATTAAAGACAAAGAGAAAATCTTAAAGGCAGCAAGGGAGAAACAAGAAGTAACATAAGAGGGAGCCCCAATTAGGCCAGCATCTGATTTCTTTACAGAATCCTTACAAGCCAGAAGGGAATGGCAAGGAATATTCCAAGTAATGAAAACCAAAGGCCTGCAACCAGACTATATCCAGCAAGGCTCTCAATTAAAATGGAATGTAAAATAAGCAGTTCCCCAGACAAAAGAAGATTGAAATGATACACTTCTACCAAACCAGCACTGCAAGGTATACTAAAGGGACTACTCTAAAAAGAGGAAGAAGAAGAGTGAGAAATAGAGGAATGTAGGGAAAAGGAGGAAAAATTAATAAGTCTGCATCAATAATAATGTTAAATGTTCATGTATTTAATGCTCCAATCAAAAGACATAAGGTAGTTGAATGGATGAGAAAATATGACCTGCACATATGCTGCCTGCAAGAGACCCACTTCAGAAAAAAATACCTACACAGACTGAAAGAGAAGGGTTAGAAAAAATTATTCCAAGTAAATGGGCAGGAAAAAAAAAGGCCATGGTAGCAACACTTATATCAGACAAAATAGACTTAAAATGAAAGCCATAAAAAGAGACACAGACACACATTACACAATACTCAAGGGAACAATCCATCAGAAAGCCCTGGCTGGTATGGCTCAGGGGATTGAGCACTGGACTGTGAAACAAAAAGCCACCTGTTTGATTCCTAGTCAGGGCACTTACCTGGGTTGTGGGCCAGGTTCCCACTAGGTGCACTCGAGAGGCAACCACACCTTGATATTTCTCTCCCTCTCTTACTCCCTCCCTTTGTCTGAAAAAACATAAATAAAATCTTTAAAAAAAAGAATCTATCATAGCAGCATAAACATTATAAACATCTATGTACCCAACATAGGAACACCCAAATACATAAGGAAAATCTTGGAGGATTCCAAGAAAGATCAACAGCTATATGACTATACTTGGTGATTTTAACACCACACTGACAATAGATAGATCCTCCAAACAAAATATCAACAAGTATATTGTGGCATTGAACAGTGCCCTAGATACAATGGACTTAACTGACATACATAGAGCACTTCATCCCAAAGAAGAAAGATACATATATTCCTCTCAAACACACAAGGGATATATTATAAAATAGACCATAAGATAAGAAACAAAAGAAGCCTGAAAAAATTCAAGAAAATTGAAATCATATCAAGCATATTATCAGACCACAAGGGCCTGAAGCTAGAAACCAACCTCAAGGAAAAAACTCAAAAACACTCAAATGAAGATTGAATAGCATGTCACTAACAATGACTGGGTTAATAATGAGATCAAGAAAAAAATCCAAAAGTTGTGAAAGCAAAGGAAAATAAACAGAATAGTCCAAAACCTACAGGACACACTAAAGGCAGTCCTGAGAGGGAAGTTCGTAGTGATATAAGCCTACCTAAAAAGATAGAAACATTTCACATAAACAACCTAACACTACATCTACAAGAACTGGAGGAACAACAATATACAAAGCCCAGAGTGAATAGAAGGAAGGAAATAACCAAGATCAGAGTAAGATTAATGACATAGAGACTAAAAGAACAATTCAAAGGATCAATAAATTCAGAAGCCAGTTCTTTGAAAAGATAAACAAAATTGACAAGCCTTTAACCAGACTTGTCAAGGAAAAAAGAAAGAGGACCCAAATACAATAAGAAATGAAAGAGGACAGATTCTAACTGATACCACAGAAATACAAAGGATTGTAGAAATTACAATGAACATCTATATGCCAAGAAATTTGAAAACCTTGGTGAAACAGACAAATTTCTAGAAAAGATAATTTCCAAAACTGAATGAAGAAGAAGCAGAAAGCCAGAATATACCACAAATGGTGAAATTTAAGCAGTAATAAAAAAAAAAAAAAAACCTCCTGATACACAAATGCTCTGGACTGGATGGTTTCACTGGAAAATTTTACAAAACATTTCAGGAGGAGTTTTCCTCTATCCTTCTCAGAATATTCCAAAAAGTCCAAGCACAGGGGAGACTCCCAAGCTATTTTTATGAAGTCACCATCATCTTAATCCCAAAACCAGATAAAGACACATAAAGTAAGGAAACTACAGACCAATATTGCTGATGAACATAGATGCTAAAATCCTCAGCAAAATATTGGCAAACCACATCCAGCAATACATTAAAAAGATCATACAGCATGATCAAGTGGGATTCATCCCAGGGATGCAAGGATCTCGTGATATGTGTAAATTAATAAATGTAATATATCATATAAATCAAAGGAAAGACAAAAATCACATGATCATGTAGATGAATGCAGAAAACTAATTTGATAAGGTATAGCACCCATTTATGATAAAATCACTGAACAAAGTGGGAGTAGAGGGAGCATACCTCCACATAATAAAGTCCATATACTGAAACCTACAACCAGCAATCATATTCAAGAGGAAAACCTAAAATATTTCCCACTAAGTTCAAGAACAAGACAAGGATGTCTGCTTTCACCATTTCTAATCAACATGGTACTAGAAGTCCTAGCTACAGTGATCAGACAAGACAAAGAAGTAAAAAGCATCTAGATGGTAAGGAGCAATTAAACTGTCATTGTTGGCAGATGACATGAGAGTGTACATAGAAAATCCTGTAGGCTCCACCAGAAAACTACTGGACTTAATAAGTGAATTTGTCAAAGCAGCAGGATACAAAGTCAATATTTAGAAATCAAAGGCCTTTTTATACACAAAAAATGAAATACCAGAAACAGAAATCAGGAAAAAAAATCCCATTTGCTATAGCAATAAGAAAAATAAAGTACTTAGTAATAAAATTAACCAAGAAGGTGAAAGACCTGTACTCATAAAACTACACAAAACTGAAGAAAGAAATTGAGGAAAACACAAATAAATGGAAGCATGTACCATGTTCATGGATTGGAAAAATTAACATCATCGAAGTGTCCATACTACCCAAAGCAATTTATAGATACAATACAATCCCTATTAAAATACCAATGACATATTTCACAGATACAGGACAAACACTTCAAAAATTCATATGGAACCATAAATGACCCCACATAGCCACAGCAATTTTGAGAAAGGAGGACAAAGTAGGAGGGATCACAATATTTGATATCAACCTATATTACAAGGCCACTGTAATCAAAACAGTTTGGTACTGGCATAACAGACACATAGATAAATGGAACAGAATAGAGAGCCCAGAAATACACGCATGACACTATGTTGAATAAGTATTCAACAAAGGGGGCAGAAGCATAAATGGAGTAAAAATAGTCTCTTCAACAAATGGTTATGAGATTTGGACAGCTACATGCAAAAAAAAAAAAAAAAGAAAGAAACTTACCAAGCTACCAATGAAAGTTACCAATGAAATCACCAAGTTACACCAAGTACCGGGGTGTCAAGCTCACTTTCATTGGAGGCCACATCAGCATTGCAGTTACCTTCAATGGGCCAAATGTAATTTAAAATCCTTAACAGTTAAGGAGTACTTACATTTATACAGACCTAAAACTATTTTGACTCTTTGAAGGCAACTGTGAGGCTGATGTGGCTCCTGGTGAAAATGAGTTTGACACACTTGCCACACACAAAAATACACTCAAGATGAATAAAAGTCTTAAATATAAGTCATGACACCATAAAGATCCTAAAGGAGAACATAGGCAGGAAAATCTCAGATATTCCATGCATCAATGTTTTCACCAATATATCCCCTGGAGCAAGGGACATAAAGGAAAGCATAAACAATGAGACCTCATCAAAATAAAAAAAAGGTTCTGCATGGCTAAAGAGAACATCAGTAAAATGAAAGGGAACCAACAAGTGTGGGAAAATATATTTGCCAATAATATCTAGGACCAGGGTTTGATTTTCAAAACATATAACAAACTCACATGGCTCCACATTAGGGAGACAAACAAGCCAATAAAAAAAATGGGCAAAGAATCTGAACAGATCTTTTCCAAGTAGGGCATACAGAGGGTTCAGAGCAACCTGGAGGCATGCTGAGCATCACTAGCCATCAGAGATGCAAATTAAAACAACAATGAGATACATTGTCACACCAATATCATAACCAAATCCACAAACAATAAGTGCTGGCAAGGTTGTGGAGAAAAGGGAACCTTAGTACACTGTTGGTGGGAATGCAGACTGGTGCAGCCACTGTGGGATACAGTATGGAATTTCCTTGAAAGACTAAAAATGGAACTGCCTTTTGACCTGGCAATTCCACTGTTGGGGTTATATCCTAAAAATTCTGAAACACTAATTCTAAAGAACCTATGCACCCCATTGTTCATAGCAGCATATTTAATATAGCCAAATGCTGGAAGCAACCTAAGTGCCCATCAGTAAATGAGTAGATCAGAAAACTATGGTACATTTACAGAATGGAATACTACACAGCAGGAAGAAAGAAGGAGCTCCTACTCTTCATTGCAACATGAATGGAACTGGAGAGCTTTATGTTAACTGAAATAAGCCAGGCTGTGAAAGACTAATACCATATGATCTCACCCATAAATAAAATTTAATCAACAAAACAGGCAAGCAAGATATAACCAGAGACATTGAAATAAAGAACAAACTGACAGTAATCAGAGAGAGTGGAGGAGGGACTATCAGGGGAAAGAAGAGGCTGGGTCACCAAAGAACATTTATGAAAGACCCATGGACAAAGTCAAAGGGGCATAGGATTGAGGGTGGGAGGTAGGAGTGGGTATGGTGGGGGGAGTGGTGGGGGAAAATAAAAACAACTGTACTTGAAAAACAATAAAATAATAAAGTTAAATAATAAAATAAAACAAAATAATAATCAAAGTACACCATTGGTATCTTGATAGGAATTGTGTTGAATCTATAGGTTGCTTCTAGTAATGTGGACATTTTAATGATGTTGTTTCTCTCCATGAACATGGTATATGCTTTCACTTATTTGTATCTTGTTTGATTTCTTCAGTGTCTTCCTAGTACAGGTCTTTACCTTCTTGGTTATATTTATTCCAGGTATATTTTTGAAGCAATTGTAAATAGGATTCTGTCTGTTTCCCCTTCTGATAGTTCATTATTAGTGTATAGAAATGCCACTGATTTTTAAATGTTCATTTTGTATTTATTTATCAATTCTAGTTCGGTTTGCTAGTATGAAGTTTTTTTTTGTGGAATCTTTAAGGTTTTCTATACACAGTGTCATGTCATCTGCAAATAGTAACAGTATTATGTCTCTTTCCATTATGGATGCCTTATATTTCTTCTTCTTGCCTAATTAATTTGGCTAGGGCTTCCAGAGCTATGTTGAAAAAGAGTGGTGAAAGCAAACATCCCTGTATCATTCCCAATCTTAAGGGAAACTCTTGTAGTTTTTGTCTATGGAGTATGATGTTGCCTGTGGGTCTGTCATATATGACCTTTAGTGTATTAAAGTAAACTCCCTCTATTTTTACCTTGCTGAGAGTTTTTATCATAAATGAATACTGAATTATATCAAATGCCTTTTCTGTAATATCTATTTTTTATCATTCATTTTTTATGTGGTGTATCACATTTGTTGATTTGCAGGTATCGTATGAACCTTGAATATTCCACTTGAGCCCTGGCTGGGGATTGAGCACCAGCCTGTGAACCAAATGGTTGCAGGTTCGATTGCCAGCCAGGGCACATGTCTGGATTGCAAGCCGGGTCCTCAGTGTGGGACACATGAGAAGCTACCACACATTGATGTTTCTCTGCCTTTCTCCCTCCCTTCCTCTCTGTCTAATAAATAAAATATTTTTAAAAACGAATGAAAATCCCAGTTGATTACAGTGGGATCTTTTAATACATTTTTGGATTTGATTTGCTAGCATGTTGTTGAGGAGTTTAGCATCTATGTTCATCAGGAATATTGGCCTGTAATTTTCTTTCTTTGTAGTGTCTTTATCTGGTTTTGAAATAAGAATTAATATGGCCTCATAAAATGAGTTGGAGAGTTTTTCTTCCTCTTAAATTTTTTTGGAAAATTTTGAGAAAGATAGTTATTAGTTCTCAAAATAATTGGTAAAATTCACCCATGAAGCCATTCAGTCCAGGGATTTTGTTTGTTGGGAGTTTTGTTTTTGTTGTTGTTAATTACTGTTTCAATTTCACTACTTTCACTCTGTCTATTCAGATTCTGTGAGTCTTCCAAAATTGGTTTTGGAAGATTTTATGTTTCCAGAAATTTACCCAGTTCATCCAGATGATCCAATTTTGGGAGATTAATTGTACATAATATTTTCTTAAAATCCTTTGTATTTCTTTAGTACCATTTGTTATTTTACCTCTTTCATTCCTGATGTTTTATATCGGTCTTCTTTCTTTTTTCTTGATTTATTTGGTTAAAATTTTGTCAATCTTGTTTATATATTCAGATACCAGCTCTTGGTTTCATTGATCCTTTGTAATTTTTTACTCTCCATTTTATTTATTTCTGCTCTGATCTTTATTATTCCCCTCTTTCTAATCACTTTGGGTTGTTTGTTATTTTTTTAAGTTCTTTTAAGTTTAAAGTTAGTTTATTTGAGATGTTTCTTGTTTTTTTAAGGTAGACCAGTAATGCTACCAATTTCTCTCTTATGATTGCTTACCTCCTATCCCACAAATTTTGGGGTGTGGTCATCTCATTTTCATTTGTTTAAAGGTGTCTTTTAATTTCTTCTGTGAACTCAATGTTAGCCCATTAATCATTACTAAATATGCTATTTAACCTCCATATCTTTTTGTGTTTTTCAGTTCTCTTCTTGTGATTAATTGATTTAGTTTTATAGCAATATGATCAGAGAAGGTGCATGATATAATTTCAATCTTCTAAAATTTATTGAGACATATTTTATTTGCCAATATGTGTTTTATTCTAGAAAATGTTCCATATGCACTTGAAAATAATATGTATTTGCTCTTTTGGGTGGAATGCTCTGTGATATCAATTAAATTAACATCATCTACTGTGTCATTTAAGGCAGATGTCCCTTGTTGATTTTCTGTCTGGAAGATCTATCCCTTGATGTCAATGGGGTGTTAAAACACCCCAATCTCACTGTAGTACTGAGAATCTCTCACTTTATCTCCATCAAGATTTGCTTTACACATTTAGAGCTTCTATGTTGGATGCATAAATCTTTGCAAGGGTTATATCCTCTTGTTGGATTGCCCTCTTTATCTTATGTAGTGTCCTTCTTTGTCATCTACCATAGCCTTAGTTTTAAATTCTATTTTGTCAGATATAAGTAGTGCTACTCCAGGTTTAGTTTATTGCCATTCGCTTGAAATATCTTTTTTTCCAGACTTTTACTTTTATCTGTGTGTATCTTTTGTTCTGAGGAGGGTCTTTTGAAATAACATATATATGAGTCTTGTTTTCTTATACATTCAGCTACCCTATGCCCTTTGATTGGAACATTTAACCCATTAAGCAATTTACATTAAAATGATTACTGATAGGTATATATTTATTGCCATTTTATTTTTTATGTATGCTCCTCTGTTTTTTTTTTTTTTCTTTTTCTTATTCTTATAGCAAGCCCTTTAACATTTCTTTTAATACTGGTTGAGTGGTAACAAACTCCTTTATCTTTTTCTTGTCTGGGAAGCTCTTTATTTCTCCTTCAGTTATAATGATAACCTTGCTTGGTAAAGTAGGCTTGGTTGTTGGTCCTTGCTTTTCATCATTTGAATATCTTATCCCAATCCATTCTGGCCTGCAAAGTATATTTTGAGAAATCAGCTGTTAGTCTCATGGGAACTCTTTTGTAGATAAATTTATGCTTTTCTCTTGCTGCTTTTAAGATTCCACTTTATCTTTAACTTTTAGAATTTTAATTATGATGTGTCTTGGTATGGTACTCTTCAGATGCAACTTGTTTGGGACTCTTTGTACTTCCTGGACTTGTGATTTTTTCTTCCTTCACTAGGGTAGGTAAGTTTTCAGTCATTATTTCTTCAAATAAGCTCTCAATCCCTTGCTGTCTGTCCTTTTTCTGGTACCCCTATTATGTGGATGTTGTTATGCTTCATGTTTTCTCAAAGGTCCCTTACACTCTACTCATTTTTTAAAATTATTTTTTCAGCATATGAGGGGATGCTGGCAGGACTACCCAGCTGGCCATTGGCAAGTAAATTTAAATTTTAGTTAGGAAATAGTTTAAATCTTCAGTTATAAGATAGTTTGAGAGCCCATGGACCTCTGGGAAAGAACACCTCACTTAAGCTCTATGCAGATTAAGAGACTTCCAGCTGAGATGAGGCATAGTAAACACGCTTCACCTCTGCACACAACTATAGAAAAAATTACAACTAAACTGCAAAATAAACATCACTCGGATTCGTCAGAAAATTGGGCTGTATTGAAGTCTGACAACCTGGGATTTAAAGAAGCCACATTCATCCAGATGGGTGCCTCTTCTACAAAAGATATGCCACTAATACAGGGAGTCAAAGCAGGGTTCCCTAATACATAGAAAGAAACACAAAGATACTGCCAAATTGAGGAGACAAAGAAATATGGCCCAAATGAAAGAACAGAACAAAACTCCAGGAAAAGAACTAAATAAGTGGAGATAAGCAACCTATCAGGTACAGAGTTTAAAAAAATGGACATTAGGAAGCTCAAAGAAATCATTGTGTCTGGCAAGAGTATAAAAAAGACTCAGGCAGAAATGAAGGTTGAATTACATGAAATAAAGAAAAATCACAGGGAACAAATAGTGGAGGGAGCAAAGCCAAGATTCAAATGAATGATTTGCAACATAAGGAAAAAAAAAGCATTCAATCAGAATACCAAGAAGAAAAAAGAATTCAAAAAATGAGGATAGTCTAAGGAGCCTCTGGGACATCTCTAAAGGTACCAATACCTGAATCATAGGGAGTGCCTGAAAGAAAAACAGCAACAAATTAAAAACTTATTTGAGAAAATACTGAAAGAAAACTTCCATAGTTTAGTGAAGGAAATAGATGTACAAGTCCAGGAAGCACAGAGAGTCCCAAACAAGTTGGACCCAAAGAGGATCACACCAATACACATTATAATTAAAATGCCAAAGATTAAAGATGAAGAGAGGATCTTAAAAACAGCAAGAGAAAAGCAGAGAGTTACCTGAAAAAGAGTTCCCATAAGACAGTCAGCTGATTTCTCAAAAGATTTTTTGCAGGCTAGAAGGGTTAAGAATATGTGCAAAGTGGTGGAAAGCAAGAACCTACAACTTAGATTATGCTATCCAGCAAAGCTATCATTTATAAAGGAAGGGTAGATAAAGTGCTTCCCAGACAATATAAAGCTAAAGGAGCTCATCATCACCAAACCATTACTATATGAAATATTAAAGGGAACCATATATGAAAAAGGAGAGCAAAGCTATGAACATTAAAATGGCAACAAATTCACAACTATCAACAACGGAATCTAAAAAAAAAAACAAACTAAGAAAACAATCAGAACAGAAACAGAATCATAGATATGGAGATCATTTACAGGATTATCAGCTGGGAGGCTAAGGGGGAGTATAGGGGGATACAAGTTGTGAGGTACAAAATAGACAGGAGGTTGTTAAGAATAGTATAGGAAATGGAGAAGCCAAAGAACCCATATGCACAACCTATGGACATGAACTAAGGGGGACCAGACTGCTGGAGGGAAGGGAGGTACTGGGCAGAGGCGGGCAAAGAGGGAAAATTGAGACAACTGTAATAGAAAAATCAATAAAATACATTTTTTAAAAATCTCTTTTTCTTTTTGTTGCTCTGTTTGGGTGTTTATTTTTTTAAACACTGTCTTCCAAATTGTTGATTTTATCCTCTGTTTTACCTAGCCTACCATTTATCCCTCAGTTTATTCTTTATTTTTGACATTGCATTCTTTATTTTTCTGACTGGATTTTTATGGGTTTTTTTGTATCATTTTTCATGCTCTTGAGCATCCTTATAATCATTACATTGAACTCTATATTTGATATATTGCTTGCCTTCATCATTTAGCTCTTCTTCTGAAGGATTCACTTGTTCTTTTGTTTGGGGCCTATTTCTTGTCTACCACTTTGCTGCCTCTTTGTGTTTGCTTCTATGTGTTAAGTAGATCTGTTATAACTCCCAGTCTTTGTAGCTTGCCTTATGTAGTAAGTAGGTATTCTGTGGGGCCCAGTGGTGCTGTCTCCCTTATCATTTGAGCTGGGTGCTCTAGACATGTTCCTTGTGCACATTATGTGGGCCCTTCTGTTGTAATTGAGTTTTGATTTCTAACAGCCCATTCATACATGGGGTTGACCCTCTGGAGGACTTACTGAGAGGCTCAACCCCAACGCAGTGTCAAGCTGCTGTGCAGGTGCTGATTACATGCAGTGTGCATAATTCACCTCAGCAGGTTTTAGTGCCTGATGAGGTCTACCTGTTGGTATGCTGCTTGTGAAGCTTATTGGATCCTGCTCTGTTGTTGTCTGCAGTTGGCCACTGTGTGTTATTGGTTCTGGGCCTCCTCAATTGAACTCTGGTGCAAACCTATGTTGGAAACTGCCTGCTACTGGCCTTGGAAACCCATTTGGAGCTATCAGTAATCCATATCTTGTTGCTCCCTCTGCTGTACCTGGGTGCGTACAGAAAGGATAAAGATGAGCATCAGGGTGAGCTTTTACGAGCACCTGACCAGGGGGCAGGTCAGCAAAAATCTCAAAGCACCCAGAGATCCATCACCACCTGCAGGCTGCCTGTTAGGCTAAGTCACTGAAAGAACCTTCTGCTATATTCTTCAGCAGGGTTACACACCACAGAATGGGGCAAGAGGTGTTCCACTGGATAGGTTTATTACCCTTCCCCGGGCTGATGTTGCAAGGAGATAAGTGCTCTGCTCAAGAAAGATGGTTTCTGCAGTATGGAAGAATGACCCAGCACAAGGGTCTTGGTGTTTGACTTATCAGTTCACTCCCCAGAGCCACCAACCCCAGAGTTTCTCACTGGGCTGTAATTTTCTCTGTCCTCCCTCTGTCAGAGCCCGATGTGACTGGGCTCTGTGAATAAAATTTTGATTGTCAGCTCTTTAAAAGTTTGGTTGCCTCTCTAGTCTTCTCTTTCTGGCAGACAGGAACCCCACTGTTTTTCACAGCTGCGTGTTATGTGGCTGCCTTTCCTGGTTCTTGTACTCTAGTCTGGGGATCACAGTTTGGGATTTAGAACACACACTCTCAGGGGAAATTCCTCTGCAGCTGAGATATCTCTCCAGAACTTCAGCTGCCACCTGGGGGAGACCGGCCATCCCACTCATGGCTCAGCACATTCTACCAGTCTTGATGTGACTTATTCTGTAAATCTTCTATTATAAGGCTTCTCTCCAACTAGTCTTTAGTTGATTATTCAGGATGATTTTTTTTTTAATTTAGTTGTAATTT
This sequence comes from Trachops cirrhosus, assembly GCA_028533065.1. NCBI lineage: Eukaryota > Metazoa > Chordata > Mammalia > Chiroptera > Phyllostomidae > Trachops > Trachops cirrhosus. Next base: position 54,783,050 of record CM052549.1, on the reverse strand, counting down.
CAGTTTTGTCCTGGAAGAAGGTTAGTATAACTTCCGCCTAATCCACCACCATCTTGAATCATCCTGTCTTTTAAGATCCTCAAATCTTTTAAGAATCTAAAAGTTCATAAACAAAATATTTAAACTATATATCTGGGTGGTATAAGAATTATTTTTTTTAAATTTTTAGTTCTTTAATGTTTTGTTTTCAATGCAAATAGTGTTTTCTGAGCAAATGTTAATTGTCCAGTTTTCAATATGATTCCTTTAAGACAAATGTCTGTTGAACTTAAGTTGATAGGGAGATGGGTAATATTTTTACTTTAATATTTAAACAATAAAATATATATGTATATTAATTTGAACATTACAGTCCTTTGCAAGATACAGTACCTCTAAATCTCAGGGCTTTGGCTAATTCTCCACTGAGGTTGTAGGAGAACAATGATAATGGTGGTGAGGCAGGATATAGGAATTTGGTTTCTACTTCCAACTTTGCTTTTAACTTTGATCAAATGTCTTTGATCAAACTCTTTGGGCCTCAAATTGTTTATATTTTCAATAAAGATATGTATCTCCATTTTTCTCACTTCCTTTCAGCACCTTGAATTTAATGTAACTCTGATAAATGTCTGCATGCAGTGGAGTCAGAAAAGTTATTCCTATAAAAATAGTTGAGCAAAAGGCAATTCCAAGACAACTCAAGCTCTTAATCTTCATTTCCTAATAACACAATGACCACAGTAATAATTCTTATGATCATCTTTTTCACCCCACACCATGATTTTTTTTCACAATTCTCCATCACATAAGACAAAGAATAGGTCTAGCACTGCAGGATCCTCCTCTATTTCTGTAGCCCCATCACAAAGAAGCACTATTCATATTTTTGTGTATCCTGCATAATACTCCACTTTAGAGGTGTTACATAATATTTTAATCCTTTTCCCACCAAAGGATATACAGAAAGTATCCATATTTTGTATTAATATAAAATAGCCCCTTTTAAACATTTATTTTCCAATTGCTGTTGACATTCAGTATTATAGTAATTTCAGGTGTACAGCATAGTGGTTAGATATTTATATAACTTACAAAGCAATTCCTGTGTTAAGTCTTGTATCCACCTGACACCATGGATAGCTTTACAATAGTATTGACTATATTCCCTAAGCTGTACTTTACTTTCCAGTAGCTATTTTGTAACTGCCAAGTTTTACTTCTTAATTCACTTCTCTTTTTGTCCCAGGTCTCCACCCCTTTCCCATCTGGCAATCATCATTATGTTTTCTATATCTATGCACTTGCCGTTGTCTTGATTCTTTCTTTATTTGCTTTCTTAGATTCCACAAATAACAGAAATCATGTGGTATTTGTCTTTCTCTGTTTAACCTTTTTCACTTAACTTGATACCCTCTATGTCCATTCATGTTATCATAAGTGGTAAGACTTCATTCTTTTTTGGCTGGGTAATATTGTATTGCATATATGCACCACATCTTTTTGTCCATTCACCTTTTGATTGGAACATTTAATCCATTTAAATTTAAAGTAATTACTGATAGGTATATAGTTATTGCCATTTAATTAATTGTTTTTGAATGATTTTGAAGTTCCTTTCTTATTTTCTTGCTCTCTTCACTTGCATGTTGATGACTTTCTATAGTTTTGTGTTTGGATTTTTTTCTCTTCATTTCTTGTAGATCTTTTAAAGAATTTTGATTTGTGGTTACCATGTGTTTCATATATGCCAAGTTATGTTTATAGCAGTTTATTTTAAGTTAATGGTTGCTTAAGTTTGAACACATTCTATAACTATAATCACTACCATTTTACTCTTGATGTTTATGTTCTTGTTATTTTTTACTTCTTTTCTGTGTGTGTGTATGTATTTGGACCCCTTAATTTACAGTTACAATTACATACAATCTTTCAACTTTTTCCATTTAACTTTTCTACTAATGTCAGTGTTGTTTGATTCATTGTTTTTATTATGTGTTTGCCTTTTTCAGGGAGAATTTTTCTTTGCTATATTTTCTTATTCATATTGTTTTTCTTCTTAAAGAAGTCCCTTTAACATTTTTTAAAATCCTGGTTTGGCGGTGATGAACTCCTTCAGCTTTTCTAGTCTGGAAGTTTTATTTTAAAGTATCAATTTTAAATGATAGCTTACTGGGTAGACTAATTTTGATAATAGGTTTTTGCTTTTCAACACTTTGAATATTTTGTGGCAATCCATTCTGGCCTTACAATTTCTTTGCAGAAATCATTTGACAACCTGTAGGAGCTCCCTTGCACATAACCAACTGCTTTTTTTTTTTCTCTTGCTGCTTTTAAGATTCTCTTTTTGTCTTTAATCTTTGGCATATTAATTATGTTATATCTTGGTAAGGGCCTCTTTAGGTTCATCTCATTTAGGGCTCTCTGTGCTTCCTGGACTTATATGTCTATTTCTTTCACCTCAGGAGGTTTTTACTCATAATTTCTTCAAGTAAGTTTTCAATTTTTTGCTCTTTTTTGTATCCTTCTGATAGCACCATGATGCAAATGTTCTTATGTTTGATGTTGTACCAGCGGTCCCTGAAACTATGCTCTTTTTTTGTTGTTGTTGTTGTTGTTGTTCTGATTGGGTGCTATCTGCTACCTTTTCTTCCAAATCACTAATTTGTTCCTCTGCTTGATCTTATCTACTGTTTATTCTCTTTCTATTGTATTCTTTATTTCAGTTCTTATATTCTTCATTTGTGACTGGGTCTTTTTATGGTTTCTATCTCTTTCTTTTAAATATTTCCCATATCTGTGTGGAAGTTCTCTCTGAGATTATCTTGTCTTCTCCTGAGTTCATTAAGCACCCTTATAAACAGGATTTTGAACTTTGCATCTGATAGATTGCTCATTCCATTTTTTTTGTTTTTTTTTTTTTTTTGCTAGAGAATTTGTTTTATTCTTTCATTTGGAACATATTTGTCTCCTAACCTTGGCTCCTTCCCTGTGTTTGTTTCATATATTAGATAGTACTACTACTTTTCCCATTCTTGGTAGAGTGGCCTTATGTGGTAGGTGTTTTGTGAGGCTCAGTGATGCAGTCTCCATTGTGCCCTGAAAAGGGTAATCCAAGTATGACCCTTGTGTGGTTTGTTTGTGCCCTCCTCTTGTAGTTTAGCTTAGATTGCTATTGGAATATCAGTGGGTGAGATTGACCCTCAGGCCGACTGACTTTGATGGGTGGCCATAACTATAATGGAGAAGCTGTGTGTGGGTGCTGACTCCACAGAACAAGATTTGCTTTAGCAAGTCCTGATGCCTTCTAATTCTCTCTCTGAATGTGTCATCTGTGTCACAAATTGGGTGGTGCTCTAGTGTGGTCTGAAGTTGGCCAGCAGTTATGTTGGCTTTGGGGCCTCTTGGGAGGGGTGTTCCAGTGCAGACCAAGGTTAGCCACTGCCTTGTTTGGTCCTGGACTACCTGGTAGGAGCTACAAAGTGATCTGAGTTTGGTAGTTGCCTGTGCTGGTCTTGGAAGTACCTGGGAGTAATGATGCTATGAACTGAGACTGACTATTACTAGTACCAGGCTTGGGCCCACTTAGCAAGAAATACAAGGCATGCTGAGGTCAGCTGCTCCTTGAGTGGAGTTTGTGAAAATTTGAGAGAGTTTAGGAGAGTCCATAGTGTTGTCCCAAGCTGTCATCCTGTGTGTATTAGCCTCTGAAAGAGGGTCAGGCAAGGTATCAGAGAATCACCAGGGTGGAATGAAAGTGATGTTGCCTTGTTAATGGAAACTCAGACTTGGTATTTTCCTACACCTGCAGGCTGGATGATGGGAGGGCTCAACAAAAGACTAATGATACCTGTATGCACTTTAGTCCCTGGGAGAGCTGCCCCTGTATCCCTAGCTCTGAAGGCAGACAATTCAGTTCCACCCAATATGTCCTAGTATCTTTTGAGACGCTGTCCCCCTGCTGGATCTTAGGGCAACTGTTTTTGAATGAGTTAGTCTGTACTTGGCCCCTTTAAGAGGACATCTGAGACTTTGGCAGCCCTTTGTCCCACCCACACTGAGTCCCTGCTGATTTTTCAGCAAGCCGATTTTTTGGCAAGCTGTTTTGGGGACTCTGCTTCCCAGCACTGGAGCCCTGGGATGGGAGCCCACTGTGGGACTGGAACCACTCACTCCTCAAGGGGACACCTCCGAAACTAAGATATACCTCTTAATTCTCACCTGCCACACGTGGGTATGAGAACAGCTCATTCCATGTCTCCATCCCTACTACCTATCTCAATGTGGTTTGTTCTATATATCCTCAGCTATTGTAGTTATGTTCAGCTAGTTTTCAGGTCATTCTCAGGGGTTGTTTTTCTATAATTTAGTTGTAATTTTGATTTAGGGAGGAGGCAAACACAGCATTTACCTACACCACTGTCTTGACTGAGAGTCTTAAAATAACCTTTAAATTAAATCTTTACACACATAACAGTAAATATTTTTGTAATTATATCTTTAGAATAAATTCTTAAAATAGAATTATTTTTTATGTGGTCCTTCCAGAAGGTTGATCATTTTTTTACCCCCACCAACCTATAGACCAATACCTGCCTTCCCAAACCTTCCTCAATATCAGGCCAGATCAGCTAAAAATGTTAAAACTTTTTAGCAAATTGATAAATTTAAGAAAATGGCATTTCACCTTGACCAGTGTCATTTTTGGTTTGGCATTGTCTTGCAAAACAGAAGGTCACCATTCCCATTCCTGGTTAGGGCACATGCCTGGGTTGTGGGTTCAGTACCCAGTCAGGGCACATACCAGAGGCAACTGATTGATGCTTCTCTCTCACATCAGTGTTTCTCACCTTCTCTTTCTTCCTCCCTTCCCCTCTCTCTACAAATAAATAAATGCAATCTTTAAAAATTAAATGGCATTTTAATACCATACTTATTTGATTTTTTAAGTTGTCACTTTTTATTAATTAAAAGTAATGCTTTTATATGTTTTTTCCCATTTGATTTATTTCTGTAAATTACCTCTCCATGACCATGTTCTAATGAGTTGCTAGTTCTGTTACAGAACAGACCTGGGGGAGGAGGTGAATGATATGCTCTTGCTGAATGAATCCACCCTTGTGCTCCAAGGGTCTCCCACCCTGTACTAGGTTTGCCTTGCCCACCGCCAAGGAAAGACATCTCCCAATGCCAGAGATTGGTGAAAAGGAAAAGGATTATTTATTTAAAGAGTTATACAAACTTAAGGGTAATGACTTAATGTCTTCATTGAAATCCCAAAGTCCTTTAGAATACCCACAAACACACAGTCCTTCCCCCTTTGCCCAGTCTGGGCTACCATATCTCAGGAAAAGAAATAGAAGTCTGTGGCTCTTCTCTGCCCAAGTGGCATGATCCCAAGAAGATGCTCCATGGCTGCTCTACCTGCGTTTAAATCTCAACACCAATCTTCCTCTGTTGCACCATTTCTGACTCCTCCCAAATTGGCTACAGCTGTCAGCATTCCTGTATTTTTCCAGATTTACTGGGCTGCCGTAAGTCCAGGCAGGTGTGGCCCTGTGGTGTGGAGCCAAAAATTTCCAAGCTCTTATGCAAGCTCTGTAACCAGGGGGAGTTTCCTCCCAGTTACATCATGGGTTGAAGTTACTCCCATTCCCCTGGCTCAAAGCATGGCCACAACTGTTTAACATATCTATGAAACCAGCTAAAGGTTATAGATAGTTAAACGACCATTCTAGAGGTTATCTGCAAAACTGTTGCTATTCAAAACAATTCTCAATGGCCCTGCTCCATGTGTCCTATCCTCCAGCTCAGACTTGTGGGGGTGAGGACATCATAAATAAATAAATAAATAAATAAATAAATATTTATATCTATATAAAATTTATTTATATTATTTATATAAAATATATTTCTATTAAATATATATATATATCCCTAATATTTTCTGGACACAGTGTTCTGGACCCCATTACAAATACCTATTTGGGTCCCTGTTGGGAACTGCCCTGCCTGGTTTCAGAAGCTGTAACCCCCCCAAGGCTAAGGCTGAGTGGGCGACCTTCGGACCATACGCCACTAAGGAGACAAAGCTTATCTCCCTGGCAGGAGCGCAGCTTCTGCTCCTTTTACTTCATCCATAACTGGTCCCCAATGCTTGGTTGGTTAGCCAATGATGGATAAGATTCCCCAAGGGGAAAATGACCTAAGACAGGCATGATCACGTGGGAGGCCCCCAAGGAAGGACTTGGGGGGCTACAGCAAAAGGAGGTGATGGACGCTTGCCCCTGGGCTTTGACAAAGCCTGAGTCCTCATTCTGTCTGCAAGCAGTCTCCTAATCTCTTGACTGCCTTACTTCCCCTGCCTGACTTAAGCCTGAAACAATGACAGAGGGCAGTGCAGCCCTGTGCTGGAAAGGGTGGGCTCCCCGGGTGATCAAGCCTGAGAAAGAATATGTAAAATCCTGTGAAACCTTCTTTGCTAAGAATGTTCTGAATTAAATGATAAGGGTCTAGGCAGGAAATGAGTTTGTTTCCCAAAGTTTTGTAGCCCTTTAGCCAATAGACCTTGCCTCAGAATAGGCCCTCAGAGTTCTTTGTATGTTATCTATTGTTTGATCCTTACTGCCTGACAATGATTAATGATCTTTACCTGTATTCCTGTGCAAAATGAACCCAATAAAAGCCCACTGAGGAAAAGGCTGTTGGCCCTTCTCCTTTGAGAGACTGACCACCTTTCCTCCCCAAGCAGATCATGTCTTGGTAGACTTAGTCTCATCCGTGGTGGCTGGGGGTGCCCTGTGGGTGGAGCCACGCCACAGGTCCCCCTCTTGGCTGCACCCTGTTACAGTCCTTTTCTAAGTGGCTTATAGAAATTATTTTCTTTACCCTCTGTCTTACAAATATCTTCACAGGCTTTTGCTCCTCTTTTTACTTTACTTAAAGTTTTTTATTTGTCTAGGAATATTTTTTAGTCTAATTTTAAAATGTTACCTAAAACTTCTCAATTTTATCATGTTTAAGTGGCCCAAATTTATTTTTAATCACCAAGATTATTTCAGATCTTTAATAATTTATTTTAATGCTTAAATTTTTCCAACTAGATTCCTTTTGAGTAAGTAGTGAGATAAAGCTTCCATATTATTTTTTCCAAATGGCTAGGCAGTTGTCCCAATACCCTTTATTGAATAATACATCTTTTCCACAATGTTTTGAAAGGCAATCTTTATCATATCTTAAATTTATAGTTTTTCACTATCTCTGCTTTCTCAGAATAGGGAGTTATAGGTAAGAGATAAGAAACTAAGGAAGAAAAAACATAAAACAGAAAATACAGTGATTAAAGTAGATCAGGAAAAAATAAAATAATGTTTACAGTATACTAAAAACTAAGCATCATATTTTTATGCTTTCTCTGGTTACAAGATAATATTTTTCCTTTGTTGACTAGGCTCCAGAAAATTGGAAGTATTGTTAGCCTATTCATGAGACTTGGATTCTTACTGCAAACAGTGTAGGATAAATAGATGAACATCTGTCATCATTTTTATTAATCTTGGTTTGTTAGCATTTTTTGGCATTGGGAGAACAAAGCATCTTCAAAAACTCTTGTCAATTATAGGTAAACAATACATCCAATAGTACTCTGTTGCTACTATATACAACACTCCACCACCACTACCACCACTTATATTCTGAGTATTTTTATTTCTGCTTTTATGAATAAGGTCAATTTCAAAAGAAAATAATAAATTTTTCTGTGGTGGATGTGATGAAAATTAAAAGTAGAGGGAGCTACATAGGCATTACCCATCTCTAAGTACCTATGGACAAACTTTGATCCGCCTTGAGAAAATATTTCAGATTCAGAAGCAAATGGGACTACTCAAGAAGACCTGCAAATGGACCTACTGAGAAGCAAATGGACCTACTGAGAACCTGAGAGTAACAACTTCTGCTTTTGAGGTCCTCAAGACCACATGTGGTTCAGAGTCTAGAGGATAGCCTTAAACACTGTACAGAATCCGGCACCTTACTGGAGCTGAAGTGACTGGAAAACCCAAGGAGCATCAGCTCACATTCTTGGTGGAAGTATTTATTTCTCACAGCACTAGCAAGTCTTTTCCAAGAGTCTATTTTTGATAGCATTTGTAGAAAAAGGTGATATGGAGTGGGAGAAAAAAATGAGACATAGGAAATTCAATGACTATAACTGAACTTTTTCTTTTGGTCACATTTAAAATACTTGTTTGATCCATTAATTTACCGATGAACACTTAGGTTGCTTCTAGCACTTGGCTATTGTAAATTGTGCTGCTATGAACATTGGGGTGCATAGGTTCTTTTGGATTGGTGTTTCGGGTTATTGGCATATAATCCCAGCAATGGAATTGTCGGGTCAAAAGGCAGTTCCATTTTTAGTTTGCTGAGGAAATTCCATACTGTTTTCCAGAGTGGCTGCAGCAGTCTGCATTCCCACTCACTTCCCACCCTTGATCCTACCCATCTTTGGTTTTCTCCATGTGTCCTTCATACATGTTCCTGAAAACCCTTCCCATTTTTTCCCTCATTATCCCCTCCTAGCTCCTGTCTGGTTACTGTCAGTTTGTTCTTAATTTCACTGTTTTTGGTTATATTTTGCTTGCTTGCTTGTTTTATTGATTAGGTTCCACTTATAGGTGAGAGCATATGATATTTGTGTTTCACCACCTGGCTTATTTCATTTAGCATAATGCTCTCCAGATCCACCTATGCTGTCACAAAGGGTAGGAACTCTTTCTCTCTTTATGCTGCATAGCATTCCTTCATGTAAATGTACCATAGTTTTTTGATCCACTCATTTACTGGTGATGGCTGGAGTGGGAGAGTGTTGGGGGAAAAATGGAGAGAACTGGGCTTGAACGGCAACAAAAAAAAATAAAGGAAAAAAAGATACCTGTTTGTAGGAACTCAGGGAAAAGCTAGGACAGAGGCCAAGCACCTTTACTCTTTATGTGAAGGCTTTCAAAGTAGTAGATATTTCAAGTCACAAATATTTGGAAAATGAGTGACTGAACAAACCAATGAATACTCATTACTATAAAAATAACCCCTCTTAACACTTTAAGCAAATGATCTCATTTGTGCTGAATATTAAAATTCTGCAAATTAGCCCAAAGTACAAAATTAATCTTCAAAATTTATGTTAGAAATTGTTAGATAATTATTGGTACTTTATTTTATTTTTTAAATATTTATTTATTTACTTATTTTTAGAAAGAGTGTAAGGGAGGGAGAAAGAGAGGGAGAGAAACATCAATGTGTGGTTGCCTCTTGTCCACCCCCTACTGGGGACGTGGCCTACAACCCAAGCATATGCCCTGACTGGTAATCAAACTGGTGACCCTTTGGTTTGCAGGCAGGCACTCAATCCACTGAACCGCATCAGCCAGGGCAAAATAATTGGTACTTAAAATGATTATTTTTGTGGGAGGGAAAATGCAGACAATTGTAATTGAACAACAATAAAATAATTTTTAAAATGATCATTTTTATCATGTTTCAGCATCTACCACTGGAGCTTAATCACTTCCTAATATCATTTTCTCTGAAAGCAAAATTTCTAGTAATCATAAAATAAGAGATTGGGTGGTAGAACTCCTCAGCTCAAAGGTCCTGAGTGAAGTTCAGGGAAAATAGGACATGAATGTATTAGGAACCTGGAGTTAATATTGTTTTGTGTAAGCAGAAAGAAACAGGGGGAAAATGGGCTGTTAGCCATTTCTAATTTATGTCTTAGAATCCATAGTGACTTGATATCTAAGTTAATTCTCATAAGAGAGAAGAAATTGATGTGACAATCATACCCAATATGACTAATTGATAAAGTTCCTTGATAAACAGTACTTTGCTGATTTTGTCACAGTGTAGAGAAATGCAATTCAAGGTTCCTTTTGAGATACACACAAACAAAAAAACAGTTTAAACAGCTCTTGAATCTGTATTATCCTGAGGTAACTAGAAGGTTTTATGCAATTTGAAGAGGAATTTACTATTACAACCCTAGAGAAAATATTCTTAATATTTGTCAGAATATTTATTAAAAAGTGAGATCCTTAATAATGTTTCTGCACTTTTAACTGTTTTCCAAAAAACCCTGACTTAAATAATTACAACTTTAATTAACACATAAAACAAATGATAATGTTAAAGTATTTGAACAAAATGCCCTCCAGAAAGGTTGGCATTGATTTAAACCAGGTGAATACTACGTTCGATCAGGGATGGATGATCTAGGCACACAAGGCTACAAGAATTTTGTGAATTACTGTGAATTATATCCAGCACAAATGGTGAATAAAGGAATGGAAACAATATAACTCAAAAAGCAGGTTGATACATTTTTCCTAGCACAATGTTTTGAAGCAACAGTGGGTGGATTTTGAGACAACCAAATTGAAATTATTAGGGATTTATAAAGATTTTTTAAAGCTCAAAAACTACATATGTGATATCCTTTACCAGGAGCAGTTGTTGGTTTAATGGCTTTAAGAATTTCGAGGCTTTCCACCATTTTAAGCTACTGGCTACTGTGTAGATGATGGTTTTAAAGCCTTCTTCCTTGTACTAAAACAATGGATTCAGAAAAAAACCCATACCCTAAATAAAAATGTTAATGAAAACAGTCTCTCTTAAATGAAGATATCCTCCAAGACAAGTTTCCTGAAGGAGAAACACAAACTCAACATTTTGAGTGCAAAAAACTGACTACAATCTAAGTGTAAATGCTAAGAAAAATTTACTTATGCCAGAATTGTTATTAGGATTGTTTTATTTTGTTTTTGATATTGGTGTTCTGGTTATAAGGCTCATGAATTGATAATTGCCTTAACCCTAGTTTTCCCATAATCCCTTTTACCTTGAGGGCAAGATTTTGCAGATCCCAAGGTTTTTCAGAACACACATCTAAACTTCCACTTGAAATAGCTGTTCATTGTCCCTTTTTTTTAAAAAAAAAATATTTATTGGGATAACACTGGTCAATAAAATTATACAGATTTCAAGTCATTTGTATATTACATTGTGTGTCCACCACATAAAGTCAAATCTTTTTCCATCACTGTGTATTTGATCCCCTCTACCCATTGCTAACCCCCAACCCCCTTCTTTCTGGTAACATCATGTTGTTGTCTTTGTCTATAAGTTTTTGTTTGTTTGTTTTTTTCTTGTTGGTTCATTTGTTGCTTTCAGTTTTATATTGCACACATGCATGACAACCAAAATGTTCAACAGATGATTGGATAAAGATGTGGTTCATATATACAGTGAATTACTACTCAGCCATAAGATAAGATTAAATATTGCCATTTTGCAACAACATGGATGGATCTTGAGAATATTATGCCAAATGAAATTAGGCAGAAAAATTCAAGCACCTTATGATTTCACTTATATGTTCATTGTCTCTTGAAGTGAGTTAATTGCAAGGCTGCCCGCACTTGGGCTGTGAACCTTTCCTCACCAGGATGTAGAGGTTTATTTTTCTTCACAATAGGCCATCTTGTGGCCAGAAGTGCAGGGACATAGCTATCCTTTGTGGGGTTTGGAGTACGTTTTGCTAACATGCAAAAAGTTGCAGCATAAGGTGTGGAGCAGCCTTAGTTGTGATAGTTGCTTAAATATTTTGGGTATCTCAGAAGTTATCTCCTACTTCTTTTGTATTGTTCTGGAAATGCAGTAAATACAAATGGAGTGGATAAATCTGTATACTAAGCAAATCCTGCTGTTAGAGATAAGAGTTTATCCTGAAAATGCTGAATTTTAGCAGGCACTGTGTGCTCTGGCACCATCCAGCGATGCTCATGATAAAAATGCTACATTCCCTCACTCACGATATTCCACTCACTCTTCCTTCTCATTTCTGCTCCAACAATGTAACCAAGGATGGCCAATGTTACATATACAAATACTGACAAAAGCCCTCTAGGAAAATATAAAACTCAGTTTATATGCAGTAAATTGTCGCAGAAGTATACTGCTTATTATATACTGCCAACAGAATTTTAATTTTTGAAAGATAAAAACAATATATTTTTAAAGGCAATAACAAAAAACAAGAAATGTCCCTTTTTACTTTCTACCAGAGATGTTAAACTAAGCCAAGATGAGTATGGCTATGAATGTTCTGTGTATTGTGCAGAGGTGGTCATCCACTTCTATGATAAGATTGATCTGGGCTCCCCAACATGAATGTAAAATTAGCATAGAAGGTGCTGATTGTCTTCCTTCTTTGAAGCCTATTCTGTCCCTGTGAAGTTTTTACATCCTTTATAGAGTTGCTATAATTACCATCAACATACCATCTTAAACTCTGTCATTTATAGAGAATCAGCATAAAATAATTCATTTTTTAATAAATAATACCAAAGTTGTTTTTTGATTTTATTTTTGTATTTCTCTTCTGAGCAATGTCTGAAGCTCTGATAGAAATCATTTAAAATATACTGAGGATGTCTGTAAGTTAAATAGATAATGTAAAAATAGTTATTGAACCAGCATATTAGCTGTTAGCCTTTCTATTTGCTTATCATACAATGAGAGCTGGTATTTACTTTTTATTCTATGAAAGACAGACCCACTTTCTGTCTCCAAACAGTTAAAAGAATTAGATGAGAAATTATGCTAAATGAACTGTACATGGTTTGATTAGTCTAGCTGAGGAATATAGTTTCTGAGAAAAGAGTCATCAACAAGCTGAGTTAAAATGTATTCTTATTAAATAATAAATTGAAGTCATAAATGCTGCATACAGTACCACATACGTGTGTGTTACCTTGTTAGCAAGACAATAAGTATTTTAATTGACTGACTAAGATGAGTTATTTTAAATCCATCCCATTTAACATTACAACATGGGAAAGAGGATCTATTTAAATGGATCACAAATTATATATAAAGTAGAACAGATTTTTATTGTACATATCACAATATTACTTGTTATGATCTTTACACCTCAAAAGGTTATTCTCATATATAGAGTCACTTCATTCTTATCACAGACAGGTAGAACAATGTATGTTCTGATATAATTTTTGCACCAGAAATTGACCTAATGAAAATATCAATTTTATAACATAAAAGAGGAACATAAATAATTGTGCAATTTATTTATATTTACACACATATATATGTGTATAAATAGTGTTTGTGGCTACATAAAAAGGAATTTCAAAATCATAAATATAAATGTAATGCATTTTTGTTACTATGTGAAAGAATAAAAGTAGCCCAGTATTAGAAATAAAAAAAAATCACAAGGACAACCATATCAGTTTTCAAGCAGACTGAGTATATTTGCAAGCTCTAGGACAGTTTAGAACCAAATGTTTAGTTTTCATACAAGTTGTTTATCACTTGTTGAGGTGTGTATGGTGTAACCTGGAGACTTGTATGTGAAGTAATCTGGAGACTTTGTTTTGCAAAATATGTCAAGAAAAATAAATGAAGTGGAAAATCAAGGTGTTGTACACATGCTTCTACATTTTATCTATGATACTAAAAGATGGGTTACAATGGGTGCTTCCACAGTACCATGAAGAGTAAAACCATACTTCAAGCCAATCTGTAACTATTTTATTTTAATTTGAAAGTGTTATTCTATAATCATTTTCACAATTGTGAGAGTAGATGTAGTGTGTACTGGTATATTGTTGATATTTTACTGAATTTTCATAAGAAACAAAAAATTTAGAACAGAAAACTAGATAATCTGAAGAGATAAAACATTACCATTGGACAGTGAGATATCCATGGGCATTGATCTATGAATACCACTGAAATGCAGAAAATATTTCCCCACCTTGACTTTAGATGATATGTAGACAAAGAAGGCAAGATAAGCAAATAAACTAAAAACTTGCAACATTTAATAATATAAATGATTGACACCATGGATTGGTCAGTATCATGGATGCTTGTCTGAGTCCTTTACTTATTAAAAAAAAAATAAGTAAAGTTAAAACAATAAAACAACAGCAAGCTTGGATGTGCAAGCTTGGATTTAAAAACAAAGTCTTTCTTTCTCTTTTCTTTCCTCTTTCCTTTTCTCTGCCTGGCTCCAAGCACACCTTTCCAGCTCATTACTGCAAATCATTTGAATTCCAACACACAATGTCACCTGCTCTGTAATCTGATTACTTTACAGAGGAATTAGTATGTATATTTAATGTAGAAGGGTTTTAATCTTGATGAAAATAATCCTAAGGAACTGTGATAGGGCTGCTCATATGTCTGGCAGATATGCCAGTAACATGCTAATAAATGACAGCTGATTTATGTATCTGGATTCTTTTATTTATAAAAATAGCAAGTGGACTGATTTTTGATATTAATAATACAAGTGAATCCACTTTGATTAGACTTCTGTGGAGAGCTGTGCATATCCGGCATTACAATTAAATCTTGTGATGTGGAATGGGAATGACATGCTAATGAAGCAAGCCAGTGAGCCTGAACCAAGAGTGTCCAACATCATTATGAGATATCTTAGATGAAGAGTAATTATAAGAGGAACACTGAAATGTCATTAAAAATCTTCACTAAGAGATTTAACCTACTATTTTGTACTAATGCTAGAATTTTTTTTAGCAACATAACTGAACACAAAGTTCCCTTTCGGAATTTACAGAAAAAAGGTTTTTAAATAGGTCTGGGTTTAAGAAAAGATATAATCTAGTATCCTAATTTAATTTGATACATCAAAATTCAATGGTGGTAGTAATTGAAATCTCTTTTTAATAATTTCAGATGAATTAGCAATTAGGGCTTGATCCTATTTCCATGAAATTTATTAAAATTGAGGGTTGAAGCCCTTGAAAATTTTTAATTCTTTTCACTCCATTAGCACAATACATCCAGTTTAAATGACTCTGTCAGTATGGTGCATTCCTTGTTTATTTATGAGAATTTGTTTCAAGGAAGCTCGAAAGAGGTAATGTAATGAATATTCATAAAATATAGCTTATAATATTCAAGAAATAATTCAAGAAAGCTCTCAAAGCCTAACTTCTCTTCCTTTTGGGGGGGAAAAACTCTACCTTCATCTGCAGAACTCTATTTTCTTCAGACCAGTTCTTGGGCTCTTCCCATATGTGACTTCATTATGTCACTGGCCTCCATGGGAAGAAGACTTCATCATGACAAATTGCAACCAGGCACTATTAAAACAGAACATGTGAAAAGATGAAACAGAGTAACTCTTAACATTATAATATATGAGCTTGAAACATTGACTCCAACTTCATATATCCAGGAGCCTGAGTATAAGAAAATGTGACTGAAATTGTAGTACCTTTCACACTGCCTTGGTGCCCAACAGGAAAAACACAATGCTTCTCAGTGTCAATAATAATAAAATAATAACAATAATAATAATAATAATAATAACTAAAAAGAAGTTACACTAAATCTGAAAGACCAAAAGAAATGTGCCAAGCATTTGTTCCACTTCTTTGGGCTATTGGTGAAAAATGCAATTATGCTTAACAAAAAGCACCATAGAACTGGTTGCCATCACTCTGAGGCATAAATATGTTTCTGTTCCAAATATGTAGCATTTTCTGAATGTTTGTATCTCTTATGTGCAATTTGTTCATTGTATCGTTCTGGAAAAACCAGGTCTTGGCTGGATAATTTTGAGAAGGTAAATAGTATTTTCTGACTGTGAGCTTCTATTTCTGAAGCTGAAGCAGAAAACTCACAATTTATTTTTTTGAGGAAATGTTACCAAGACAGGCCTTGCCTATTTGCCTATTTGCCTTCATCAATTTGATCTTATACAAATTAGATCTCCTCATTGTTTAATGAAACAAACTCCCTGAAGATACATCTGTGGGAAATGGATGTCTTTTGAAGGCATTGAAGGTTCTATAAAGGGAATAACACTGTCTAAAATCCTTATAGAAAACCCCAGTGTTTTCTAGTTAGTTAAATTTTATTCAATAAGTTTTTATTCTTTATATACAGTTTAGTGTAGAAGATGGGCATATGGCAATACTTCACTATAGTATTTTAAGAGCTGAGAGAAATATGCCCCTGTTGCTATGGAAGTGTCTGGAGTAGACCATTTGAGTAATGAGGCACCCTGGAGGATAAAGTGCCAAGCTAGAGATAGCCAATATAGGTGGTGACAGAACAAGTTGAAAAGGGCACTGCAGGGAGAAGAAAAAACATGACCAATCATTCAGAACCCTGAATTTGAATGGTGTGTATTGTAAAGATACTGGGGATGGCATCTGGCAAGGATGGGTACCAAATGTGAGTACAACATGGCCTTACTATCACACAGGACACAGATGAAGAAAGAAGTAGCTATAAGTGCCAGATCTCAGTGTGCCTTATATATTATGTTAGGCAAATTAGACTTTATTTGGAAATTGATGAGCTGCCATTGAAGGATTTTAGGCCTCAGGAAACCATGATCAAGCATACATTTTAGGTCAATACCTCACTTTCCCATTTTAACTTTTACTTGAACAGTTATGACTCTTGAATGCCCTTCTCAGATTCAACAGATTCAGTTTTAGGTACTTTTATAACTCTGATGGAAATTCAGCAGTATTTCAACCAATAATCCTGAAATAGTTTGAGGAGTATCAAGCTATCTCAGGTTCTCATAATGGCAGTTCCATTTATCCTGCAACACTGTTCTAGCTTCTTTAATATACTTAACCATTCACAACTGTTTTGTGCATATTAATATTCAAGAAAGCAAGACAACCCTGGGCAAGATAGTCAGTTCAGATCCAGCTGAAGCCCTTTCACTGAAGTCAATTCTGCAGATGAGCTTCAGCTTCCAGTCTTTCAGGTACACAAACATTTTTGCCCCAAAATCACTCCAGGAAGAAGGAACACAAGAGACTTTGCAGAGAAAGGATTATACATTTGCAGAGCACAATAGCTAATGCCTTTTACATGCCCGTCACTTGATTTTTCATGACACTACCTCTGAACATTGACCAGTGTGGAAATTTGAGGAGGATGGACAAGAGTAAACAAAAAACAAAGAAAAGAATCAAATAATATCAACACTGAGAAAAAGAGAAGTCTAATAACACAGCTTAAAGAAAAGGACAATAGCTGTCCATTAGCTGTCTTACCAATGACCTTCAAAAGTCATTCCTGAGATCATTAAATGCACAGGATTTTTAATATGAAACATTTTCTACTTGCCTCCAATTTTCATTTTACTCATGTTTAACAAGCTAAGAAGTATAAAAAAATCTATTGCATTTAATTTAAAAAGTAAACAGGCCCTAGAGTGGCCTCTTAAGTACAATTTGAGCACTTTTCTGCCACTGGAAGGCTTTATTCAATTCTGTTGTACATTTTTCCACCTGGCCTGCTTATCTGGGGGTTCCAAGGTAAAAGTTTCCAAGTACTTTCTTGATAGTGGGGGAGAGAGGTGGAATGGAAAGGAAATAGGGAAAGATTTGGGAATATTGTCTAACTATTAAAAATGAATTACAGAAAGAGGGGAGAAAAGAAGAAGAAAATATGTGCAAAAGAGGGGAACCTCACAAATGACCTAAGAGCCAGAAAAAGTTGAAACATAAATTAGGTAGAAGGAGCCCTTCATCAGTGGCTCAAATAAGATAGCAATCTTTTCCCATCACCCATCTTCTTCCTTCTCCTTCCTTCTACTACTTAATGAATTTTGCCCCATGATCTGTCAAACATATTTATTTCTTGAAGATGTGAACTAAGAAATTATAATCAGAGGATATTTGATCTGGGAACTATAAGATGCAAGAGAGAAAATTTAAGATATAATTTGGAACTATCCAGGGGTGTCCAACCTGCGGCCTGTGGGCCGCATGCAACCCAGGATGGCTATAAATGCTGCTCAACCAAAATCATACATTTACATAAAACATTATGAAATTTTTCTGTGATTACATGTCATTATGTATTTAATGTGTGGCCCAAGAAATCTCTCCTTCTTCCAGTGTGGCACAAAGACACCAAAAGTTTGGACACCCCTGATTGTGAACAATGACATTCAGATATAAGAAAAAAAGATCAGCCCTGGCTGGTGTGGCTCAGTGGATCGAGTGCCATCCTGTGAACCAAAGGATTGCTGGTTCGATTCCCAGTCAGGGCACAAGCCTGGGTTGCAGGCCAGGTTCTTAGTAGGGGGTATGTAAGAGGCAACCACACAATGATGTTTCTCTCCCTCTCTCCCTCTTTTCCTGTCTCTCTAAAATTAAATTAATAAAATCTTTTAAAAAATGCTTGAAATAAAAAAAGTCAAGTTTGTGAGTAGGGTTGAAGTTAAGCAATTTTGTTATTGCCATGAGAACATACAAGAGCTACCCAGGAGGACAGATGCATGGAAAATCAGGTCAAGATCTGCAAGACTGTCCTGGGGAGCCCACCTAACTCAGTTATCCCTCAGATGTCTTAAATGCCTATACTGAATCAATATTAACTGCTGTGTGAGACTGAGAGAGATTTGTGGTTTTAGCTTCTTCAACTTTTTTTTTAATACAAACAATAGCTAACTGGTGCAGAGAAGAAAAAGGTACAAATTGGTCAAGATCGAGAGTCTCTTTCAGTACCTCTTTCCTTCCCCAAAACTTAGTTATTAAGGGAAACTTTTTAAGGATGAAGGGTAAACAATAGCTTAGATGTTGCATGGTAGGCAACTTCTGACAGCTAACTTTTAAATCAAGGGCTAATTCTTAACACTATTATGCTTCACACATGATGCACTTCTCTTTAAAAAATATATGAAGAATATTTTATAAGTACATCTTCAAAATTTGACTTACTATCTTATACTCTGATACCTGCCAAATTATTTAATTTTGTTTTGGCCATCATCCTATGTTTATTCACATCATAATACAGATGGAGGTAGGTGGGAAAATCATTAAAAAACAGGTTAAGAATAATTCAGTTCCATCTTATTGCTCAGTAAAATAAATAACTTAATCTGAGGGCTTTGTAGCTAATGTTATGACTCCCTGAGCTGTGATGGATTATGTCATCTGAAAATATGCAATGACTGTTTTTCCAATACAACTTTTTAAGTGGTACTAGAATAGTGTCAAATTAAAAAGATTTTGATGTTTTAAATCCAGTCATCAGCACTAGGTCCTATGTTGTTTGTAAGAGATGCTTTACTTAGCCTACTAGAACGTGTCCAGGTGAAAAAAATCACAACCCTTAATCTTTAGGTTATATTCCACTTATGAGTTTTAAAGCTACTTGTTCATGACTGCTCACCAATTGTTGAAATGTTCATAGCTGATTGTGGCACAGCTATTATAGAAATAATATATTTTTATCCTGTCTTTGATATTTTTAGATTTAATTATCTCAGGTACAATGTCTGTAGAAAACCACTTAATTACTTATCAATCAATATTTGTGGAAGAACTTAGCCAGACATTATCAAAGATATAGAAAATGAATAGTTATGGCCCCTATGCCAAAGGAGTTTGGAATTTGGTGGGTGAAAGCTGGATCAAAATATATGGAAAGTTAAATTACAGATGTGGC
This sequence comes from Trachops cirrhosus, assembly GCA_028533065.1. Taxonomy (NCBI): domain Eukaryota; kingdom Metazoa; phylum Chordata; class Mammalia; order Chiroptera; family Phyllostomidae; genus Trachops; species Trachops cirrhosus. The sequence goes on along the minus strand of CM052549.1, from coordinate 54,763,529 downwards.
AACAACTCTTGAAATGTCAAAGATGAGTGTACAGTTAGGAGCCAATTCTTTGGTTTAAATTACTAGTCCTGCTGGTTCTGGGAAGGGAGGGAGCACTGAGCTTTTGGGTGATCTGGAAATACTTCCTGAAAGAGAAAGACTGGGCACTGGACCTTGAAGGTTGGATAGGATTTACTAGGTAAGGAGTGGGTAAAAATAATGCAATTGAGAAATAACTTTGACTTACTCCATCAATCAATTCTATAAGTTCTTGAAAGCATTAGGAAAACTTTTATATTAAGATAAGTTGCGTTGGTAATTATAAAAACACCTATACCTAAAAATATTTCAAATGTTTATTATTCTATTACTTATTATACTATCTTTGTTAGTTTTCCAGGGCTGCTGTACAAAATACCACAGACTTAAACAGTAGAAATGTATTTTTTCACAGTTCTGGATACTGGAAATCCAGTCAGTCCCAATCTCTCTTTTCCACAACTAATTCCTTTATCAGAAAGCTACTCCATTTCATTATCAGATGGAAGCCTTCCACTATCTACTAGACCATCATTATAGGCTGGAATCTCCTCTAATTTTTAAAACTTGCTGGTACTGAATTCCAGCCACAGACATTTTGTTTTAAAAGTACCCCAGGAAAATCCAATGTGCAGCAAAGTTTGTGAACCACTGTGCAGAAGAAAGGGAAAGCTTCTTTACCCTCTAGGGATCAGTGACTTGGGTGTGAAGTTAATGCATTTAAAATCATAGTCCTGGTGTTGGTAGAGTGTACTTTGTAATCCTAAAAATAATTCTATCCAAATAAAGATAATTGACCCTAAAGATCTATTCCGGACACTTGGCATTTCAAAGCTGGCAGACACGTGCTGTTATTTCTAGGAGAAGTGGATAACAATACTTTGCTTCATTTCATAAAGATGTAGTGAAATAAAATTTGGAAATACTAACCTTCATGTACTTCACCCCTTCCATAACCTGTTGAGAGCAATTGTGCCAGTAGTGTAAACAACTCTGAGACATGTGCCATAGAGTAATGTAAACAACTCTGAGACAAGCACAGTAGAATGATATAAACAACCATGAGGCAGGCGCAGCAGAGCAATGTAAACAACCCTGAGACATGTGCAGTAAAAAGGTAGGAAGATCACTCCCAAAGAGAGCATGCACAGGAGGGATGTTGGCTAAGCAAGAGCCTTGGAAGAACTGTAAGGACTCGGGATTTTAGCAACAGTTCAATGCAACTTCTCTGCAGGATGAGTTCACGTTGGGAGCACCTGGTGACTGGTTGTCACTGGACCTCCTGACCTTGAGACTCTGCCTTGGAAGATGCCGACCATCATCCACTGCTTCCCGTTTTGAAAGAATCACCTTGAACTTGGACTCTTGGACTTTAAGGTCATTACCCCCCTATAAACTGATATTGATGGTGTTATATGCATGGTTAATCTTGTGTACATAACTGTGTGAGTTAAACTTTGTTTTGCAGCAAAGCATATTGGTGTGTGGTCTCTGTCATTCCTTGGTGCCAGGGCAGCAGAGACCACCACAAGGTGGCCTGACATATATGAAAGACTATATCAGAACAAACAAGAAGTCTCTTGGGCATAATCATTCAGTTTATTCACGAGAGATATGTAATAGTGGTGAACATGGTGACTGGGCCTCAGGGACTAATTGATAGCGCATAACATAACTTACCCTAGTCTGAAGATTCCTCATAGTCTTGGGGAGAATCAGAATTGTTAGGGCAGGAATGCAAAACACTTAGCTTCCTTTGACTCCAAGCTATGCTCTTGCAAATTGAAAGGGAAGGCCTCAAAGGGTGTGGTATTTAGACAGTCTACCATTATAAAGAAGGATACATAAAATATCAAGGAGAAACTGAGACAGAGTCCATAAGCTACTTTATCCTTGGAACCAAATTTTATCAACTGATCTCATTGCTATTAAGCAAAGGCTTTCCATGGATCATGGCTTTCACTGACTCCAGCCCCTCCAGGACAGGATCCCATGCCCTGAGACCCTCTTCAGTTTTATCACACCCTTTAATAATGGCTCAGAACACTCAGAAGCATCTTCTAAAACAGAGGAGGTATGCGTCTTGACTCTCATGGTAATAGTGTTGGTGTGCAGCAGAAAGTGGGTTGGGACAGCTTATGAGGAAAATATTTATATTTTATAATTATAAAATATATGTATATTATATATATTATCTATATCCAGAGTAAATGAGTCATGAAGCAGCAGACAGCAGTGTCATTTTAACAGACACATATCAAATTTTGCACATTTGTGTTTAGTGCCATATAGAATAATACAGAGAAAAAATGGTCTTCTTGATTATATTCCTCCATTAATGCAAACATAGTCACATTACTAACTACTCTTAGTTATAAAAACTGCTTTTAAGTACACTTTTCCCAAAAGCATTCATAGTTTTCAAGGAATTCTGCTACAATGTAGATAATAAAGGGCTAATATTAAGAAATAAAAGAGAGTAATACTATTGGTGAGGCTATTTCTGTATCTCAGAACTGGTTACATGTCCCTTTGATCGCAGTAGACTTTTCAAGTAAACCTTGTGTACTAAAAATTTTAAAATATATTTTAATATTTCCATATATTTATAAAGTTGATAAATATAATCAGCCTTTGTTCTGCCCTCTTTCCTAATCTTCAAACTAAAGGTGAATCGTATATGTCTGGCATTCAAGAAACCTAAAGGAACCCAGGGAAAATATTATCAGAAATATCAGTTAATAAGGTGTTAGCAATGCAAAGAGAAAAAAATTGAAGATCGTTATAAAATAGAAGTTCATGAAGTCATGCCATCAAACACATCATTCTAATCATGTTCCCAGTATACTATTTCTTATGCCCTAAATTGCTGGGGCCATATTGCTATATTTTAAGCAAAAACTCTTCCTGAACTAGTCTTTATCATGATTTCATCTTGAAAATATCTGACACTGCTATTCAAGTAGGAATGTACATAGTGTACAGGTTAGTCATTATGTTGAAAATCCTCAATTCAAAGTCATAACCACAAATTTAACTTTGAGGTCTAGTTAGTACTTTAAAATCTTTTACCTGGTATAACACTTCTGCATGGTCTACTCATTCAGGAAGATGCTGTTAGCTTCATCTCCACCCCTCAGAACTGACTGCATTCCTAAAGTCCACATTACAAATGATTTATGCCTCAAACTAGTACCACCGACACTCGTTTCCGCCTTGAATTTATAGAGCTATAATGTGCTATCCACAGATCAAACTCCTCAAAGGTATCACAATGCTCTGAATCTTTTCATTCAAGTTTTTATCTTCCTCTGACACAGTACCACATATGTTGTACTTTGAGGATGGTTATCATTTGCCCCCCTGTGGCCCAACCCTTGACACATTATTCATTTGTTCTTAATATGGTTTTCTTCCTTTTTTCCCCTAAATTCACAGGTTCTTCTTTTTATTATAATTCAAACACCATTCCTAGAAAAGCAGATTTGACAATTGACAGCAAAGACTTCACCTCATACCTTCTCAGGAGAGACCAGTGAAGAACATATCACTTTCCCTAAATAGTAAAAGAGTTCAGATTTTCTGCTGCTAGTTTTTGTTTGATCTTGGGAGAAATGTTGTACATCCACATTAAGACATTCAGTATAAATGGTTTTAGCTGTTCCTGACAACTATAGAACATGGTTTCACTACATTAACCTTGAACCCTACCCAAGTATCAGGAAATAGCTTGCATCCAAAGATAGTATCTGTTAGATATTAAGTAGTAAGTATATCTTATTAATTAATACATTATATTTTAAAGAGAATTTTAAAATTTCTAAATAACACACTAGCTGCTTTTTTCCATGTGTTTATTTATAATAAAAGTGCCATCAGATTACATAGCAAATGTATTATCTGGCCAAATCAATTTTTCAGTTAAGTGAGCTAAAGTGTTATCCAGTATTCACCACAATGTTGAATTTAGTTCTTGTCGTTTTTATATTTCCTTCCCTTTCTGAGTTGCCTTTAGATGAGAAAACATCAAGTCATTTCTTGATGATGAAAGATATTTCCACAACAGTAGATTATTTCCTTCCATCTCTCCTTTTGTTTTGCTGTATCTTGTACACTCCTACCATAATTCAAGAGCAGGGTGAACCATCACCTCCTGTTTAATACCATCACTGAGTCTACATGCAATATGTTTTTCGGTCCACATATAGTAGTTTATCTCTACATTCCCATATTATGTTACAAATTTTCATTTTTATCATTTTGTTCTCTAGTTTATGAGATTAGGAAAGACACTTCAGTGGTAACAAATAAACCCTCAAACCCCAGTAGCTTAACACAACAAAAGTTTCTTTTGCCTCACCATCTGATGAAGGTGGGATAGGCCTCATCCACCCTGTAGATCTACTTTTTGAAATATGTAGCTCCCAAGAAAGAAGTGATAGCTAAAAAGTGATAGTTTTTAAGGGTCAGGACTGGAAGCTGTTTACATCATACTGCCCACGTTGTATTGACCAAAGCTCAGTCACATGACCACACTTAATTGTGTGGGAGTCTGAGAAATGCCATCTATCTGGGTGCCCAGGAAGAGTAAAGGGTATATGAATACATAGCATTTTTATAGTGACAATATTCTTTTATGATTTCATTTCCTTTCTAGTTTCTATGATTGTATTTGACACATAATGAGTACTTAATACAAGTTTTTGAGGGAAGAACTTTTTTAAAAATATCTTTTTGAAAGAATACCATTTTGCAGTATCCTATCAGGGGTGGGAAGATGTAATTAATCCCTATTTCCTGTTAGTTGACATGTGAGGATTTAATGCTGCTTCAGTTTGATGTCATTCTCTTAGAATAAAAATGTAATTTCCATTACTGTAAGAGAAAGTCAGTTTAGGATTCTTTCTTTTATTTTTTCCTCTATTTAACAAAAGCAATAAGAAATGATGAGATACTGTGTATATGCTATTTCTACTTGGCCTCTTTCGTTATGGATGAATTTATGTTGAATCCAAATGGATCACATCTTCTTTATTTTTTTCTAATATTATTAGTTTGGTGTGAAATGTTAATTACTCTCATTACTGACAAAATGATTACTGCTGAAATTACAAAGTCATATTTTACACTTAGTAAATGAATAGGAAATGGCATTTTGCCATAAAAAAGCAATAATTAGTTTTTATAATATTCTTGATTTTCCTATAAATCCACATGTATTATGTGTACATTGCTGTACAACAGATCTCTGGAACTTATTCATATTATATAACTGAAACTTGATACCCATTGAACAATTCCATATTTCCACATCCTCTCAGGCCCTAGCAACAACCATTTTATTCTCTGAGTTTGACTATTTAAGATACCTTGCATGAGTGAAATCATGCTTTGAGGCTGGCTTATTTCACTTACCCTGGTTCAACCAGGTTGTCATATATAGCAGGATTTCCTTCTTTTTAACATGTTTTAAGACCTCTAGTAGATGCCTGAAACCATAGAAAATACAAAACCATAATAAATTATGTTTTTTCCTACATAATACTTATGATAAAGTTTAATTTATAAATTAAGCACAGTAAAATATTAATAACAAAATAAAATAATTGTTACAATATATTATAACAAAAGTTATGTGAGTGTGGTGTCTCACTCCATCAGACTATCTTGTTTGACTTTTCTCATCATTTCACTTGAAGGAAGTTCTTCTTTACAGCTTCTCTTTGGCATGTTCAAATTGCCAAAGCATAAGTACTCTTTTTTAATTTTTATTTTTCAAATATCAATTTTCATTCAATATTATTTTGTATTAGTTTCAGATGTACATCTTGGTGGTTAGATAATCATGTACTTTACAGAGTGGTCCCCCTGATGTTTAAAGTACCCACTTGGTACCATACATATATAGTTATCACCATATTTTGACTATATTACCTATATTATAATTTATATCTCTGTGACTATTCTGTAACTACAAATTTGTACTTCTCAATCTTTTCACATTTTTCAGCCAATTCCCCAACCTCTCTCCTCTCTGACAACCATAAGGCTGTACTCTGTTTATGACTTTGTTTCTATTTTGTTTGTTTATTTTTTTCTTTAGATTCCACATGTAAATAAAATTTTATGGTATTTGTCTTTCTCTGACTTATTTCACTTAACACAATACCTTCTAGGTCCATCCTCGCTATTACAAAAGGTAAAATTCCATTCTTTTTTTATGGCTGAGTAGTATTTCATTGTGTAAATGTACCACAGCTTTTCATCCACTCATCTATTGATCGGCACTTGGGTTGTTTCTTTATGTTGGCTATTGTCAGTAATGCTGCAGTGAACATAGGGGTAGTTCTATCTTTAGAATTAGTGTTTTGGGTTTCTTTGGATATATTGCCAGAAGTGAAATCACTGGGTGATTTCAAGGCAATTCAATTTTAGTTTTTGAGGAACTTCCACACTGTTTTCCATAGTGGTTACACCAATCTACATTCCCACCAACAGTGCATTAGGGTTCCTTTTTCTCTACCTCTTCATCAACACTTGTTTTTTTTGTTGATGTATTGATGATAGTGATTCTGACAGGTGTGAAGTCATAGCTCATTGTGGTTTTGATTTGTGTTTTTCTGGTAATTAGTGATATTGAGAAACTTTGCATATGTCTATTGGCCATCTGTATGTCCCTTTACGAGAAATATCTATTCAGGTTTTCTGCCCACATTTTAATTGGGTTATTTTTCTGGTATTAAGTTTTTGAGTTTTTTATAAATTTTAGGTATTAACCCCTTACCAATGTTTCATTGCCAAATATGTTTTCACATTCAGTAGGTTGTTTTTGATTTTGTTGATGGTTTCTTTTGCTGTACAAAAATTTTTCAGTTTGATGTAGCTCCATTTACTGTTTTTTTTTTTTGGTTTCTTTTGCCCAAGGAGATATATCATAAAAATATTGTTAAGAAAAGTGTTAAAGATTTTACTGCCTGTGTTTTCTTCAAGGAAGTTTAGGGTTAAACCCAATCCTATATGGTAAATTAATACTTGACCATGGAGGCAAGAACATATAATAAGGTAAGGAAAATCTATTCAATAAGTGGTATTGGAAAAAAATGGACAGATACATGCAAAAAATGAAATTAGACCACCTTCTTACACCATATACAAGAATAAACTCAAAATGAATTAAAGACTTCAATGTGAGACTCAAAACCATCATCACTATTTTTGTGCTTTAATGCCATTATTAAGTAAAATAAGTACTTAAACACAAATACTATGATACTATAACATTTGGTCTGATAACTATGTGATTAAGGGTCAGGGAGCATATACATGGATATGCTGGATGAACTGATAATTCCCATAAAGCAAAACCAGGATAAGGAGACCTACTGTACCACATTTTCTTTATCAATTCATCTGTCAATGAACATCTACATTGTTTTCATATCTTGGCCATTATAAACAATGCTGTAATGAATGTAGGAATACATATATCTCTTCAAGATCCTGATTTCAATTATTTTGAATATATACTCAATCTTTAGATTGTTAGATCTTAAGGTAATTTAAAAAAATTTTTTTAAAAATATTTATTTTTAGAGGGGAATGGAGGGAGAAATAGAGGGAGAGAAAAATCAATGTTTGGTTGCCTCTGGCATGCCCCCTACTGGGGAAGTGGTTTGCAACCCAGGCATGTGCCCTAACTGGGAATTAAACCAGCAACCCCTTGGTTTTCAGAGCAGCACTCAGTCCACTGAGCCACACCAGCCAGGGGGGTAATTTTTTAATTTTTAATTTTTGAGAACAGCCTCATTTGTATAGCAACTATATCATTTTACATTCCAACTAACCATATATAATTGTTCTAAGCTTTCCACATTCTCACTACTCATTGTCTTTTGCCATAGATTTTATAAAAGTCATCCTAACAGGTGTTAATAGTCATCCTAACATGTGTTAGGTGATATCTCATGGCTTTGATTTTTATCTGATGATCAGTGTTGACATCTTTTTATGTACCTCCTGGCCATTTATATGTCATCTTTGGAGAAGTGTCTAATCAAGTCCTTTATCCATTTTTTTAATTGGGTTATTTTGGAGGGTGCTATGAAGTTGTAGGCATTTTTATATGTTTTGGGTATTAATCCCTTATGCTATATATGATTCCCTCTCTTTCACAAAAAGGGCTGGGAAAACTGGATATACACAAAAATCAACTAAAAATGAATTAAGTATTTAATCATCAGACCTTGAGCTGTGAAACTTCTTAAAAAAGGACTTCCAGCCAAGATGGAGGTATAGG
>CM052549.1:54728943-54755115 GCA_028533065.1 Trachops cirrhosus | reverse complement strand
AAAGAACTTATGACACATGGACGTGAACTAAAGGGGGGAATGTGGGTGGGAGAGGGTGTTCAGGGTGGAGGGGAATGAAGGGGGGATAATAGGACAACTGTAATAGCATAATCAATAAAATATATTTAAAAAACTTCTTAAAAAAACATAGGGGGAAATCTTCTTGACATTGACTTTTGCAGTGATATCCTGGATATGACACTAAAACACAACCAAGAAAGAAAAATTAGACAAGTAGAACTATATCAAACTAAAATGTTGCTGCAAAGTAAAGAAAACAATCAAGAGTGAAAAGGTAACCTACAGAATGGGAGAAATATTTACACACCATGGGTGATGATTTACCATCTGCCTATAATTGTGGCTTTTTCCATAAGCCAGTTCTGTGTCAGGAACTTGGGCACATTTCTCCAGCTTTCTAAAAGTTTCTATGAGTTCTCCAGTATTCTGTTTCAGCTAATGAGAGTGGATTCTGTGAACACTTAATGTTGCTATTCTGATTAGCTACTTTATGCACAGCAGTTAACTAGACTTTGTAGAAATATTAGTTAGGATTTTTTATGTGAATTTATTTGAAGGCTCTGAGGTATCTTACAGAAGGATGCAATGTTAGATAAAGAACAAGGTCTGCAAAGAGGAATAATAGGAAAGTTCTGAGTGTTCAAAGAGTAAAAATTCAAGGCAGCAACACTTGGATAAATTATCTCTAACCTTCATCTGTACTTACTACATTCTGCTGAAGATTCATTTCCGGGGTATAGAATCCAACTATCTTAACTTAAATCTTATGTCCCTTCCTTGAAAAGTGGAGAGAAAGAAACCTTTATTTCTTTCCCTTACAAGTCTTCACCTATTGGGATAGTGGTAATTGGTAATTCCTCAAAAGGAAATAAGCATGCTTTGTGGTAAGCACAACAAAACTGAAAGCAAGAAGGATAACAAACCAAAACCGATGTCCACTATTGATCAGAGATGAGTCAGACTTTGTATCTGTCCTTGGGAAACTTATAATTTTAGTAGAAAAGATTAGATTCTAAATCTTCATTGGATTTAGAGTCCACCCTTAATCAGTATAGCCTTATCTTAAATTACCTAATTGTATTTGCAAAGTCCCTATTTCCAAATAAGGTTTCATTCTGAGATTCTTCATGGACATGAATATAGGGATTAATACTATTCAAGTTATTACAATTGCTCAAAATTTAAAATGAGTTTAGACTTTCACCTAATGTTAAAATCAGCTCTGGAATTATGTATATGCAGATGCAAATAAATGTATTATTTTATATTATCTACAATAATCTTGTGATAAGAATATGCTGGGATGAGGAGTAAATGCAGACAACTGTAATTGAACACCAATAAAATAATTTAAAATAAAATAAAATAAAATTGTCAAGCTTAAAAAAAGTTACAAAAAAAGAATAATTATGCAAGACTCCAAGTCAGACTGACATTCAGAAAAAAGACCCTCCCATCTTCCTGGAGGATGACAGAAAGGGAAGGACCTGAAGGAGGCCCTGTAATTCATCCCAGTTGAGCCTTTTCACTCAACAATTCTCTCAAATGGGTTTTTTCTTCTTAAGCAAAGAGGAAGTCAAGCATAACCAAAAAAGAAAAAAACAACAACAACGGGAAATTAGTACTGCAATACTTAGGCCCTAACTGCCTTAATATTCATTATGGCGTGACATGAGTCATCTATGAGTGCCTGAATTCCTGGATGAAAAAAGAAAAAGGGAAAATGACTTAAAGAAAATTTTTCTGACACTTAATTCTTCATTAAAAGTCTCATTTCTGGAGCAATTTAATCCATGTTTCATCATATACAAAAGATATGAAACTTAAAAAAAGAATATGCACATGATAAGCAAGTATGGATCTGATATTGGCATATCTTAACTCAGATATAAGACAAAGATCTACTTAAATAGGTTTTCTCAAATATAAACACAATTCTTTGCTGTTACTGTACTCAGAGGCTATGTATCTGAAAAATTCCTTTTATTTAGGCATTGTACTGCAAAACAAAAATATTTTCTCTGTATTAATTTATTGGTGAAATTATTTTGGGGGCTACAGAAAAATTAAGCAAACCTAGAGAGTGATTCTTTGTAAGCTTAGAAATTCCACCATGCTTAGAAAAATTAAGCTGTTTTCCACTGATTTATGTAAAGAGCAATTAACAAATTAATACATTTGAAGATAAGAAAAAGCAGCAAGCACTAACATAGGTTTGCTGTTTGAAAATTACTGAAAGTAATGGCAAAGCTAATCTACTATAAATTTCTTTTAATTAAATAGTGGTTGGAATAATTTTTTTCCCAGTTCAATCTATTTTATGCCACTCTTACATGTATTTCATCTTTACATGCTTGGGGAAGTGTTCTGATATTGCCTCTATTTTCTGCATAGCATTATATTTATTAATTACAGAGTAGTTAGACTATGGACTTAGAATGTTTTAATAAGGCCTGTTGCTTTAAAACTAAAAGATATTTTCAAATGTTATTATTTATTTCAAATGTTAGCCATTACCATTGTAATAACTGGTCAGATATGTTTAGAGGGATAAAATCTCATCACTGTGAGACAAGTCATAAAATACCAATAAACCTAAGCAGCCTAATTTGGGACACTTTATATGGAGAGGTGATACTATTTATTAATTTATTATAACTTGTATGAATATACTCATGACTAGAGTATAAATACAAGTAACAATACTTAATCCATAAGATAATAAAATAAAAGTGTTGCTTAACAACTTTTTTTTCAAGTGTATCAAAAGACAAACATGATGAAATAAATCTTACTGCACATTGTGCATTTCTCTTCCTGGGATATTGTGAGAACTGAACAAACAAGGTGCTATAGCTTCAGAAATTTAGCACTTTACAATTGCCATGATATGTAACCATAGATAAACATTGCTTTTCTCTATGGAATACTGAAGCTTAGTCAGTTGTGGCCCTAGTGGGGAGAGAGCTCAGTCTCCGATTAAATTGGAGTTTTTCATGATTCACAATGACTGCAAATAACTTTGAACAGTTTCATTCACACTTAGCCTTCCAGGCCTATCCCAGAACTGATCCAGCTTCCCCAGTGACACTCATCCTTCCTAGATAAGATTGTCATTACCTACGCACAACTACATTGAAAGAGAGCAGACTCCTGTAGCTCTCCTCAGTTTGACTTCCCTTGAATTTTTTCATCACACCAGGTTCCTGAAGCTGTTAACTTCATGACCCACAGTATTTTGTAGAGCACTCCCTTCAGACCCTACACGGTCTTGTCAAATGCCATAAAGTGTTTTGTTTTGTTTTGTTTTGTTTTTCCATAAAGATAGCTAAATCATTCTTCCTGGATAATAGCGATTTGAGCTAGAAATGGTAGGGTGGTCATGCATAGAGTTACTAAATGGGCACCTGGAACATTAGTGAGAACATTTCTGATTAAATTTATCTACCATAAAATGCCTTCAGTTTTTACCTGGGCCAATAATCTTTGTTTCATAACAGCAAATGATATCCCTGCACTGGTTGCTAGGTTTGTCCTCAATGGCTCTCCTCATTCTTCTTACTACAGAAGGGAATAACTTTCTCCAGAAACTAGTCACAGTTTTCCTCATTAACTTGAGGGTGAACAGCACGTATAGAAGCAATGGAAAAAGGAGAAAGCTGTTTTCTTTCCTAATTTCTTCTTCAACATTTAAATATGAATTATAGAAATCTCTAGGCTTTTGTTCCAGAAGATTTATCATTCTAAGCAAAGGAAAATCTTCTTTCCCTCCCTGTTTAAGCAAACAAACAATTCTAAGCTATTATTTCATTTGTTGAGTATTTTGTATTGTTATTTTAATATGCAAGTAATTACACATAAACATCTGATATTTCATTGGTTATTTCTTGTATTACCTTCTATGCCCTCGAATATTTTTTTTACATTTTACATATATTTATCTCTCTCTCGTCCTCTGTGTGATTAAACTTTTTCTTTTCGCCTTTTTGCTGATTTATTTTTGCAATTTATGTTTGAAATTTTCATCAATTCTTTCCTATTCTCTGATGGATCCTTTTTCTTTGCAGCCTGTTCTTCTTATATGGATACTGTATTATCAACAATCTCTGTAAGACAGTACATTTTAAAAACACTATATTTTCTTTCCTAAACTATTCATTTTTGAGTGTCTGTTGTTTTTGCTTGTTCATCTCTATCTTTCCTTTTTATGATGCCAATTGTTCTCAAATAATTTCTAAAACATTGCTTTTCCTTCATGCAACTGAATGAAGGAGTGGATGACAATGTATGTAACTATCATAGAGTTTCTCTATGCTCTTATGCTCACAAACATATTAAATGATACTATGAGTTATATATGCTCATATGTAGCTCATGCTCTTCCCTGAAAAAAGAAAAAAGAAATGGCTGCCAGTTCTGGGTGTACAAGAAAGGTGTGGGAACCTGCAGAATTCATCTGAGGGCGTTTGGATGTGTTCTCAACTAGCTATTGCTAACATGAGAAAGACCTGATTTAAGATGGCAGCTCTGACACTAGCCTATTTGTAGGTCATCTGATGTCTTCCGAAAGCAGTAGCTTCCAAAGGTGACAATTTCACCTCAGAGTATACAAGTTGTTTCACTGGGATAATGGAAGAAAATATAAGCATACTCCTGCAGAAAGTCACACTGATTAATATTTTCCCAGTGAAATGCCTCTTGCTTTTCAGTATCCAATCATCAGAGAACATTTATATATGTCAATACAACTTTTTTAGTTAATATTTTATAGCAAAAATATATTACATTCTGAATACTCAATACACTTTAAACCAAATGATGAAGATTATCCTGAGATACATTTAAATATAATTGGTAATATCTCAGAATCACATATGGATGTTTTTAAAGACCTTACAAGTATCAACAAAAAGGATGTGTATCTACGCTGAAGCTCAGAGTACATGTTACATACTCACAGCAACTATTTGTTAGTAACTATATTTTTCAGATATAAAGAAGTGATATGTCTTGCATACTACATTTAAGTATTTATTATATATAGTTAGGTTACTATGTTTTAGTTACATTTTATGAAATTGGGAGTTTTGATTGGCACATTATAATGAAGATATGCTCACAATTAATATTTTTACATGGAATATCAGATTTTTCAGAGATGTGTTCTAATTTTCACTGAATGAAGCAAGTATTAGAGTTTCTATTTGGACTTCTTTTTTTTTTCATTCTTTCTAAGGATTTCTGCTCTTTTTCTTACAATGCCAGGGACTTTGGGAACTGAGGGCTCGGGTGAAGAAATAACCAAGTCCAAGAAGAACAGCATGCATTGCCCATCCTGAAACTGGCACAGAAGTGACATCAAGACTCTTATCACCAAGATAGGAACCTCTTAAGGGGACCCCAGTTTCCTGAGGAACATGTGCTTTGCCAAGAAGCATAACACGAAGGGCCTGAAGATGATGAAAGCCAACAATGCCAAGGCCATGAGCACTCATGTTGAGGCTATCAAGGCCCTTATAAAGCACAAGAAGGTCAAGCCCAAGATCCCACAGGGCTGCAACCACAACATCAGTGGACTCGCCTATATTGCTCACTGCAGCTTTGGGAAATGTGTCCGGGCCCACATCACCAAGGGTCTCTGGCTCTGTCAGCCAAAGGTCAAGGCCAAGGCTCAAAGCAAGCCCTAGGCTGCAGATGCAGAGGCAGATGTAGCTCCAGCTACAGCTACAGCTCAGCCCAAGCCCCCATGAAGCCGTCATAGTAGACACCTCTGATTGCTGATGTGAGTACACGAGAACTGGTGTGATCCCTGGGCTGCTCTCTGCATGGAGTTGGTGTCCTCCTGTGGTATTTTTACAAATAAACCTGAGGCAGGATCTGTTTTAAAAAAGAAGAATTTCTATTTGATGTTTTATAATGCATAGCACACAAATATGTAATTAAAAAATAAATAATATATCTGTGAGCTAGGCTGAGAAAATGTTTTTTTCTAAAAATAATGTGATAGAAATGGGTATAATATGATTTCACTTATATGTGAAATCTAAAGGACAAAATAAACAAACAAATAAATAGAAACAGACTTAGATACGGAGAACGGATTCATGGTTGCTACAAAAGAAGAGGGTTGGGTGAAAAAAGGGGAGGGATTAAGAAATACAAACTGATAGTTACAAAATAATCATAGGGATATAAAGTACAGCTTAGGGAATATAATCAATATTTTAATAACTATGTATGGTGTCCGGTGAGTACTGGAAATATCAGGGGGAACACTTTGTAAAATATGTGATTGTCTAACTACTATGCTGCATACCTGAAACTAATTCAAAATAATATTGAATGTAACTGTAATTCAAAAATAAAATAAAAAAAAAGAAATGGGTGGTAGATTACTATTCTAGAGGGTATCTTTCTAATTCCAACCTGGAGATCAACAGAGCTGTCATAGAAGCAGGCTTAGAGATGAATGTGGGCAATATGGGACATTGTTCACATTCTGTAGTTAAGTCTTTAATCCATTATACTGTTTTCTGATCCTTTTCCCAGGGCTGTTCTCCTTTTTGTCCACTTTGGGAAACTCTGCTGTGAAAAATTCTTTTTGCTTCCTCTACCCTTTTCTCTCTGTGGTTCTCTCTGTTCTGAATTATCCATCATTATTGCTCTTCCCAGATACTTCTTTTTATTTAGCTGCTGTATCCATGCCACTCTCCCACATCAACCCTAGTATGTTTATAAGTTTATTATCTCCTGGAAAACTTTAGTGTTTGTGAGACAGAGGAGAGGTAATCATGTGGCTTGATTACCCTCTTCAAGGCAGATATCTTGACTTCAGAGACTCCAACAGGACATGGACATAGCCTGCTCCAGAGACCCTGAACCCAAGGGGCCAACAGATATACACACCCAAAGGGCCAGAAAGACCCCACCCCACTACCCTCCCTTCCTAACTTGGAAGCACTACTAAAGTTATGTTTTTCAAAAGATTTCTTTAAATTGAGGCAAAATTTCTACTCTGATGGTAGGCTGCTTATTATCAGGAGCATTTCATATTCAAATAAAAAATTAAGTTGTTCCACTGCCAAAAACAGTACATTTGTGGTAATGACGGTGATATGTATGTAAGTTCTATACATATTAAATTTAGGAGTATGTTTCAACCTGAAGATACTTCACCACTTAAGGAATCATCTTATGAAACTAGAGAAAGGACTGATAATTCCAAAATGGAGCAGGTAGATTCAATTCTGATGCAGTAAAAAAACAATTAGGAACCATGACTTTGTTTTTCTTCCCCCATCAGGATGCTTGATGAAATAGAAGTGTCCATTTTCAAATTAAAATCTTTGAATCAAAACCTGCTCCTCTAGTTTAATCCCCACCCCAGTGTTTATTTGTGTAAATGCAGCCTGAATGACCTGATTCATTTCTGATTTATTTTGTTTAAACAACTGCATAATCATACTATAAGAATATAGCCTTGATGGATTAAAAACTAAGTGGAGAAAGGTGTGGGGGGCTGTTGCATTTAATTTCAATGTAAGTAGGCAATTAAATTAAGTATGATTGGGTCAGTAAAATCCCATAGAAAGTACAGATGACTTATAAATATAATTTCAAGGTGAGGAAAGCTAAGGACAAAATCTCTTTCCTTGTGACTGCATTCTCAAAAATAATTTCACAAACGTGACAGGGTCCAAAAATTATGGGGATAAAAATGTCTAACCTTTAGCCTAATATCTATTTATAATCTAATTAGAATAAAATAGTGCAATAAAATATTCCAGAATGAAAAAATGCACTAGAGAATAAAAATCAGGGAAGATTGTACCAGTTTGGATCCAGATACTAACAAGACCACAGTAGAAATACCACCCAGTTGTAGGAACCTTGTTAAAGCAAAGAAGTTAAAAGAAATAAGAGAGGATAATGTTGTGCCACAATGTAAGTCAAATAAAAGGGGACCCATCCACATAAAAAATGTTAAATATAAAAATCACAATTCTTTTTAATGAATAGCATAACATGAAGGTATGATAGACCTGAAAAGGCAGAAAATACAGACTGTGTGGGTAATGGAACATGTTTCAAAGCATAGTTTTGGATTAATCATGGTCCTAGAACATTACTTGTACACTGAAATGTCTCCCTACCTAAGATACAATGACTATGGAAGTGGATTAAATAGAACAATGAAAGTTGAAAGCAAGATATCTGCATGAGTGCTTGGGACAGTTTTTAGTTTCAAGGACAAAGCCAACAGTTAAACAAGACTGCTTCTATCTTTGACACATAACAGAAATATATTCTAATAAAAAATTCTGGGTCACCATGAAAGGTCCATTCTTGCTAATTAACAGGAAAAGAAATAGCATCTAGGAGGTGATTTTGAGATGTTTAGCGTATGCTTTATAGCATGTCAATTCAGTCCCTTGGGACCTAATGAGCCACAGGTGTGATTGAGCCAGTTTAAGACTAATGTAAGTGCCTGGGAGGGGTCCAAGGACAGTAATGGGAGAAAGTAAGAGTACAATAGACCTGACTGCACTGGTGGGTTAGGCTATTCTACAAAATAATGCAATCAATACACGAAAGCATACTTTTACAATGACTCATTAAATCATCCTGCTGTGCACTTTATGTAGCTTATAGTTTAATTCGCTAATAATATCGCAATGAAGCTGGAAAAAAAACCCACAAGGGAATCATCAATTATTCAGTTAATCAGGGCTTGGGATATGTTGAGATGTTTTCTATGAGTGTGACAAACTCCAGAATCCATCTGGTCCAATGCTGAGGCCATGTTAACTTTGAGAACAGCCCTGACAGTGACCACTATCTTCCTATCTTGAAGAATAAAATTGTTCACCAAGTGGAGGGCTTCTGACTCACTGCTAGGCCTTGAGCAAATTCCTCTGGTTCAGCAGGTCTAACCTGAACCTGCTTCTAAGTTCAGCCATCTCTGAACACATCACCTACAACTCACCACATCACCTACAACCCACCAAATCATTTACAATCATACTCTTAGATCCACCTTTTTCTAATGAAAAAACTCAAGAAAAAGGAGCATCGCTGCACACTCATATCAATGCTTCGACTTCTTGTGTCAACAACGTAAGAAAATTTTTCCAATACTAGTCTTTAGTTAGGGATCACAAGGTCTATAAGTACATAATCCTTTAAGTGCAGAAATTTTGCTAGAGATGCAAGATTTTCTGGGGCATTTCCAAGAGTAACTTGACTAGATGTGTGCTCCTCATGAGATGGTAGCCAGACTACTAAGGGATACACTGGTCATGTTTAATTGAACCGTTATTAGATCTATAAAAAACAGCTGCACTGTTTAGTCTGAATGTATTTGAAACCCATGGCCTATTTTGCATTGGTATAAATCTTTAAGAAATCTGTTCTAATTGAAACATCAGTGAATGTCAGGCTGAAATTTGATAAAAAGTATTTACTTGGGCAGTGTGGAGCCAAAAGTCACATCCTCTTACTTTTCCCACTGGAAAGGGAACTGGTATTAATGCTTTCAGGACAAGAATAGCATCAACTCGATTATCACATCTCACACACTGATTCTTCAGAGCTTTTAACAAAGAACAGAATATTAGTCCCCACTACCCAAGGATGATATTAACCTCCACCCCTGCAAGAGCGAGGACACCACTAAAGTCAGCTTCTCCCGCTGGATGGGCCAGCTGCCAACTGTGAATGGGAACTTGGTTAGAGTAAAAGATTCTTTGTCAGGAAATGTGGAAATTGTGACATTAGGGACTAACCTGAGCTAGAGGATAAAGCTTCAATGAAATTTGCAAGTTCATTTTGGTTTATATACCTGTTGGAGCTGAGACATTAAATACAGAAGGCTTTTTTAATCTAGGTATTTTAAACACTACTTGATACCATGGACTAGTGTCACTCAACAGAGAACACTTCAAGGACAGAGCTATCTCTGATCCAGAATAAGACCCCAGGAAGACTGATTCATCCCAGAGCATTTGGGACGGGGTTATTTTCTTTTGTTTCAACATTCACTTTCTACAGAACTGGCTTTTCTCTTTGCCCCTGCTGGAGAGCTAATAACTTCCTTCACATTCACTTTACTCCAGTCCCCCCACAAAGGCAAGTGTAGCTGACTCAGTATGCAGGTATAGTGTGTGCTTATTTACATTTATTTTTGTTAGTCATTTTCTATCGAGATATAAAGAGAAACACCCTAAGTAATCAAACACAGAAGTGGGTCAGGAAGGTTAACTTGACAAAAAACAACATGGAAGAAATAACCATAGAGCATAGGCTGTAATTCAGTATTAGAGCAAGTCAATGGCAATACAAAAATAAGATTATAGTCAAACCCTCTTCTGTCTCAGGCAATGCTATTTGTTCCTGAGAGCTCTAAAGATGAGTTTAATTTCTGCATATGTCTGAGAGTTCTACAACTGTGGCCAATATTGAAAATAAATAATTCAATTCAGCTTGGCTATATTAGCTGTGAAATTCACTTTGCTGGTGAGATATCATTTACTTAAGGCCACGTAGGTCAATAGCTTTAGAGACGAAATTCCAAAGATGAAGGCCCTTCATAGAAAATGCTCAGTCTTCAGGCTTATGTAGTTCTAAATCAGAGGGCTTAGCACCTCCAAGCCCTCCAGCTGTTGTGAGGGCAAACTTGGGAAATAAGTGGTCATTGGATATAGCCTAAATCCCCTCTCTGCTATCTGTCCTCATCCCCTGAGACAGAATACTGTTGAGGTGTGCTACCTTGATTCCCCCTGAAAGCAAAGAGGCAACTCATGAGGATGGAATCCTGGAGGGAACAAAGGAAGGTATGAATGTGTGTGAGCTCATATTTGTCATGATGAAAAGTAGGTACTCTTCAAAGGTCTGCTGTGTGACAGGGGGCTCATTACTGAGAGCCGAGCTTAGCTGTCCACACAAAGGCAAGTGGGAAGGAAGGGGCTCAGTGAAGTTAGAATACAGACAATATGGAACAAGAAATCATTGAATTTTAAAATCTACAGGCTACTAGCAAATCCAGTTAAAGACATTGGTAAGAGCAAAGAGCAAAGAATGGACTTAACTGGAAGATATGATTGCCTGTTTTGCAGTCCATAGGTAGTTTTTGGAAATTCTAGTTGAAAAACCCTTTTTATCTTTATCAGACAAAATGCGAATGAGTCTATGGTAGTCAAAAATAATTGTCTCCCAAAATATGTCTACATCCTAATCTCAAAAATCTGTAAATATATTTGGTTACATGGCAAAAGGAAATTAAGGATGTACATGAAATTAAGGTTGATAATCAGCTATACCTAAAATAGGGAGATTATTCTGGATTATTGTCATGGGCAAAATATGATCACAAGGGTCAAAGTGAAAGAGGTAGGCAGAAGAATTCAGAGTGAAATAAGAAGAACTTGACCCATTGCTCTGGCTTTGAAGATGGAGGGAGAAGGCTGAAAGCTAAGGATTGCGGGAGGCCTCTAGAAGCTGTTACAAACAAACTGGATTCTCCCCTAGTGTTTCTAGGAGAGAAAGCACCCTGCTACACCTTGATTTTACTTCATTGAGACCTGTGGTAAACAAATGTAAGATAATAAATTTATGTTATTTAAAGTCACTGAATTGGTGATAATTTATTAGAGCAGCAATGGGAAACTAATAGAGAGTTCAACAGTCAGCTTGACATGTAAATATACAGTGTTTGCACTAAACTTTGTCTGTGGTGATGATTGCTAGGAAATCAACATACATTCAGGGAAAAGAAAATAGAATTTGTCACCTGAGTGGAAGTCATGCTATTTTTTCTGCTTGGTTGACTAGCTAGCATCCTGGTTTCATCTCCTGCGTTTTATGTGGTAGCTTGCTGGGAAGACAAACATTGTTTAGCACTTTTTATTCCAGGGGAACTAATTTCCAACAAGTAGTTGATCCCAATACTGCTGGTTTGATCCTAAAGAATGACATGTTAAGCAATCAACCATATAGCAAAAGGCCATTTGACCAAAGGGTGGTACCTGTCAGTTTGTGTTTTCTGAATACTTGAAGCGCAACTGTTGCAAAATATGTCTTTCTGTGATCCCAGGAGGAAAAAATATAGTCCTGCTTTACTTTGGTCATCAGAATGAGTGAGGAATGAACAGTGACTATGCCACATTCAAGTCATTCAAAAAAGTCAGCAGTATAGTTAGAAAAGAAATTCAGGACATAGAAAGTTGGGTTTCTATCACATTCACCTGATAGCCATTTTATCCCTTGTTTATTGGTAGCTCCATGCCTCCATTGGTTCTTTTCCTTTGTGTTTCTGTCTGTTTTTGTTGGTTTGTTTGTTTCCTTGTTTGTTTGTTTGGTGATATTCCATATTTATTTCCTCTGTTTCCTCTTTCTTTAAGCTGTGTCTCAATTTTGGTTTGTTTGTGTGTAGTTGCCTTTAGGTTTATGAAAAAGAAAGTTGAATATATACAGTAATGTTTTTTTTCTTTTGATTGTATCTGATGCCCATCCTTCTTTGCCAGTTTAGACCTTTACCTCTTCCCCTTTAATAATTTTGTCATAAATTATCCCTGTTTAATCTGTAAGTTTTTGTTGATCTTACAAGTAGTGTTCTGACCTTTTGCTCTTTGTTTCAGGTAGAATAACTTCTGTGATTATTTCTTGTAATGGAGGTCTTCTGGTGATGAATTCCCTCAGCTTCTGTATGTCTGGAAAAGTCTTCATTTCTCCTTCATATTTAAAGGATAACTTTGCTGGATATATTATCCTTGGCTGGTAATTTATCTCTTTCAGTAGTTTTAATATTTGGTTCCATTCTCTTCTGGCTTGTAAAACTTCTGCTAAGTCTGATGATAACCAGATGGGCTTTCCTTTGATCATTAATTTGTTTTCTGAGTGCATTAAATTGCCTGTCTGTATTTTCTCACATCTTGTTGAGTATTTTTAAAAATACAGTCTTGACTTCTCTGTCATTTATGTCTCATATTTCATATTTCCATGTGTTCCTGTTTGCTTTCTGGAGACTTTTCAATTTCTTTCTTTGCTGCTTTATTACTTTGGTTTTTAATGATATTTGAATGGCTCCTTCACTGTCTAGACATCTATGTGTTGTCATTTCTTTAGCAGATTTCTAGTAAGAGGTCTTTCTACTGTTTTCTAGTGCATGGCACTGAATCACAAGTTTTTCAGCTCTGAAATCTCAAAGCTGATCTCTGGGGCTGCCATCAGTATGACCACTATGCTAGGGGGTGGGGTTTGTTTTGCCCTCTTGATGATGGTGACCTCAAACCTCCTCAGGGCCCACTCCCCCTATGTGTCCCAATCTGGGATCAGTCACAGAGAGATATTGCAATTCTGTGATAATAGTTCTTGGGTTTGCAGATAACGTGCTCAGAGATACACCACCACAAGTAACAAGAGGTGACTTTTGGGATTCTAAGAGATGTCAGGGCTCTGTGTCTCCATTTCTTAGTTTGGAACAACAACAGCTCTGGCAGAATCCCTGTGTCATGTCCTTACCCAGTTCTCTGAGCCATATTTTGCACTACTCACTCCTGCAAGAGTGCCTGCCAAGACTCTCTTCTCCTCTTGGTTGAAGGAACTGCCAATTATAGTGGGCTTTCTCCCTCTGCAAGCCAAGCCCACCAGGAACTCTGTGCCAAGCCCACCAGGAACTCTGTGCTATAGAGTACATCTGTGGCTCATCTGAGTTCTCTTCTCTTCTCACCTCTTGTCTGTTCCCATTTTCCCACCTTTAGTTGCTTCAATGCATGTGCCTATATATTGAGTGGGGAATCCTTTGTTGAGTTATAGCTGATCAACTTGTTGAAATTTGAGGGGGAGAGACCGAAGGGATCTCTTCTGCTGCCATTCCTCTGACATCACTCTCTCATTCACTTGAAAACTGAAAACTAAATTAACTTTCAGGTAGGGAGATAAGAATGAGGAAAAGTACCTGAAACTAAATATACAATATAACTCTGCTTTCCTTCTAAAATAAGTGAATGTTCATGTGACATGCAAACTAAAAAATGTTAGTATTTGATCTACATCTGTGACATTATATGTTTTGAATATAATATACTATTCACAGCACTTGGAACATAACTATTCATTAATTCCCAGCATCCTTGGATAGAAAGACACTGCTATAGTTATTAGGAAAGGCTGGAGAGACACATTCTTGGCCTGACTGGTGTGGGTGAAAAGAGATTCTTACTACCTGGTGGCCTCATTATATTTTCAACAAATGGCTAATGGGCATGGAAAGTGTTGACAGAACTTTAGGAGTGAAGAGTAACAAGTGGGTGAGCCCTGGGGCATGGCCTTCTCTGAATGAGCAAGCACATTTTCAACACAATTGGCTGCCTAATCACTTGTTGCAAACTTGGTTGAAGTATTTAGATGTGTAAGCAATTATATTTCCTCTAAAAGACTGGGTTGATAATGCTTTTGTTCTCCATTTTTTACAACTGAACTAACAAAGAAAAGAAATTTGTACGGAAATGACTTTCAGTATGTTTTGTTTTGATTTTTAATTTTTCAAATACTTTTCAATTAAGCTGGTCAACTGATGCAAGGTTTATTATATCCCCTGGCACCACATAAAATAGATAGCAAAGAAAAAAAGAAAGAGTATGTACATGATAAAAGTAGTTTCAGCAATAAAACAATTTTTGGTTAAAGAAACTACTTGTTTGCATTAAACCACATTACTTAAATGTGATTAATTGTATTGCGTACTTCTTTGTACTAGCCACTGAATTAGTTCTGAGTGTTGAAAATGAGTAAAACATGAGGCCCCTGACTTCAAGAAACATCTCTTCAAATAGGCCTCTGGCAGATATTGGCTGTGTCTGAGTTACCTGAAGTTTCACAAGATGAGACACTTTATTTCCAAAAGAACCATAACTATAAACCATAGGCTCTGATTATTTTGCTTTCCAAGAACCAATCCTATCACAACCTTATAAGATTTCCATAATCAACCTAACATATTCTATTGCCAATTAATTTCAAGTATAATATGCATTGATTCATTTGGGGACAAGTCATGTTGTTACCTCAAATCATTTGGGAAATTAAGCAGACCACAAAGAAATAAATTTAAAAATTGCCACCATGTCTGTCATAGAAATATGAAATTTAAGTCTATAAAGCCATTTGTTCTTATAATCACTTCCTACAGATATTGCACACAATGGTTCTGTATTGTTCAGGTAATGTTAGTCCTTCAGGATTTCAACTTCAGTGAGAATTTACTTAATATTCTATCATTAAAAATCTGTCCATGTGCAAAATCAAACTAACACCTAACAGTTGCGGGAAAATAGATGCTTTACATTTAAACACCAGGGTTGTTTTTTCCTCTGTGACGTTAGTGGTGTCACCATAGCCCTTGCCAACTCTCAGTTTCCCCATCTGATAAATGGGGAAATTTCTCATGTCACAGAATAGTTATTAGCATCGAACAAGATGACATGTGAAAATTTGCTTTGGGAAATACCAGGGCATACAGAGAATCTTTTAAAATCTGCACCAGAGATATAATCCCTCAAAACATCTAGCTTTGAAAAAAGAACAGCTACTGGAGTCATACATACTATGGTGAGCTGAGATGGCCCTTGAAGAGCTGGTGCCTTACTTTCTGTCATACCTGGCTTACAGCCCAGCACAGAAGTACCAGTAGATGGAGAGTCTTCAGACTGAATGAGGCTCATTTGTTGGTCTTGAAGCATTGGCCTGAGGTACAGGCATCTTGTTTGGCTTATATCTGGAGGCCTGCTAGGTGTTCTCCAGGAAGAAGGCCAGCGGGCACCATCTCCCCATTCTACTTTGCCTTGCTCCAGCCAACAGGTACTACCTGCTTATGAGGTTTTTTTGTTTGCTTGTTTGTTTTATATTGTTTTAACTATAGGCTTTATTGAAAGGGTTGAAATCAGTAATGATTATAAGATTTTCAAAATATATTTGTAAATTCCATCAAAGAGATTTTAAGTATCTTTTCATAACATTGGAGGTTTAGTGCTGAAGATGATTGTACACATAATTTCTCTGGTGTTCAGCATTGTAAATGTAGTTTGAAACCTATGTTATTGCAAACTGAGGATGTCACCTTTATTGACTTTGAATGATCATCCTGGCACTTTTTATATATGCATAACTTTGAAGTTTGGAGTAGCCAAACAAAAGAAAAATATAACATTTAACATCCACTGTCACAATTTGCAAATGAACACATCCAGTGAGCTTAGATTTTTACTTTTTCTAAAATTCTTCCTAATATAGTCAATTATTGGAGATGAAAATAAACACCAAGTTCCTAATCTTTACAATGTTCTTAGTCTTCTGGGGATCTCCATAAATTTTAGCACATAGAAATCAACAGAGAGAGTCTTCATGTAGACTTATTTCTTACTTCCAATGCCAGACACTGCATGTAATTCTCTTGGTGGGCCTTCTCATATCAATCTTTCCTTTTGAGTCAGAGTAGTGAGATGTATCAACAGAGCTCTAGCAGAGGCATATTGGATTTTATGGGGAACATCTGGGGCTAAAGGCCCAGGATACACCAGGGACTAACAAGTGATTCCACCAGTGGTTGGGGATTCAGTTATGGACAGAAACTATGAGCCCAAATGGCAATCTTAAGAAATTCATTCTTAAGGATGGCAGAGGCATGACTTCTTCCCCCAACACAGAGACATGGTGGGAAGACCACAGGCAAGGATGAAAACCACTGATAAGGGTTACTGCACATGTCAGCACAACCAGAATGTGGAACAAACCTGGAGAACTTCAGAAACAAAGGTAGACTCAATCACCCATAGGGGCAGTTGTCATAGAGAGATTCAGACCCTTTGGAGGCTTGACTTACTGACTTCTTGCAAGAGCTAGGGCCTCAGGAATGAGAATTGCAAAGATTACAATAGCAGGGATTGTTGGGAACCGCCCTGCCTGGTTTTAGGAAGCTGTAACCCCTCCCAAGGCTAAGGCTGAGGGAGCAACCTCAGACTGTAAGCCACTAAGGAGACAAAAGCTTATCTCCCTGGCAGGAGCACCACTTCTGCTCCTCTTTTCATAACTGGCCCCTAATGCTTGGTCGGTTAGCCAATGACTGGTAAGATTCCCCAAGGGGGGAACAACCTAAGACAGGCAGGATCATGCGGGAGGCCCCCAAGGAAGGACTTTGGGGGGTACAGCAAAAGGGGATGATGGATCCTTGCCCCTCGGCTTTGACAAAGCCTGAGTCCTCATTCTGTCTCCAAGAAGTCTCCTAATCTTTTGGCTGCCTTACTTCCCCTGTCTGACTTAAGCCTGAAACAATGACAGAAGGTGGTGCAGCCTTATGCTGGAAAGGGTGGGTTCCCTAGGATGAGCAGGCTTAAGAAAGAATATGTAAAATCCTGTGAAACCTGCTTTGTTTAGAATGCTCTCAATTAAATGATAAGGGTGCAAGCAAGAAGTGAGTTTGTTCCTCAAAGCTTTACAGCTCTTTAGCTATCTGACCCTGACTCAAAATAGGCCCTCAGAGTTCTTTGTTATCTATTGTTTGATCCTTACTGCCTGACAATGATTAATGAGCTTTATCTGTAATCCTGTGCAAATGAACCCAATAAAAGCCCATTGAGGAACAGGCTCCTGGTCCTTCTCCTTTGAGAGATCGGCCGCCTGTTAGGGCTTCAGGGGTCTTCAGGCCTATAGGTCTCCATATATATATATATATATATATATATATATATATATATATATAAAATATATATATATAATATATATATATAAAATCTTTATTACAAAACTTACTTCTAAATGGTATTGATTTCAGAGCAACCCCATGGCTTGGATGGAAATGAGAGAATGAGAAATTTGTCTTGCAGCCCAAGCAGGTCAAATTTCAGCCTACTACAAAAGCTTCTTTCATGTGATAGTGAGCATATGTCTCAATTCTCTAAGAATGGGAATTATTTTTGGATAGTCCTCGAGTCCCAACTAATTACAGAGATCAATATTAGGGCTTTATGTCTAACAGGAATTCACCAAATACAATAGACTCACCATTTAGACTTTCCATTTGCCCTGCTTTAAAACCAAACATCCAAATTTGAAATTATTCCCAATTCATTGATCTTGTCCACTGATAAACCTCCCAATTTGTGCAACTGGGCAGCCTAGGGTCCTGCCACCTGCTGCTGTGTTTAAGCATAACACTGAAGATTTGTGGGGAAGGCAAATGGTCTATTTTAACAGGGTACCCAATCTGAGGGGGCTGGAAGCATGCCTGTTCCAAGCCAATCTCTTCTGCAAAGCACAGAAATTCCTTTGTTCCCAGAAAGACTGAAATCCAAATCCATGCCCAGAAGCTTCCCATCATTTCTTATTTGTTCTTTTTGGAGCCAGAGGCTTCTACATGAATGGATCGCTGGTCTCTCTCTCTGGGGTGAACACTTGTGGGTTCCAGAGTCGCCATCACCTTATACAAACTCTCTCTCCTGAGGCTCAGGGTGCTGCCAGATCATTGTCCCTTGTCATGTGGGGGTAGTTCCACTAGTGGGGTCCTGGTCCCTGAGGCTGTCTGTGCTCCAGGGACCAAGGAAGTTTTCTGGCCTGTGGATCTCTCAGGGTGAGAGAGTGATAGTAGTCCAGGACATGTGTGCCATGCTGCACAGGGTCATAATGTCCCAAGGACTAGAGCTCAGCAAGGCACATTGCAGGACTATGCCTCTGCACATGCTCCCACCTGTGCAAGGCAAAGAAGTGCTCTAAGTGGGCCTGGCATATGTGGGTCCCACGAATACTCCCGCACCACACCCCGATCAGTGGCATGAGGTAAGGAAGAAGAGAGGGTGCTTCTGCATGTGTTCTGTTTTAAAGTCCCCTACCAAATTCCTATGCACTGTGGAAGTGTCCCTTTGTCCACCAATTCTAGCCCACATCCACCATGTATATCTGTCTGCACCCTGTCTAACTTTTCAACCAATGGGCGCTAATGCCTGCCATGTTCGTCAACTCCTTAGTTTTTTTTTAACCTTTTTCTGGCCACCATTTTGCAGAATGGGGCAGAGTCTGTAGTCACACACAGGAGTGAAGCATCTGTTTGCCCAGGGCAGGGTGTCATCTTGTCACACGTGTGTTTTTTGAACTTCTCAGCCTATGCAATCTCTGTATAAGCTCCCTCTGGCTGTGTTACAAACACATCAGTTGTTTACCCTCCCCTGGGGTAAAGAAGGTTATTTTGCAGGCTGTGGCTTCAACCACTGCCTCAAGGTTTCCTCCTCATGCCTTCCCTTTTCCGGGGGCAGTTTCTTGTGTCATATTGGGGTTCTCCTCTCTGCTCCCCAGCATCTGGTCTGAACCGATCTGTTACATTTGAGCCACATGTTTGAATATTCCCAGATCTCATTGTCATTGAGGGACCAAACACAGATTGGTAAATCAGTGGGCCTTTTGTCCTACTCCCCTTCCTCTTCTCATGGCAGTAATCACTAGTAGATGATGGTACATGTTCTTGTGAAGACATAACCTCATAATCCATAATGGAGTGTTTATTAAACCTCTACATTGTGCCTGGTACTCCAAATGGCCACTATGAATCAATCAGAGTTGGGAAATTACATGAAGACAGTTTTCCATTTCAGGCCCAGATCCTGGATTCAATCCCAGCCCCTTAGTAAAAGGAGCAATACCTGCCAGCTGGTTAGCTCCCCATCCATGCTCCTTCTTTCTAATGGGCTGGAACAGGATGCCTTTTGCTCTAAAAAGGGCTCTATTATAGTTCAGTAAAGAAAATGTTGGATTATTTAATACTGCCAGTGTTTCCCAAGAATGTCAAAAGGTAAGTGGATAGTTTTGTGACCCTGTGGAAAAGTGAAGCTCTTGACTGGATATTCACCTTTTGAATACAGTTAGAATGATCGCTAAACATGAAGTTACTACCTATTGTTCTCCTGATGGGTTTCAATGTTAGAGCCCATGGAAGACCTGAGTTATAGAAAATAAATTCTCTTTTGTTCAAGCCATCATTTCTGAGTTCTTTGGCATAAAATATAGAAACATTTTCCTCCAGATTGTTGATTAGGTTCCTTGGAAATACACCCTGGTACATCACTTAACTTCTGCTAAGCTGCTTGAAATCTCTTTTTAGATGCTTGAGCTCAATGTCTATCTTTCAAATTTTATGTATCATACGTGCTCTTCAAGTGACCCAATAATTCTCCTAAATGCAAGAAATAACAATTGGACTGTAGTAATGGTTATCTGCCTAAGACTGTTCCTTTGGCAAAATAACAACTACTGATGCAGTACATTATCCAATAGTGACATCTTTAAATTTTGCAGAGAAGAAAATTAATGACATTTTTCCATTTTGCCATGGAGGTTACTATAAGATTATATCTAAGATGATAGGAAAATAAAAAGTGAAATAATACCAAATAGGGATAACTGAGTATGCCATACAAGGAGACTATATATGAGAATCAAGTGTCACAGACTGGAAACAACCAAAATGTTGGATTCTTTTATAAATCTCACACAGTTTTTCATGACTATTGAGAAACCAGTTTGATCTTTAAAATAATTTTAAAAATCACTTGTTTATTTCTTTGCAATCTTACTTTGTTTTATTAACTTTGAATTACTTTCTATTACTCAAGAGGCTAAAACTGTAAATAAATGTGTGACCTTGGTAGCAAGCTTTTGATATTATTATAAGACTTTTAACATCTAAGTCTATTAACTCCAGATGAAATATTTTTGTTGAAGTTCTGTTGGTTTGGTTTCTTGTAGGGTAGTTGTCTAAAGCTCCTTTTGCTGATGAAAGGGGAAAAGTTAAACTTTTTCTGAAAAGTTTAATTGTTTGGCTTACAGAGGCTATATGAATACATTATCATAATAACTCTATATCAGGAAAATGTCATTTTAGAATTTTATAACTTTTTCCTGACACTCCTTGTTAATTTTTTAGCTCATTTAACCAAAGAGGATTGGCAATTTTTAAATGTTGCATTTTCTATAACATCATTTAAATATATTTATTTGATTAATTAATTAATTTATTTTTAGAGAGAAAGGAAGAGAGGGAGAGAACCATCAATCAGTTGCTTCTTGCATGCCCCCAACCAGAGGTCTGGCCCACAACCTAGGCATATGCCCTGATTTGGGATTGATCCCAGTGACCTTTTGGTTTGTGGGACTCTGCCCAACCCAGGGAGCCACACCAGTCAGGGCCATCTAAATGTATTTAAAGGAGAGTTAAGCAGGGAAGGCAGGTCAGGTGTTCCCTTCAGTATGTTCCAATGCCTCAAGGGCTGTGTTGCTTTCCAAAAAGATGGTGGCTTAAGGGCTTTGTCCTTTATCAACATCCCTGAATGATATTATGGGAAGAAGCAATCTACTCTATATAATCTCCCCAGGGCAATAGCAAGTTGTGATTGAACACAAGGGGGAACTTCAGAGAAAGTGATTGAGAACAGAATCATATAGATAGCTGAGTTTCAAATTGATAATCCATTCAGCATTAAAATCATGACATGAAGAGTTGAACAAATAAATTCATGTCCAGCCATAGCCAGCACATTTTCTTTAATAACTCTTCATTTTCATTTCTCCTTTTTGTTCATCCTCACTCGCCTCTGCATGTGTTTACTGTCAAAACTTTTGACCTCAAGGATCCTCAAATATGAAGGGAAGGAAAATAATTTTTATGTTCATGTTTGTATTTTCTACAGAATCATCGGAACCTGAAGACTCATGAATTAGGGAATAAGATCAACTTCAACTTTAGGAAACAGATTGACTAATATTTATTTCAAAAGCTATCAAGTGTTTACTTCACAGCAGAGTGTGAAATCAACAATAAGCATTTAGGGCTTAAAGCTATAATTTTGTTTATTTTTTGAACTATGTGTGTTTGTACACATTCATGTGTATCTATTGGGTGAAGTAATACATTACAATCAATGTAAGGTACAAATTCCCTGAAACTTCTAAACTCTTTACTTATTACTACTGGTGTTTCTATTTTTTCAGTTGTCACATGGCTTCTTTTAGTATGTGTTGATGGTGACTGAACAGAGACAGAAAGGTAGAAAAGGAAATAGTGTGCCAAATTGTAAGTGAAGCCACACCTTATTTTCTCAAGTTACACATTCTCATGCAGTAATATTGCACTCTGCCGTTTAAATGTTTTGAATGCAATTCAAAACCTGATTAATAATGAAAATGTGTATTTTATGTTATTTTCCTTCATTAGCATTTAAATGTCAGAAGTTGTCTGAATCGCATTTTGTGAAATATTTGTAAGCAAGAGTAGATTTGCATACTTAGCTTTCACTACTTCTGCCTAGAGAAATGGTTACAATGTAATTTGCCATCTGTATTTTTATTCTAGTTAGTGAGATTTTAAGTTGTCATCTTGGTTTTAATTTTTAAAAAATAAAAATAATTTAGTAACTGGTTTTTTACAAAGCAGTTGAATCCTCTATTGACCTAACACAATACATCTGGGCAACACAATATTTTACTACAGAGTGACTGGAGTTTGAACTAAGGTTTAAATACAAAACATTTGCCAAATCACTTTTTTTTTCTTGAATTGTTAGTTTTAATCTCTAAATTATTTCCCCTATATTAAGAAGATAGTACGAGACCATTGGATTCACATCTTGTTATATAGCCTTTAATAAATTAAAAAAATAAATACACTGGATGGGGGTATGTTGGTATTCATTTACTTTCAACTAATTGATAATTAAATATGAATCTAAGGTTCAATAAAATTAATTTTGTGCTCACATTTCTCTTAAAACAATGTATTATCTGTTGGAAGATTTTTAGTCAAGGTACTCTCTCACGAGGATGACAAAAATATTAAAATATGCATAAAATGAAAATATACTCAACATATTTATTTTCTTTTACTTCCACTTATGACAAATTCTGGAATGTATATTAAGGTTAAAGAAAAAGGCAAACTTTCCTTCTGCAGATGGCTTGTCTTGCCTGTTTTGAACACTAATAAAGGTCTGGGACTGGTCACTGCAGGCAAAGAAGTATTCCCTTGGAAAGCTATTTACTTATCCCTGTACATCCTCTTAAACCACAGCAGAATTCCATGGATGTGACTGATATTTAGAGGCCAAAAAAAAAAAAAGATAAAGTAAAATCATAAAGTTAAATAGAGTAATTATGTTTCTCCCTACCCCCACTTTTTTTGAATATTCAGAATAATGATGTCAAATTCTATTAGAATAAAATCATGAAAACATGCGATGATTATGTGAGCATGTCAAGTTGGAACCTGAAAGTAGTTTTTAATGGGATGTATTTGACAAGAAGCCCCTACCTTTATTGATTTATTTTGTATATGATTTGGTTTGTGAATCTCTGATCCTAAGAAAATGATTTTAAACAATTTGTGGGACATGTATACACAAATTTAAGACTTGACTCTGGCAGGGAAAAAAGGGTCTCTCTGAAAAAATTAAATTCTAGGGGTTATAAATGGGTCAAAAGAATTATAATTTTTATTTATACTTCAGAAATGTGGTCAAGTCAATGAAATGTTTTCATATACATTTTTACATTCAACAGCAGTGACACACTGTTCATACATTAATTCTACAGGAAAATGTACATCTTTCTTTTTGTTAGGTAAGATCTACCAAGTGTTCATGGACAAAAAAAAAAAAAGAAACCCTTCCATTGCAACCTGAACTTGTGAAATTACAAGGGTAGGCCATGCTACTTTCAATAACTTTATGACATTAAAAAGCTGTTGTCCAAATGTGTGTTAATATTGGCATGCGTAGGATGAAGTCTCACAAATTCTTTAAAATATGAATATTTAATTTGAAAACTACAAAAAACCTAATGGTTATTGTGACTGAATCTATCCAGGGACATTAAAGTCTAGGATGGTTAAGTGTGCTTCTGTAGCTCTATTCGTAGCTGTCTATTCTTTGATTCTCTAATCACAAAGAAATGCATTCTTATAAAGTTAAGTAGCTATAGATACAGAATGCTGATGTTAACCTAAAAAAACTTAGTTAATGGTAATTCTACTGAATACTTAGTTAATGGGAATTCTACTGAATTTCATTCACATGAAATTTTAATTGATTATCAAATAGTACAACTCTGCCACAAATCCAACCACATAGAATATAAGACTTAAACCCACTAGGTTTAAGCAATTGTGTCTTTGTAGACTAAATCTATGTAAAATAAAATATGATAACTCCCTGGTGTTAGAGGTAGACAGTTTTCTTTCAAATCCTAGGTTTGGTCCTTTATTTTATTCAGCAGTGAAAGCCATGAATACAGAACAAATAACAGCTGTTACAATTCTCAACCATGACTTCTAATGTCAGATAATTCAAAGTATGAACATAGTACACAGTAATGAAAAGTATCAAAAATTAGTTTACCTCAAAAAAGATAAATAAAACAGGTATATTCCACCAATACATAAACAGATGTTTGTGCTACAGTTAAAATTTCTTGTATACAAAAAGATCATAGTCCCCATAATCAGTTTGATAGAAGCAAGAATACATGAGCCATTTAAACTGTCAGACATTATGCTTTATAGGGTATGCACAGAAGTTCAAGCAATAAATACATACATTAGTTCAAAGCCTTACAATAGCTACGCAAAGCAGATGCAGAAAAGCAGATTTGCTATTACTAGCAAGCAATGATATAAGTAAAAATTCATGAAATGCATTAAAGCAACATTTTTCTTAGAAAAGTCTGGTCATTTATGGGTCCACCAACATCTTTACATAATATGCACAATTATCAAAATACAGACCAAGCATTTCAGAAAACTCCAAAAAACCTAAAATCTATTTTCAAAGCAATTGCAGTTTTGGAGGTTTTTCTGGTATAATGTGCAAGCAGCTATTTTTTAAAATTGTATTCATATAAAACCCATGCAAAACTCTACAGGTATATGCATTCTGTGGCTGAGACTTCCTTTCAAAAGTTTTGTAACTGAGGTATGCATACTTTAGCATTGTAATCTTAGGCCACTCTCTGGATGGTACAGCTCTCACAGTTACTTTCAATCCATCAAAGCCTTTTGAACATGCACCTGAAAAACCAATTTTCCCTTCAGATAATCCTGACAGGATCCTAGATGACTGAAAATCATCATTCACAATACCAATCATTCTTTTGATACCATATGGTAAACTTCCTGTTCGCTGATCATGACCCAAAGACAAACATAATGAAAAGTAGCAGTTACCGTGACGTTTTCACGTTTCATGCAATCTGCCATAATTGTTCTAATTTTTTACTTTTTTTCTTTTTTTTTCTTTTTTCTTTTTTTTTTTTTGCAGAGGTAGAAGCTTTCAGAAAGCCTTTTGGGTAAGTGGGAAAACCCTTTTGAAAGCCATTATGATCTTTTATTTGGTGTGATAGATGACTGGGTATCTCTCTAACTTTATTTGCTGACTTCAGCAAAGAATAAATGATGAGCTTAGTTTGCAAGAACCAGATCCATCACATGGAACTGGTACATATGTTAAGCTCTAGCAGCCACCTTCTGTCAAAACTGTTTGTAAAGCAATAACCATAATCAGGTTATGAGGTCCCTTGGTTGGGGGAAAAGTATTATCAAGACTTGGCACAGCACAAGAAAAGCAACATGTAAAGTTTCTAGGTTTTAAACAAACATATGACTATGCTATTTTCAAATACTCTATAACGTATCACTATAGTTTTGGGGTTTGGAGTTGTCAAGAAAACCAGCATTCCAACAGTTTGGCCTGTGCAAGTCTTCAAAAGGGAGTGTATTGTTAGTGTTAATATCCCGTATAAGCAGAGGCAGAATTATATGTAACTTTGGTTTGATTGAAAATAAATACCATGGACTACAATTGCTATAATCTTTGCTTTCAGTGTAAAAACAGCTAGATCACTTTGAAATCAATATGAAATTAATTTTTGGCTTTACTAGACCTTTTATGTTTGGTTCCTACTTTTTGTTTTTTCATTATAACTTAAGACTATAAAAAATAGCACAAAACAAAGATTCATACCATACAAGACATCTAACAACATGTATTCACCACTGAAAATAAGTGAATTGAAGAAAACGAAAACACAGTGTACTATATATATAACAATATGCAATCTGCATTTGCA
>CM052549.1:54678943-54723943 GCA_028533065.1 Trachops cirrhosus | reverse complement strand
ACTAATCTCCTCCCAGGACCAATCTGGAATTACAACTAAATTGTGAAGTTATCACCCAGAACATACAATTGAATAATAGTGAGAGAGAAGAATTATAACCTCAGACAGAAGAAGAATCAGTTTCAGCACAACCTGTCTGGTAAAGAGTGCTGTGGAGACCAGAGAGGGCTCCCTGGGCACCCACAGGTGGCAAATCCGAAGGATAATTAAGCAGCTGTTTGGATCCCCTGGGGGAGGTTTGGGTCTAAACCATAAATTGGGATCCCCAGCCTAGAACACCAGAGCCCTTCAGAAAGTACACAGTTAACAACTGACAGCAAAAAGTGGCAGGGTTGCTTTCTGCCAGAGAAGGCCAGCTGGGGACAAAAATTGCCATTTAAAGGGCCAATGACAAATCTTCATTTGCTATATAACTTATCTGGGGTTCCAGCAAAGGTGGGAACAATGTGGGCTAGAGACAACTGAGGAGAGATTCGAAGATGGGAGCTTTGGGGAGAGAGCAGGGAGAGTAGCTGCAGGGATCCCAGTGCTGAGTCATCCTCCATACAGTGGCAGCCATCATGCTCAGATAGACCACTCCCCTCCGAGCAGTGTCAGCCTGAGGGGAAACAAGTTCCTCATCCAAGAGAGACTCTGCCCCTGCTCTATTGTGCTTAAGCGGGACTGCTGAGTGCAGAGTGGCCAGATTAACAACTGAAGCAGACAGCCACAGATAGTAGGTACCTGGCAAATGTAGGGCAGAGTAGACTGACACACTTGAGGAGAAACAGGAGACTGAGGCTTGGGAAAGAGAACTGAGAGAGCCGTCACCAGGATCCCTGTGCTGAGTTGTTGCCCATATTGCAGCAGCCATCCTGCTCAGGTAGACCACTACCCTCTGAGCAGCAGCAGCCTGAGGGGAAAGAATAGCCTGAACCCCAGGAAGAATTCTGACCTTCTCTATGGGGCTTCAGCCTGACTGCTGAGTGCAAAGTGAACAGATTAACAACGGAAGGAGACAAACATAGACAGCAGATCCATGGCAGTCTCAGAGCAGGCTGCCTAAGGTCAGATAGGGTCAACATCTGACATCACCATAGGTGGATCTAGAAAGAAAAAACAGTGGTAAAAATATAAGAGGCTACCAAGATGAAATCCACTGTGGTCTTCTCCATGATTAGTGATATTTTTAATTCCTGCATAGTTTTTCAACATTCATTTCTTGTCCAGCAAGTTTGCACATATTAAGACACTAGAATTTATATTGTAGTTTATTTCTCTCCTTTCTTATAATAGTCTTAATCTCTTTACACCATTGTTAATACTGGTTCTTTTGCTATTGATACTGAGGTGACTGAGGGGAGATATTTTTGTTGATGTGGGTTTGTTCCCTGGGATTTGTGGTTTTCTCCTGACAGCACCTGCACAACAAGACCTGGTGGGCAGAGTGACCCTCAGTCAAATAGCTGGAGGAAGGACCCAGCAAAGAACAACAATCAAAACCCAATTACATCCAGAGAGCCAATGTAAACAGCATTCCAAGAGCAGCAAGTTCCAGAGATCAAGGAGGCTGCAACACTGAATCTCTCAGGTCTCCTACAATAGAAGTTCACACAACATACTCAGGGAGCCAGAACAGATCAATTTAAGAAGCAGAGGCTAAAAAGAAGAGTCTCCAAACAATGGGAAGACAAAGAAATAAACCCCAAATGAAATGAAAGGAGAAAGCCTCAGAAAGAATGCTAAATGAAATAGAGGCAACTCAACTATCAGACATTAAGTTCAAAGCAATGGTTATAAGGAAGATCAATGAGCTTAATGAGAATTACCAAAAACTACAGGGAAACTATGAGGAATTTACTGCAAACTATATCAACATGAAAAAGGAA
The DNA here is from genome assembly GCA_028533065.1 of Trachops cirrhosus. Classification (NCBI taxonomy): domain Eukaryota; kingdom Metazoa; phylum Chordata; class Mammalia; order Chiroptera; family Phyllostomidae; genus Trachops; species Trachops cirrhosus. Next base: position 54,722,075 of record CM052549.1, on the reverse strand, counting down.
ATGGAAACTGTCAACAAGAGACAAGAAGAAATGAAGAATACAATTTCTGAATTGAAGAACACAGTAGAAGGAATCAAAAGCTGGTGAGATGAAGCAGAGGATTGAATCAGCAAGCCAGAGGACAAGGTAGAAAAAAACTCCCAGAAAGAGGAAGAAAAGGAAAAAAAGACTAAAAAAGAATGCAGAGGTATTAAGGGGATTGCAGAACAACATGAAACATCATTATATCCGTATAACAAGGATACCAGAAGGAGAAGAAGACAAACAAGTGACAGAAAACCTGTTTGAAAAAGTAATGATGGAAAACTTCCCTTAGTTGATGAGACAAAAACTACACAAATCCAGGAAGCACAAAAGGTCCCAATCAAGAGGAATCCAAAAAGGCCAACTCCAAACATATCATAATTAAAATGGCAAAAATCAAAGACAAAGAGAGAAGTTAAAGGCAACAAAGGAGAAACAGGAAGAAACATACAAGGGAGCCCCGATAAGGCTAGCAACTGACTTCTCAATGGAAGTGCTATAAGACAGAAAGGAATGGCAAGGAATATTCCAAGTAATGAAAAACAAAGGCCTGAAACTGAGACTACTCTACCCAGCAATGCTCTCAATTAAAATGGACAGCCAAATAAGGAGTTTCCCAGACAAAAGTAAGCTCAAAGAGTACACCTCCACCAAACCTGCACTGCAAAAGATGCTAAAGAGACTACTTTAAGAAAAGGAAAAAAAAAGAGTGAGACAGAGAGGAACACAGGTACAAAGGAAGTAAAATAGCAATGAATAAGTACCTATCAATAATAACTTTAAATGTAAATGGATTAAATGTTCCAATCAAAAGACAAAGAGTAGCTGAATGGATGAGGAAAAAATGACCTGCACATATGCTGCCTACAAGAGACACATCTCAGAACAAAAGACCTACACAATGGAAAATGAAAGGTTGGGAAAAAGTGTTCCAAGTAAATGGACAGGAAAAAAATGCCTGAGTAGCAATACTCATATCAGACAAAATAGACTTCAAAACAAGGGCTACAAAAACAGACACAGGACACTTCATACACTCAAGGAAAGAATCCATCAAGAAGACATAAACATTATCAAAATATATGCACCCAACTTAGAGGGTCCCAAATTTATATAGAAAATCTTGGAGAACTTCAACAAAGTTATTGACAGAAACACAAATATAGCAGGGGATTTTAACAACCCACTATCAAGAATGGATAGATCTTCCAAACAAAATTTCAAGAAATATATTGTGACATTGAACAGCGTCTTAGATCAAATGGACTTAACTGATAAATATAGAATCTTTCATACCAAAGAAGCAAAATACACATTCTTTTCAAATGCACATGGAATATTTTCAAAGATGGACCACATGATAGGACACAAAACAAGCCTCAACAAATTCAAGAAAACTGAAATCATATCAATTTCATAAGCAATATCATAAGCAATTTCTCAGACCACAAGGGACTAAAACTAGAACAAACCTTAAGGAAAAAACTCAAAAACACTTAAACTCATGAAGATTGAATAGCATGCTATTAAACAACGAATGGGATCAAGGAAAAAATAAAAAAGTTTCTGGAAACAAATGAAAAAGAACTCACAACAGTCCAAAACTTATGGGACACATTGAAGGCAGTCCTGAGAGGGAAGTTCATAGCAATACATGCCTACCTAAAAAAGGTAGATACATTTCAAATAAACAACCTAACCCTTCAGATACAAGAAATGGAGGAACAAAAACAAAGAAAGCCCAGAGCAAGTAAAAGGAAGGAAATAACCAAAATCAGAGCAGAATTAAATGACATAGAGACTAAAAAAAAAAAAAAAAACAATTTGAAGGATCAATAAATCCAGGAGCTGGTTCTTTGAAAAGATAAACAAAATCAACAAGCCTTTAAGCAGACTCATCAAGACAAAAAGAGAGAGGACCCAAATTAACAAAATCAGAAATGAAAGAGGAGAGATTACAACTGATACCACAGAAATACAAAGGATTGTAAGAAATTACTAGAAAGAACTATACACCAAGAAATTGGAAAACCCAAGTGAAATGGGTAAATTTCTAGAAAAATATAGTCTTCCAAAACTGAATGAAGAAGAAACAGAAAGCCTGAACATATCAATAACAACTGATGAAATTGAAGCAGTAATTACAAAACTCCAAGCACACAAAAGCCGTGAACCTTACAAAACTTTAAGGAAGAGCTAACCTCTATACTCCACAGATTATTCCAAAAAATGCAAGATGAAGGAATACTACCAAACTCTATTTATGAAGCCAGCATCATCTTAGACACAAAACAGACAAAGACACATCAAATAAAGAAAACTTAAGGCCAATATTGCTGATGAACATAAATGCTAAAATCCTCAACAAAATATTGGCCAACTGCATTCAGCAATACCTTAAAAAGATCATACACAATAATTAATTGGGATTCATCCCAGGGATGCAAGGATGGTACAATATTTGTAAGTCAATAAAATGTAATATATCACATAAATAAGAGGAAAGATGAAAATCACATGATCATATCAATAGATGAAGAAAAAGCATTTGATAAGGGACAGCACCCATTTATGATAAAAACACTCAGAAAAGTGGAACTAGAGGGAGCATTCCTCGACATAATAAAGTCCATATTTGTGAGACCTACAGCCAACATCATACTCAATGGGTAAAAACTAAAATCTTTCCCACTAAGATCAGTAACAAGACAAGGATGTCCACTTTCACTACTGCTATTCAACATACTGTTGGAAATCCTAGCCACAGCAATCAGAATGAGAAACAGAAATAAAAGGCATCCAAATTCAAAAGGAGGAAGCAAAACTGTCATTGTTTGCAGATGATATGGCAGTGTACGTAGAAAACCCTATAGACTCCAATAAAAAACTACTCAACCTAATAAGGTGAATATGTCAAAACAGCCAGATACAAAATCAATATTCAGAAATCAAAGGCATTTTTGCATACCATCAACAAAATAACAGAAGCAGAATTCAGGGAAAAAAAATCTATTTGCTATAGCAACAAGAAAAATAACGTACCTAGTAATAAGCCTAACCAAGGAGATAAGAGACCTGTGCTCAGAAAACTACCGAACACTGAAGAAAGACATTAAGGAAGACACAAATAAATAGAAGCATTACTGTGTTCATGAATTGGAAGAATTAATATCATCAAAATGCCCATACTTCAGGAAGTAATCTATAGATTGAACACAATCCCTATTAAAATACCAATGACATATTTCAGAGATACAGAACACACATTTCAAAAATTTATGTGGAACCATAAATGACACCAAATGGCCTCAGCAATTTTGAAAAAGAAGAAAAAAGTAGGAAGGATCACAATACCTGATATCAAACTGTATTACAATGCCATTGTGATCAAACCTCCTGGTACTGGCATAAGAACAGACACATGGAACAATGAAAAGAATAGAGAGTCCAGAAATAAAACCACGACACTATAGTTAATTTAGTTAACTGATATAATTAATTAATCTGCCAACTTTGACAAAGGGGGCAGAAGAATAAAATGGAGTGAAAATAGCCCCTTCAACAAATGGTGTTGGGAGAACTGGACAGCTACATGCAAAAAAATGAAACTCAATCACCAAATTATACACACACACAAAAATAAACTCAAGATGGATAGAAGACTTAAATATAAGTGGTGACACCATAAAGTCCTAGAGGAGAACATAGGGAGGAAAATCTCATATATTCTACACAGCAATATTTTCACTGATATGTCCCCTAGAGCAAGGGACACAAAGGAAAGGATAAATAAATGGGATCTCCTCAAAATAAAAAGCTTCTGCATGGCTAAAGAGATCAGCACTAAAATGAAAAGAGAACCAACTATATGGGAAAACATATTTTTCAGTGATACTTCAGAAAAAGGTTTGATCTCCAAAATATATAAAGAACTCACACAGCTCCACTCCAGGAAGACAAACAACCCAATTTAAAAATGGGCAAAGGACTTGAATAGATACTTCTCAAAGCAGGACACACAAAGGGCTCAGAGACATGTGAAAAGATGCTCAGCATCACTAACCATCAGAGAGATGCAAATTAAAACCATAATGAGATACCACTTCACACCGGTCAGAATGGACATCATAAACAAATCAACAAACAACAAGCATTGGAGAGGATGTGGAGAAAAGGGAACCCTAGTGTACTGTTGGTGGGAATGCAGCCATTGTGGAAAACAGTATGGAATTTCCTCAGAAAACTAAAAATGGAACTGCCTTGTGACTCGGCAATTCCACTCTTGTGATTATACCCTAAGAACCCTGAAGCACTAATTCAAAAGAACCTATGCATCTCAATGTTCATAGCAGCACAATTAACAATAGCAAAGTGCAGGAAGCAACCTAAGTGCCCATCAGTAAATCAATGGATCAATACACAATGGAATACTATGCAGCAAAATGAAAGAAGGAGCTCCTGTCCTTTGTGATTGCATGAATGGATCTGGAGAGCATTATGCTAAGTGAAAGAAGCCAGGCAGTAAAAGACAAATATCATATGATCTCATGTATAAGTAGATCCTAGTCAACAAAACAAACAAGCAAGCAAAATATAAGCAGAGACATTGAAATTAAGAACCAACTGATAATAATCAGAGGGGATGTGGGAGGGGATAATGGGGGAAATGAGGGGTGGTCAGGAACAGGTATAAAGGACACATGGGAAAACCAAAGGGGTTTGTGATTAAGGGTGGGATGTGTGGACGGCTGGGGTCGGGGGAGAATGGAGACAACACTACTTGAACAACAATAAAATGTGGGAAAAATTAAAAAAGAAAATCTTATCAAAGAATAATATATAAATTTAAAAAGACATCTAATGTATCTATATGACTAATTTATGGATACTATTTTATGTGATGAATACACTAATAAAATGTTACATGGTGTAGTAGAAAACTGGAAAGGTACAATTAGGAAAATGCATGCCATGGAGGTAGTTGAGGGGGTATCTATGTATAAATATGTGTGTTGTATTCAGATGATTTCAGAATAGCAAAAGTCTGAAATCATAAAAAACTGTTTCTGTAGCCCTGGCTGGTGTATTTCAGTAGATTGAGTGCAGGCCTGTGAACTAAATGGTACCCGGTTCAACTCCCAGTCAGGGTACATGCCTGGCTTGTGGGCCATGTCCCCAGTCAGGGCACATGAGTCATCCACACCATTGAGGTTTCTTTCCCTTTCTTTCTCCCTCCCTTTTCCTTTCTCTAAAAAATAAATATAATTGAAAAAAAATAGTTTCTGAGGGTCATTCCAAAATCAAAACCAACCATTTTGACTAAATTATCTACCAACTGAATTCAACTACTTTGACTAAATATTTCTTTTGTTGAACTAGCCAATAGTTTCCGTAAAATGACTGATGAACCAGCTGGTTATTATGGTGTACTGTAAACATGTCCAGAATTTTAAGCCTTTAATAAATATAATGTTAATATTCTCATACTACTCTCTAAAAAATACCAGTGAAATCTTCTAATAAGATTATTTGTGAAAGTTCATATTCACTAATTGACTTTTATTTTAAGAAATGGCATTTTGATTTAATAATCATTATGAGTTGAATTTATAATTTTAGGTTTTCCAGGTCCAATCTGGTATTCAGGACATTTTTGTGAATGAGAAACTCTAAGTGCTGAAAATTATTAAAATTAACTCTTCTTTTATGAGTTTTTAATTTATACAAAGTATATTTCCCAATCATGTAACACAAATTTTTATACAAATCAAATTACAAAGTGTTGAAAGAAAAAGATTATTATCCATAATCTCATCACTCTTAATATCTATTCACATTTTACTGCATTAGATATTAATTATATGTGAGTAATTAAAGCAGGAAAGTGTTTTTACTAAAGTCATCTAGTTTTTTAAAATTATATTTTATTGATTATGCTATACAGTTGTCCTGATTTTTCCCCCTTTACCCCTTTCCACCCAGTACCCTCTACTCCCTCAGATAATCCCCCACCATTGTTCATGTTCATAGGACATGTGTATAAGTTCTTTGGTTACACCATTTACTGTACATTCACAAGGCTATTCTGTAACTACCTATTTGTACTTCTTAATCTCCTGACCTCTTCACCCATTCCCCTACATCCTCCTCCAATCTGGCAACTATCAAAACACTCTCTGCATTCATGATTTCTTTCTGTTCTTGTTTGCTTAGTTTGTTTTTTAGCTTCAGTTACAGATAGATTTGTATTTTTTGCCATTTTATTGTTCATAACTTTGATCTTCTGCTTTTTCTTGAATAAGTCCCTTGAACATTTCATATACTAATGGTTTGGTGATGATGAACTCCTTCGGTTTTTTCTTCTCTGGAGAGCTCTTTATCTACACTTCAATTCTAAATTATATCTTTGCTGAATAGAGCAATATTGGCTATAGGTCCTTGCTTTTCATAACTTTGAATATTTCTTGTCAATCCCTTCTAGCTTGCAAAGTTTCTTTTGAGAAATGAGCTGACAGTCTTATGGGAACACCCCTGTAGGTAACTAAATTCTTTTTTCTTGCTGCTTTAAGATTCTCTTTATCTTTAACTTTTGGCATTTTAATAATGATGTGTCTTAGAGTGGGCCTCTTTGCATTCATTTTGTTTGGTATTCTCTGTGTTTCCTGGACTTGCTTGTTTATTTCCCTCACTAAGTTAAGGAAGTTTTCTTTCACTATTTTATCAAATAGATTGCCAACTTCTTGCCTTTTATCTTCTCCTTTTGGCACCCTATGATGGGAATATCAGACCTCTTGAGGTTGTTCCTTACTCTGCTTATACTATACTCAGTATTTTGGATTATTTTTTCTTATTGTTCTGCTTGGTTGTTTTTTCCTTCCTTCTGTTCCAAATCATTTATTTGCTTCTTGACTTCATCCAATCTACTGTTGTTTTCCTGTACATTGTCCTTTATTTCAATTAGTGTATCCTTCTTTTCTGACTGGATCTATTTATGTTGTTTAGGTCCTCACTAAGTTCCTTAAAACTGGCATCCTTGTAACCAGTGTTTTGAACCTTGCACCTGGTTGATTGCTTATCTCCTTTTTGTTTAGCTGTTTTTCTGGAGTTTTGATCTGTTCTTTCATTTGGGCCATGTTTCTTTGTCTTCTTGTTTGGACAGCCTCCCTGTGTTTGTTTGTGTGTATTAGGTAGGGCTGCTTTGACTCTGTGTCTTGGTAGTATGCCCTAATGTAGTAGGTGTTCTGTAGGATCCAGTGGCACAGCCTCCCCATCACCCAAGCAGTGTAAACAAGGTGCACCCTTTGTGTGGGCTAAGTATATCTTCCTCTTATAGTTGAGCCTCGGTTGCTGTTGGCAGTTCAATGGGAGGGATTTACCCAGACCAGTTAGCTACAAGGACTGGCTATGACTACTGATCTTAACATCCATCCTACATGGAGAATCAGCTATGCAGGTGCAGGGTGGTGGTGATCTGAGATGGTCTGTAGCTATGCACTGGGTGCACCGGCCCTGGAGTTTCCTAGGAGGTGCACGACAACATCAGTCCTCACCCGTAATTTTCCTGGGGGCACACTGAACTATAAAGCAATCTGAGATGGCTGCTACTTGTGCTGGGCTTGGGGATTCCCAAGTGAAGCCAAGCTGTGAATCTAAGCTGGCTGCTGCTAGTGGCAGGCCTAGGACTCACTGAAGGCAGCTCCTACTTGTTTGAAAGGATTTAGAAAATTGTGTGGCATGAGTCAAGACCAACTATTCATACAGAAAAGTAGCTTGGGTAGGCCTGTAGTTTGGGTGGGGCAGAGTCTCTGGAGATCTCCAAAGCCAGTCAGACAGTGTTAGCCAGGTTGATGGAGTCTCACACATGGCACCAGCTTCCCAGCTCTGTGAGGGGAGGGTTTAGAAAAGAGACAAAGGCTTCTGTTTACCTGATGCCAGACAGTTCATTTTCTTCCTGTATACCACTGATGCCTTTCAAGCTGTTACCTTGGTGCTGGAACTTAGAGGGAATGAGTTTGAGTAGGTGAGTCCATATCTGGGTTCTTTAAGAGTAACTGCTTGGGGCTCAAACAGTTTCTTCCACCAACTCAATCCCCACTGGTGTTGGCAACCAGAAGTTTTGGGGACTTGTTTTCCTGGCATTGGAATCCTGGGCTGATGGGCCTGGTATAGGGCTGGGACTTTTTGCTCCCAATATATTCCTCTTGAATTTTTATCCACCATGATGGGTGAGGGACCAATCTGTTCCATATTTGTGCCCTTCCTACCAGTCTCAATGGATGTGGACTTTTTAAAAAAAATTCTGTAGTTTTCAGACTTCCATTCAATTTGATTTCTGGTGGTCCTGAGTGATGGCTGCACTATATTTTAGTTGTGATTTTGATGTGGTTCAAATTAAACTCTTAAGGTGAATATCATAGCCCTTTTTTCTAATTAGGTCTCATACATGACCTTTGAATATTGAAAACTTTCAAGGTTAAATGGCTAAATATTTCTAAATAGATATTAAGAAGCTAGAAAGATATACACAAATAATTATCACTGTTTAATGACCCTCAAGTCAATTAACTTTATTTTGAGCATCTGATAATTTCAGCTAAAGATCTGATCTCTCATATATTTGGTGTGTCTTAATGTTCTCTGAGTACTAAGAAGACCTAGGAAGTCACCCTTCTCTGACTCAGTTTCCTAATCCCCAGTTCTTACCTCCCTTTTCTCCTCAGTTGGAGCACTGCCATATAGTATGTGATTCATTTGTGTTTACATTTTTGGGTTGTATTTTATTCAAATCAAAGCCCTGTGGAAAAGTCTCCAATTCTAGATAAAGAGGAATAAAAAACATTTATTTTTAAAACACAAAGAGAATTTTCTTAAAAAATGGATATCTATAAATGTACATTCAATTACATTGTCAAAGAATTTTATTATACAAAATTTATTTACTTCATTATGTCACTGTCTTTTTTAAAAAATCTGTCTGAAGTGAGACACAGGGGGATGGCACAGGAATAAGCCAAAACCCTAACCCTTTAAGCATTCTCAATAGATAGGACTCAACTACCCATGTATAACAGTATTTCTGAATAACTTCATTTCCAGACTCAAAACCTCCTTAAACATGATATTCAGCCCCTACTCTAAGCCATGTCAAGCTGACTTCATCTGAACTTCCCTCTTCAACTTTCTTTGTGTTCAAAGGACCTGGAATTCCCTACTGGTCTTTGTACCACCTACCCACATCGTACCTACCATTTAAGGACCAACTTATATCTTATTTACTTCTAAAGACTTTGTTTGACCTGTCCAGCTTCACTGACATCCTGTTTTGACCCTCCAAAAGCATTTTCTTCTTGAGAATTCTGATACTCGAAACCATAAAATCTTTGAATCTAACACTGTATCAAACATAATTTCATTCAGTGTTCCTACTATACAGATTAGAAAGCAAGTGACTTCACAAGTGCTATGATAAGTATAGGGAGAGCCAGGGCTAGTATACATGTTTCTTGGAACTTTGTTATTCCTGCTATCCCATGTCACTTTAATCACATGTACTATACTAAACTCTTTCTAGTGGTGGCTGTATCATATCTTGCCAAAAAGACTAGGAATTTCACAGATTAGGAAAGCTATACACATAGCAAGAACCTAGTAAATATGTGTTAATTAAATAAATGATGTACTATCAAATCATAAAGAATCTTATTTTTCTTAATTCTATAAAGAGAATTTCTCTCTGGAATTAAGTATTCTTAAAATACTTTCTTTCCGTCCCATTAGTTTGTGAACCAGGTACAGACCTGGGAAAGGTATAAATAAAATTTTCCCTTAAGGCTACAGAATTAGGCCACTAATTCACTAAAATAAACTAGCCCTCACTGGTGTGGCTCAGTTTGGTGGAGTGTTGTCCCATAAATAGAAAGGTATAAGGTTTGATTCCCACTCAGGTCATATGCCCAGGTTGTGACTTCTGTCCTGGTTCCCAGTTGGGGCAGGTAGGAGAAGCAGCCAATCAATGTTTCTCTCTTGCATCAATCTTTCTCTCCCTTTCTCTCCCTTTACCCATCTCTCTAGAATCAATGAACATGTCCTCAGATGTGGCTAACATAAAAAATAACAAAATTAAAACCAAAGCCAGTAAGTATTAATTCTCAGTTTTTAACATATATTTTCCATCAAAACAATGTTTAAGAAATAAATAAGTAGTAAGTGAAGTTTAAGCATCCCAGGGAATAAAACTGTTTGATAGTTAAAGTATTTGTGCCTATGATTGGTGGAATCCTTTTCAATAAAATTCTATCATGATTATCCCTATTTATATTAGGTTTCTCACTTTTGAATCTCAAAGAACTACATGTTTTCCCTTGTCCTGTTGCATACCAATCTAAAAGAGATGGAACACCAGAGAAACACATGCTTTTGGTGGATTGCAGAATGAATGTAAAATTAGTCTCTTCTGTGGCCATTAGCAGTGTCTCTCCCTTATTGTTCCCATTACAGGATGTAAGGGTCATTTACTTTATTTCTAGGGGAAAAAAAGTGATGTCTCTATGGCGCTCATTTTTCCAAATTCTTAAAGGTTCCATGTGTTACACCAGTACAGGATAATTTGATTTTCTTCTAGGATAAATGTTCCCCTTCACCAAAGAAAGTTCATTGAATATTTCTAAACAGGTATTGAGAGGCTGGAAAGATATACACAGATACTTATTACTGCTTAATGATCCTCAAGTCAATTAACATTCACTAAAGAAAATTCTCTGACAATTTAAATAAAAAATAAAGGAATCTCTTTAAGCAAACTTCCTCTCTATATGTGCTCACTCACCAGTTCTTCCTTATGTATACAATGAATTTTATGCATTTAATATTTTGATTGACTTGTAAATATAGTATAACATAATATTGAATAGTTTAGGAACCTTATTTTAATCTTCATGCAGTTAAGTGGTTAACAATATATTATTTAAGAATATAGTGATATTCAAGAATAAAATGCTTGAGATTGAATCCTGGCTCCTTTACTCTTAGCTATGTGACCTTGGGGATGTTACTTAGTGTCTCTGTTTCTCTATTTCTTCACTCATAAATAAAGAATCATAAAATACCTACTTAACATAGTTATTATGAGGACTAAATGGTTGTTTACATATGCAAACCACTTGGAACAATGCCTGGGACATAAGTTATGATAAATGTTAAATATAGGCATTGAGGTAATCACAACCTTAAATCCTTTATGAAAGAAGGTATTGTATAAATCAATTTTTAAATATTGTATGAGCTTAATTAGCTCTGAAATACTTTAGCTCTTCTTCCAAAGAGATTTTTATTACTATATTAGGAAAGTCATAGAATAAAGATAGATATATGTGCTTCACATATCAGATGTCAGACATTAGTATCATTAAAGTAATGACTAGCTATACTTTATTGAAAGTACAATTCAAGGTACTAAATTTAAAAAAAAATAACACAACATAATACAATAATTATTCTAAAAAATTATTTGCTAACATGTTCCTAAAACTAAAACACAAAGCCAAAACCCCAGATGATGTCTCAGATCATTTTTAGATCAATAGAGAAAAGTAAATGTCAAAGTAGAAGGGCCATCATGGAAATGCTGCCCACACTCATTTCCTTTACCCATCAGTCTCAGACCTCATCATTAGCTTGTCATTAAAATCATTAATATTCGTGCATTGAATGACCCAGGCCTACATTATATTTGCTGTTCACATTAGGCTTATGAAGTCTGATTATATATTATATTTGAGAAATCTTAAATAGATTAACTCAAAGTAGACTAAAAACAAAAATTTTAAAAGCCTGTTAGAAAATACATTTTTTTCTGCCCAAAATTTTTTTATGGTATGGATTGAGTCATGTCTCCTGTGTTTGTAATGGCATAAGGAGTATCAATCTCACTTGACAGAAAAAAACAGTAACATAATGCCATTATTTCCTATTGCCAATTATTAATTTTACTAAGGTTTATTGAGTATCTTCTATATGTAAGGCACTGTAGGGGCATTTAAATATCCATGAGGAGATCCAAGATGGCAGCTGAGTAGCTGGCAGCTCTATCCACTTGCTCCCGGACACAGACAGAACTAGCAATCAAAACACAGAGTGGAGAGTGAGTGAGAGCATCCACAAATAAGCTTATATGTGAATGAGAACGTGGGGAGTGTGCGGCAGTGGGCAAGAACGTGCCCACCTGCAGGGCACTCAGGAGCCAGTGGCCCAGGCTTGCTAAGTGAGCTGGATGTCCAGCCCAGAACTTCTGGCTACAAAGAGTCAGGGTGGTGGTGGACTGGCTCAGTAGCCATGAGTACCGAATTGGAGAGAGAAGGCCTGGAAGGTGTGGGCCCCAGAAATAGCCCTGCAGGGGCGGGCCCCAGAAGCTAAAGAGCTCTGGAGGGAGAGGGACCAGAACAGTACCACCATCCTATGTTATATAGCTGCCGGACTCTTCCCAACACCATCCAGGAAAGTCCCAGAGAGAAACTTTATCTAAAACTGTCTAAGGCTCAGCCCTGTGGTAGCCAGCCCTGACCTGAAAGTCTGTGTTATTTGTTGGGGAAGGGGAAGCACATAGAGAACAGGCTCCCCAGGGATGAGTGCTGTACCATGGAGTATATAAGACTGTTCTGCGTGGTATGGGCTCAGCTCCCAGTGGAAAGCGAGGTCCGGTGCACAGGACCCACGTCCATGGATATGTTCTCCCATGGGGAATCAGGGCTGCATTGTACCTAGGCCACTTTGAGACTAGCTTTTTGCAAAAACTTCCTCACCCTGAATTGAGGCAGCAAATGTTTGCTACATATCTTTAAAGTAACTTCCTAAAATCTGTGCTAAACCTTCCAAGGATGAGTGTAACCAGTTCAACCACTGATTTCCCTTTGCATCTGCAAATATCTTTCTTCTGTGATGTGATTAGTGGCATCCTCTCCTTTGTTTACTGTAAAAGGTAACCACCTAAAGTGAACCTGTGCACAGTAAATGAGGACTGTCCTCAACATAATGTGCCCAGAAAAGCAATAAAAGCTTGTCAAGGCAAGGGTCAGGGCGCTTTCCTCTTGAGAGAGTGGCCGTGCCATCCCTTTTCCTCCACAGGACTCAGTAGTCCATGTGAATTTGTCTCGTATCTCACCCATAACACTGTAGAACACACAGAAACTCTTTTTAAAAAGGGAGCTGAGGCATGACCTGGACTCAGCAAGAACACAGGGCTCGCATGCCTGGGCACTGGTGCAGTGGCTTTGCTAACCAAAAATTCCAGAGGATAGAGTACACTAAAGGAATAGTAGGACCCAGCCCAGCATGGCTCACAAGCAGGGGGCTGTCCAGAATGGAGAATTCTGTCCAAACCTCTTGCAAGAGAGCAGCAGGCTTAGGACAAGAATGAGTGAGATTTGCTGTAGCCATCCAGATTCCTTCACAGACAGGTAAGCCCAAACCCACACCTGTGAGATTATAGGCTCTACAGATCAGTGAGTCCAGGCTCTGGAGTATCCTGCAGCATACATTTACATAGAGAAAAGAAGAGAAAGCTCTGCCAGACACTATGAACTATTTGGGCCCTGCTCTACTAAACCTAGCAGAACAGAGAGAATAGAAACAGGAGCAATAAGGTGTTATCTTATCTCCTGTATAACTTCTTAACATTCATTTCATATCCTTCAAATTTGGGCCTAATATGTCACAAAATTTTATATTATATTATTAAATTATATTATATTTATTTCAAATTCTGTATTTAGCTCTTCTCCTACTTTGTTTTACCTTCTTTTTCTTCTTCTTAGTTTTTTTTAAATTCTATTTTCTCTCATGCAATGATTTGTTTCTTTTTTGAACTCTTACTATTTTTACCTCCTCCAACCTCTCAAAACCATTTGTGATTGTTATTAGTCATCTCACATACTTTTCTCATTCTTAAAATATATTCTCTCTCCATCATTATCAATCTTTGCTAGTTGGTTGTGGATAAAGTGGTTGTTGTTGCATTCCTCTAATCTTATTTCTAGATAGTCATTATTTTTGTATTTTAAATCTCTAATTTTACTCTTTCCATCTCCTACTCCATTTAGTCATCCTTCTGCCTTTTCTTTTTTTTTTTTGTTTTAAATATTAAATTTTCACTGTCTCAGCCTGGGTTTCATTCCTCACTCAGTATTCCTTCTCCCTCTATCCTCTCAAAATCACTTTCCTTTATATATCTCTTAAGTTTTTCTTTCTTTCTTTTTTCCTTCTTATTCCAATCCCACCTATATAAATCTTAGCTCATTTGTTGTTGATATGGCTGTGGTGGAACTTTTTTCTCCAATTACATATGTATGTGTATGTGTGTGTGTGTGTGTGTGTGTGTGTGTAATTCTTTCTTGTTGCTTTCTCTCAGTATATACATATAGGTGTGTATGTATATGTATATACATATATATTTTTTAAACTTCAGTTTAAACTTAGTGCTATAGCTTTCCTACTCTTACTTTATTTTGCTGTCCTTCCTCCCTTATTTATTTACGATGTAAATTTTATTTTACATCTGTCTCTCTTTGCCTTGTCTCTATTTTCTATTCTTATTATTGCTCCTCCCTCTAACCTTGAAAAATCACTTTATCTTCATTTAATATATGTTTTCCTTTTCTTATAATAGTCTTAATATTTTTGCACATTTACTAATATTGGCTCATTTATTCTTGACACTGTGGTTGTCATTGGGCGCTATTTTAGCAGGCATGGGTTTTTTTCTGCACTGTTCAGCTTTGTTCTGGCAGCACCTGTAGTATAAAAGACATGGTGGGCAGGGTGACTCTCAGTCAGCCAGCCGGAGGGAATAACCCACCAAAGAATGACTCCAAAACAACCAAAACAGAATTACAACCAGAGAGCAAATATAAATGGCATAAAGTGCAGCCCAAGAGGATCAAGCAAGGGGATCAAGGGCACTGCACCACTGAGTCCCACAGGTCTCCTACCATAGAAGTTCACACCACAAAGACAGGGAGTCAAAGCAGATCACTCTAGTATGCAGAAACAAAGAAGAAGAGTCACCTAAAATGGGAAGACAAAGAAATAACACCCAATTGAAAAGGAAAGAGGAATCCCCAGAAAGACTGCTAAATGAAATTGAGGCAACAAAACTATCAGACATTGAGATCAAAATAATGGCTATAAGAATGCACAAGGAGCTTAGTGAGAATACAAAGAACTCCAGGGAAGCTACAGGGAAGTTACTGTGGATTACAGCAGCATGAAAAAGGACACAGAAACTATCAATCAGAGCTAGTAGGAAATGAAAAATACAGTATCTGAAATGAAGAACACAGTAGAAGGAATTAAAAGCAGGCTAGATGAATCAGAAGATCAAATTAGCTAGCTGGAGGATGAGGTAGAAAAAAAAATTCCTAGACAGAGCAACAAAACAAAAAGAGACTCAAAAAGAATGAAGAGTGTTTAAGGGAGCTTCCAGACAACATGAAACATAATATCTGCATCATAGTGATGCTGGAAGGAGAGGAAAAGGAGAAGGGATAGAATAACTGTTTCAAAAATAATGAGAGAAAAATTTCCTAACTCGATGAGAGAAAAATTCATGCAAGTCTAGGAAGCACAGAAGGTACCAATCAAGATGACCCCAAAGAGGTCCACTCCTAGATATATCATAATTAAAATGGCAAAATTCAAAGATAAAGAGAGAATCTTAAAGGCAGCAAGGGAAAAACAGAGAGTAATATACAAGAGAGCTCCCTCCAAAAAGGGTATCAGTGGATTTCTCAACAGAAACACTATAAGCCAAAAAGTAATGGCAAGAAATAATCTGAGTAATGGAAAGCAAAGGCCTGTAATCAAGACACCCTACCCAATTCAAAATTGTAAGTGAAATAGGTTTTCCAGACAAAAAAAGGCTGAAAGAATATGTCTCCACCAAACCAGCATTGCAAGACATGCTAAAGGGAACACTTTAAGAAGATGAAGAAAAAGAGAGGGAGAGAGAGGAACACAAGTAAAAAAGGAAGAAATGGCAATGAATAAGTACCTATGATGATAACCTTAAATGTAAATGGGTTAAATGCTCCAACCAAAATACATAGAATAGCTGAATGGATAAGAACACATCATGCTGTCTGCAAGAGACCCACCTCAGAACAAAAGTTGTACACAGACTGAAAGTGAAGGAATGGAAAAAATTTTCCAAGAAATTGTTCATGAAAAAAAAATCAGGGTAGAAATACTTATATCAGACAAAATAAATTTCAAAACAAAGGCCATAAAAAGAGACAGAGAAGGGCACTTCATAATACTAAAGAAAAGAATCCATCAAGAAAATATAACCATGGTAAACATACACAAACCCAAAATAGGAGCACCCAAATATATAAGAAAAATCTTGGAGGACTTCAAGAAAGATACAGACAGCAACACACTTATACTAGGGGACTTTAACACTCCACTATCAATAATGAGTAGATCTTCCAAAGAATCAACAAGGATATTGGGGTAATGAATGACACTCTAGATCAAATAGACTTAATTATATATACAAAACATTTTACCCCAAAGAAACAAAATATACATTCTTTTCAAAAGCACATGGGCCATTCTAAGGATAGGCCACATGGTAGGACTCAAAACAAGCCTCAACAAATTCAAGAAAATTGAAATCATATCAAGCATTTTCTTCAATCACAATGGCTTGAAACTAGAAAGCAACCTTAAGGAAAATAATCAAAAACATCCAAATTCATGGAGACTGAGTAACATGCAATTAAATAATGAATGGGTTAACAATGAGATCAAGTAAGAAATCAAAAAGTTTCTGGAAACAAATGAAAGTGAACACACAACACCCCAAAACCTATGGGACACAGCAAAGGCTGCCAGAGAAGGAATTTTATAGAATAAATGCCTACCTAAAAATATAGAAAAATTTCAGATAAACAACATAACCCTACTTCTACAAGAACTATAGGAACAAGAACAAACAAAGCCTAGAGTGAGTAGAAGGAAGGGAATAATCAAGATCAGAGCAGAATTAAATGACATAGAGGCTAAAAAAACAATTCAAAGGATCAATAAATCCAGGAGTTGGCTCTTTGAACAGATAAAAAAAAATTGATAAGCTTTTAACAAGACTCATTAAGAAAAAAAAAGAGAGGACTTCAAGCCAAGATGGAAGCATAGGTAGATACGCTGTGCCTCCTCGCACAACCAAAAAAAAAGGACAACAACAAATTTAAAAACAACCAGAACTGACAGAAAATCTAACTGTATGGAAGTCTGACAACCAAGGAGTTAAAGAAGAAATATTTATCCAGACTGGTATGAGGGGCAGAGAAGGGCAGTCAGGCAGAGAGGACTCCTGGCAAGGTGGCAGATTGTGGATTGGGTGGTCCCACATTTACGTGCAAACAAACCAGGAGGGATAACTGGGGAGCAAGACAGACCAGGCAACCCAGAGTTCCAGTCCAGGAAAATAGAGCCTCAAACCTCTGATTGAAAACACCTGTGGGGGTTGAGGCAGCAGTGCGAGAAATGCCCAGCCACACAGGAGAGTTCATTGGAGAGAGCAACAGGGTCCTAGGATGTACACAAGCCCACCCACCCAGGAATCAGCAATAGAAGGGACCAATTTGATTGTGTGTAGTGGGAGAAGTGACTGAAAACTGGCAGAGAGTAGAGCAAGCACAATTGTTCCCTCTCACACCCCTCCTCCACAGGCAGCGTCACAACACAGTGACTTGGGTTGCATTGCCCTGGTGAACACCTAAGCCTCTGCCCCTTACTACATAACAGGTGTGCCAAGACAAAAAAAAAAATGGCCCAAGTGAAAGAATAGATCAAAGCTCCAGGAAAAATACAACTAAGTGATGAAGATATAACCAACCTATCAGATGCACAATTCAAAACACTGGTAATCGGGATGCTCACAGAATTGGTTGAATATGGTCTCAAATTAGATGAAAAAATGAAGGCTATGCTAAGGGAATTAAAGGAAAACGTACAGGGAACCAACAGTGATGGGAAGGAAACCGGGACTCAAATCAACGGTGTGGACCAGAAGGAAGAAAGAAACATTCTACCAGAAGAGAATGAAGAAACAAGAATTCAAAAAAATGAGGAGAGGCTTAGGAACCTCTAAGCCATCTTTAAACATTCCAAAATCTGAATCATAGGGGTACCAGAAGGAGAAGAGGAAGAGCAACAAGTGGAAAACTTATTTGAATAAATAATAAAGGAGAACTTCCCAATCTGGCAAAGGAAATAGACCTCCAGGAAGTCCAGGGAGCTCAGAGAGTCCCAAAGAAGTTGGATCCAAGGAGGAGCACATGAAGGCACATCATAATTACATTACTCAAGAATAAAATGAAGGAGAGAATCTTAAAAGCAGCAGGAGAAAAGCAGACAGTAACCTACAAAGGAGTTGCCATCAGACTTCTAGCTGATTTCTCAAAAGAAACCTTAAGGGCAAGAAGGGACTGGAGTGAAGTATTCAAAGTCATGAAAGGCAAGGACCTGCATCCAAGATTACTCAATCCAGCAAAGCTTTCATTTAGAATGGGAGGGCAGATAAAGTGCTTCCAAGATAAGGTCAAGTTAAAGGAGTTCGTCATCACCAAGCCCTTATTATATGAAATGTTGAAGAGACTTATCTGAGAAAAAGAAGATAAAAATAAGAACAGTAAAATGAAAACAAACTCGCAGTTATTAACAACCATACCTAAAACAAAAACAAAAATAAAAACAAACTTAGCAAACAATTAGAACAGGAACAGAATCACAGAAATGGAGATCACATGGAGGGTTATCAGTGGGGGAGTGGGAGGGGGAGAGAAAGGGAAAAGGTACAGAGAATAAGTAGCATAAATGGTAGCTAGAAAATAGGAGGAGGTTAAGAATAGTATAGGAAATGTAGAAGCCAAAGAACTTATATGTATGACCAATGGACATGAACTAAAGAGGGGGAGAATGTGGGTGGGAGGGGGTGTGCCAGGCAGAGGGGAACGAAGGGGGGGAATGGGACAACTGTAATAGCAGAGTCAATAAAATCTATTTTAAAAAGAGAAAAAAGAGGGAGAGGACCCAAGTAAATAAAATAGGAAAGAAAAGAGAAGCATTTACAACTGATACTACAGAAATACAAGGGATTGTCAGAAATTACTACCAACAATTATATGCTAAGAAATTTGACAACCTAGGCAAAAGAGACAATTTCTAAAAATGTTATCTTTCAAAACTAAATAAAGAAAAGGGAGAAAGCCTGAATAGACTGATAACAGCTAGAGAAATTAAGCAGTAATCAAAAAAGCTCCCAGCACACAAAGGCCTGGACCAGGCTGATTCACAGGCAAATTTTAGCAGACATTTAGGGAAGAGCTAACGCCTGTACTTCACAAATTATTCCAAAAAATTCAAAAGGAGAGAAGACTCACAAACTCTTGTTATGAGGCCAGTATTATCCTAATTGCAAAATCAGATAAAGACACAACAAAGAAAGAAAAGTACGGGCCAATATTGCTGATGAATATAGTTACTAATATCCTCAACAAAATATTGGCCATCTGGATCCAGCAGTACATTAAAAAGATCATGCACCATGATCAAGTGAGATTCTTCCCAGTGATGCAAGGATGGTACAATATTTGCAAATCAATAAACAAAATGAGAGATAAAAATGATATAATCATACCAATAGATGCTGAAAAAGCATTTGACAAAGTCCAGCACTCATTGAAAATCCAAACACTCATCAAAGTAGGATTAGAGGGAATATAGCTCAACATAATAGAGGTCATATATAAGAAACCTACAACTACCATCAACTATATAGGCAAAGACTAAAAGCTTTTCCCCTAAGGTCAGAACAAGACAAGGGTGTCTGCTTTCACCACTTCTATTCAACATAGCATTGGAAGTTCTAGCCACATAGATCAGACAAGATAAAGAAATAAAAGGCATCCAAATTAGAAAGGGGGAAATAAAACTGTCATTGTTTGTAGATGATATGATAGTGAACATAGATAACCTTAAAGGCTCCACACAAAAGCTACTCGACCTGAAAAGTGAATTTGGCAAACCAGCACTATACAAAGTCAATATTCAGAAATCAAAGGCATTTTTGTGCACCAACAATGAAATATCAGAAACAGTAACTAGGAAAAAATCCCATTTATTATAGTAACAAGAAAAACAAAGTACCTAGGAATAAACTTAATGAAGGAGGCAAAAGACCTGTACTTGGAAAAATATAGAACACTGAAAAAGAAATTAAGGAAGATAAAAATAAATGGAAGCACAAACTGGGTTCATGGATTAGAAAAATTGACATTAAAATATCCATACTACCCGAAGTGATCTATAGATTCAACACATTTCTTATCATAATATCAATGACATATTTCACAGATATAGAACAAATATTTCAAAAATTTGTATGGCATTATAAATGATCCTGAATAATCTCAGAAATTTTGAGAAAGAAGAACAAAGTAGCAGAGATCACAATACTTGATATCAAACTATGTTACAAGGTTACTGTAATCAAAACAGTCTGATACTAACATAAGAACAGATAATAGATCAATTGAACTGAATAGAAAGCCCAGAAATAAATCTATGTCTCTATGGTCAACTAATGTTTGAAAAAGGGGGCAGGAGCATAAAATGTAGTAAAAATAGCCTCTTCAATAGATGGTGTTGGGAGATCTGGACTAGCACATGTAAAAAAATGAAACTAGACCATCAACTTACACCATACACCAGAATAACCTCAAGATGGATAGAAGATTTAAATATAAGACATGATGCCATAAAAGTCCTAGAGGAAAATGTAGGCAGAAGAATTTCAGATATCCCATACCACAATATTTTTACCAATATAATTCCTAGGGCAAGGATTTTAAAAGAAAGAATAAACAAATGGGACTGTATCAAATTAAAAACTTCTGCACTGCTAAAGAGAACATCAGCAAAATGAAAAGTGAATCAACCATATGGGAAAACATATTTGCCACTGATACCTTGGACAAGGGATTAATCTCTGAAAATATATAAAGAACTCATACAACTCAACACTAGGAAGGCAAACAATCCAATTAAAAAATGAACAAAGGACCAGAACAGACATTTCTCCAAGGAAGATATTCAGAGGGTCCATAGACACATTAAAAAATACTCCACATCACTAACCAGCAGAGAGATGCAAATTAAAACCACAATGAGATACCACTTCACACCAGTCAGAATGGCCATCATAAACAAATCAACAAACAACAAGTGCTGGTGAGGTTGTGGAGAAAAGGGAACCCTAGTACAATGTTGGTGAAAATGCAGACTGGTGCAGCCACTGTAGAAAACAGTACGTAATTTCCTCAGAAAATTAAAAATGGAATTGCCGCCCCGGCTGGCGTAGCTCAGTGGATTGAGCGCGGGCTGCGAACCAAAGAATCGCAGGTTCGATTCCCAGTCAGGGCACATGCCTGGGTTGCAGGCCAGGTCCCCAGTGGGGACCACATGAGAGGCAACCACACATTGATGTTTCTCTCTCTCTCCTTCTCCCGCTCTTCCCCTCTCTAAAAATAAATAAATAAAATATTTTTAAAAAAAAAACAAAAAATGGAATTGCCTTGTGGCTCAGCAATTCCACTGCTGGGCTTAGACCCTAGGAATACTGAAACACCAATTCAAAAGAACCTATGCACCACAATGTTCATAGCAGTGTTATTTACAACAGCTGAATGCTAGAAACAGCCTAAGTGCCCATCTGTAAATTAGTGGATCAAGAACCTGTGGTACATTTACACAATGGAATACTACACATCAGAAAATAAAAAGGAACTCCTATCCTTCATGACAGCATGGATGGAACTGGAGAATGTTATATTAACTGAAATAAGCCAGGCAGCAAAAGACAAATACCATAAGATCTCACATATAAGTGGAACCTAATGAAGAAAACACACAAACAAGGAAAACAGAACCAGAGACATGGGCATATGGCACAAAGTGACAGTGACCAGAGGGGAAGGGGGAAGGCAAAATGGGGAAAAGAAGGTGAAGGGTCCATTGAAGGAACATATATAAAGGATTCATGCACATGGACAACAGCATGGGGATTGACTGTGGGAATGGGGTCAGTGGGCAGGTGAAGAAAGCAATGGGAAAAGTTGGGACAACTGTAAACGAATAATGATAAAAAATATATAATTTTCCTGAAAAAAAAATCGATCAAAGAATTTACAGTCCAATATAGGATAAATATGTACTCAAATAATTACAAGATTGAGAGCTATAAGTGTACTAAGAGAAGTAGTAGTTAAACAATACTGGAGGAGTTAATGCAAAAATAAATTATTTGTCTCTAGGAAGAATTCCAGTGGATGTATACTCTTAGTGGAATTCCATGGAGGGAGTAAAAAGTAAGTAAGTTTTGATGGACAAAAGGAAGGAAGGAAGGAGGGAAAGAAGGAAAGAAGGAAGGAAGGAAGGAGGAAATTGTTGACCATGAAGATGATAAAAGTCTTTCTGGGTTTGAAGAAGGTCTATTCTAGATGGTTTGGATATGTATCATGCCATCTTTTCCCCCACTGATTTGAAATTTATGCATTGTTCCCTTCAGTTATGATTTAAGATGTATTACAGATTAAATTACCATTCTTAATAGAACCCCTAATAAGTAAAGTAGAAGCTACTTTAAACCAAGAGAATCACTTGTTTTCCAGCTGTAAAACAGATTATAACATTGAGGACTTAGTATTTTTGTTTTAATTGTGAACAAAAAGAGAAACAAATTACTGGAGTGAATGACTTTTTATTGTCTCATTTTTGAGATTTTAAATCAAGCACAATAAGTAGACTTAGTTTTAATATATTTTATGGCAGGAGTCTATGAATTTTGGATTGGATAATCTCCCCAGGGATGTATTTACTTATTTATTGAGAACCTAATATATGCCGGGCAACTGTATTATTACAGAGGAATACAAATTGGCACAGATCGACGATAAACATATTTCCTTCAATAGTCACTTTACAAGTTCTTCTAAACTTGATAAAATATGTCATATTCCTTAAGTGGATTTATAAATAACTTCATTTTTTATTTTAAAGCAAATTATCCACTTAGTAAGTGATGGATAACCTTTCAAACTAGGATTCAGAAATTTATTGCAAACAGTATAAAAATTGTTCTGCCCATGAAACTGAAGATATATAATTCAACTATTCTTTTTAATATACTATTTACCATTTACTACAGAAAAGCAGTTATTTATATTGACTGCTTAAAGAAGGGATAGCCATCTCCTAATCTGATATAATTTATACTTGGTAGAAATAGGAAGCTATGGTATTTGGACCTTAGACTCCAATTTAGATAAATGGAGGGAGAGTGTTTAGTAATGGATAGATGTAAAGTCTGTTGCGATTTTCTGCCTAGAGGTACAAAGCCAGTAACTTCAATCAAACTATTTCTAGGAGGATAAAATGTTAACTATGATCAAAAGATTTTTTCCCACTTCTAATAAGAAATGGGGAACAAAATCAATTCAATAGACCACCGAGCTAGGATCTTTGTGGACAATAGTTCCTGTTCTCATAGGGTTTTCAGTCTCATAGAGGAAGATATATGTACAAGTAACTTTAATACCAGATGGAACTTGATCCATACCATAGTAGGAAAAACGTAATGAAAGAAGGTTGATAAATTCTGGCAAGGTAATCAGTAACTGCTCTATGAAGGAGAGAGCATGTCACTGCAGGTAGACTTTGAAATATATGAAAATACTCATTATGCAGAGTTGAGGACGAGAGCATTCTGGGTGGAAATGGGCAAATGGAGAATCTTAGATGTGTTGTGGGAACCCTGAGAGTATTTAGAGGCCACAGGGGAAGGAGGATTGGTAATAAAGAAATATGTTAGAAACTAGCAGAACAAGGTCAGATGGTGAAACACCCTTGAATAGCATTTTATGGAGTTTAAAATTTATTCTCTGCCAGCTGAGGGCTATAGATGGTTTTTGAGCAGGGCAGTGAAAAGATAGAAGTGTTTAGGTGGATTAATTTGCAAAGCATAGATGGAGTTTAGGCCACTAGAGGTAGGGTTATCAGTTAGGAACCTGCTAAAACAGTGTAATAAGGTAATGATGGTCAGGACTAAGGTAGAAGGATTAGAAGAGTGAATAGAAAAAAATAGTGTAAGTTATAAGTTGTTGAGTAAAAGGTTTTGTACCTATTGTTCTTACTTATTGCTCTTATTTATATGTATGTAATATAGTTCCCTTTTATAGTCTACCAAGATAATAGAAGTGCCTAAATCTATGTAAAAAATTCTAAAAATGAAAATAAATTACTTTTCATAACTCATATGCAATTTTGATGCATCATTATATTTGTTGTTTTAATTGTTTAAGGAGGAAGGGAAGCCAGTTCCAGAAAGTTTGAATATTAGAAAGTGAAAAATGAAAGTATATTAAAGATGAATTTCTGTACAGTCCTTATTGTGATTAAGATTTTTGTAGTAGCAATGGCCACACTGATCTCTGACCTTTTTATTTATTTTTAATTTTTAGTCTATGCCATTTGCATATATATATTTATATATTTTAAATGGAATATCTTGAAAAACTTTGTATTTCCAGTAGATTTGAGTACAAAAAAAGAAAAGAGGTAAGCCATTTAAAAAATAGGATATATATGCCCTTGAGGGTCTTGCTAATAATCCCCAAATAATTGGTGAATTTTTAAAATGTCCCTATCCTATCTTGGAGATTAATGAACTATAAGATATGGCTCCCAAATTCCTGTGAAAATTCATCCTGCAGGTATTCCTCTCTAGACAGATTGCTCATGCGAAGGCGAACGAATTTCTTATTCTCTAAATGAAACCCATGCTTTATTTCTTAGTCACCTTTGTTCATATTCTCAAATCCTTTACATGTATCCTCTTTTCTCATCTCTGCTTAATTTTATGTAGAAAAATAAAGATAGCTATTTTTGTCAGCAAAAAGCAGTTAAATATCTATAATTTCATAAAGTTTGACTAAAAGTCTATTTCGTGTTAAGCCCAACTTAAAGCTACATCTTCTGTAAAACCTTTTTTGATTCCTGTTGTTCATGTGTATACTTAAGTCTTTGAAGTCACAATTTGGTTATAACTCTTTTCACTCCTTTACTTGGTATTTCTTATTATTAGTATAAACATTTATCCCTCTATTAGAGTTTTATTTCTTTGTGTATATAGATTATCCTCAAGTTTTCAGCAGAGTAGGTTGCACATAATAGCTGATCAATAAATGTTTATTCAGTTTAAATGAATGACTCTAATCTCTACTCCATTCAGTCTGCCAAACCTCTACTAGAAGGAAATGCAGAGTAGTAGTTGATCTTTTTATTTATTGTTGACATTATTACAGTTGTTCCCATTCCTGCCCCTCCATCATTTGCCTCCCTCCATCCAGCCCCCACCTTTCCCTGCCCTAGCCTTCACCACATTGTTGTCTGTGTCCATGGGGTATGCACATTATGTTCTTTAGCTAATCTCTTCTAGTTCCCTGCAAATCCCACCCTTTGGAGATCTGTCGGTCTGTTACATTTATTCATGCCTCTGGTTTTATTTTGTTTGTCAATTTAGTTTGTTCATTAAACTCCACATATGAGTGAGATAATATGCTGTAGCTTAATCTTTTCATTGTACAGTCTGCCTTCAGTAATAGTATATAGCAAAAACACAGAGGACTAGCTATATTAATAAATTAATTTATTGCCAAAAAAGAGGTTTTGCTTCTTTAGTTGTGAACTTTGTAAGTATCCAAGACAACCATGGCAGAAAAAATCTTAATTTATGTCTACAAACTAAACCAAAGAGTCAAGTTATAATGGGGAAATTTATCTTTTTAAATTGTGGTCATATGGTATATTCTCTACAGGAGTTTATTGTCATTTCCCCCTTATTCAAGACTAAGTAAAGGGTACTACATACTGTTCCTATTTTTCTTTATAATAAGAAAGTGTTATGAATAAGGTCCTCATAATCTCAGACGTTTAAAAATAATTTGCCAATAGACTTTAGACTATAGAGTCACAAAAGTGTTTCCTTCTTTGGATGTCATCAAATGTAATGATTAAACTAGTTGTATAGTGTCATCATTTATTAAAAATTCAGTGGCACAGTGTAACTTTGATAAGTTCATTTGGAAATACAATATTTATTAATACCATGAAACTAATGAAAATAATTGTTTTAAATGTTAAAATAAATATCAACAAGTGCTGTAAGAAAAAGCCTGCTATTAACAGTTCATATCTAAAACATGGTCAACTTTAGGCAAATTAAAGTCAAATTTATCAAATATTTTCAAGTCAAGATTAAATGTAAGACTAGAAAAATGTTGTTTTTATGTTGTTACTCATATAGAAGAACACTTATACCTTTTCTTCAGATAACCCCAGTCATTTGAGAAAATGTTAACACATTTAATATAGTTACAAAGAAATATCTTTAAAAAATCTTCTAAGAATAATTTTTAATTTTTCCCCTGCCCTAGCACAACTGAAGGATATCACTGTTACTCATTGGATAATCCTCAAAAACCCATCCTCAGTAAGAGCATTGAGTCCTAATGCTTCACTTTTACCATGGAAACTGATTTTATTTGACCCGATATAGCAATCTTTATCCAATAAAGTGAGCATATACATAGCACTTTGAGAAACATGTTAAATGTACTGAAATATGTGTAGCCCTGAAATCATGCATCTATTTCCCACGCAATATAGATTTCTTCAAGTGCTTGACTTTACACTTTCTTGATCCTTCTACTAACTTAGTTTCAATACCTTTAACTTACATGGGGTATATTTACTAAATCTAATGGAAAATGTTTATGATCATATGAATTCTTTATCTCTTATTTATTATATCCTTCTTGTTGGTCAATAACATTTAAAAATATCAGAATAGACTGAGTATTTCCATAGGCTAATGCTGTCCATTGATTTCCATATGTTTCACAAAAAGAACTACTGGATATTTCCTTTTACTCTCAACAGTATCTGTTTAGTACTTGGCACAGAGCTATTGAATGAATAATGTTAACTACTAGTATTTTAGCATTTAAAAATCAAAATGTATATAGTTAGCACTTTATCAATATCATTTGTGTTTGCATAAATTTTTATTTAAATAGTTAGAATTTGCTAATGGCAAAACCCTCATGCTTACTACACAAACACCTTTGTTTGAAAACATAAAATAAATTCCAAGATATAAGAATAGACTCCTTTATTAAGATGGAAAGGTTTAGTTTCATGAAGCTCAAATTTTCTTTCTGATTGTTAATTTTGAGTAACTAACTTCTATTGACTGATATCTTGAAAGATGTCAACACAAACAAGATTTTTAAGTCATTTCTTCAAAAAGAAGTTTCAAAGGACAATTCATAACATTTAGAAAGCAAATAAAAAATGGAGATAGTAAAAATTCAATTTTACTCATTCCCTTCTAGAACAAAAGCAAAAGTAATATAGTTATATATGTATAGGGGGGCCACACAAAAAAACTAGAATTTGTTTATTAAAAATTTGTGTGTTTATTCTTACATATTTAAACTTCAGTTACCTTCAAAGTACTCTCCATTTGATGCAATACACCTATTGAGACCCTTTTTCCATTGTTCAAAACAGTTTTTGAACTCATTGATTTTGATACTTTTTAGTGCTTCTGCCATTTTTTTCACCTCTTCTACAAACAAAACATTTCCCTTTGAGGACTTTCTTCATCTGAGGAAAAAAAAAGGCATGTGGGGTGAGATGGGGTGAATAAAGAGGGTAGGACATGGGAGTCATGACATTTTTGGTCAAAAACTGCTAAACACTTAGCTCAGTGTAGGCAGGTGAGCTCATAAATCACCCATCATGAAATGGGAAAACACATTGAAAGAGTCTTCAGAAAAATTCAATAAAGCCAAATGCAGCCTCTTAAAACAATGACAGGTGATACACTGATACAGATGTATTCCTTGAACACTCATCTAGTGGGTGAAGCCTGAACTGCAAGGAGCATGCCCTCCAGAAAATAATTTCAGTTTTTGGGGTCCAACCTTATAATTCAATGGTAGATTTACAAAAATTGCAAGTTTTATTATCTTCATTTGTATAAAGTGAGGTTGAAATGAGAAACACTTCACACTTAAACATTTGTAATTTGGGGGGTATTTTAGTTTAACATATCATAGAATTAAGCTAAGAAATGAAACTAAAGTAATAAATGGAAAAGTTTACTTTTAAAAGAAAATATTTTGTTAATACTTTTAAAAATGACAATCTTAGACTGATGAGCAATTAAATAACTAAGTTTATTTATACAGTCATAAGGTCATTATTTACTTAATTTTACTAAAGATATAGTTGGCTTTATTCAGAATATAATTAGAAAATGCCCAACTAAATTCCCCATACTTTTCACGCTGGCTGAGGATAAACTGTCCTAAATTTTAATTTTTCTACTTAAAGTCAGAATACAACTTTAATCCTAATACACTTAATAAATCTCCTTACTCCCTTATTCTATTTTTAAATGCAGTCATTTAGTGTTTAATTGCAGTAGACTATTATTTTCAGATAATTATAATAAAAGTTTCTCTTTTAAGATATGTTGCCAATCTTAAGGATGTGATACACAATTCTATCCTGTATCCTAACAGATCTGATTGTGAGCTGGAATTCCAAAGTTCCATTTAAAGACAATGAGTTTTAAGACATATAACAAAAAGGTAGATTAAGGTTAATGGAACATAATTTTACAAATCGAATGTGTGTTAGGTAGACAGACATGAACACAGCAAAAACAATGGGCCAGATACAGAAGGTCACCAAGCAGAAAGCCCCAATGTGCCTAGCAATGGGAAAACAAGGACCTTGCCCCGAGGGTAACCTTTCCTCCCCTAGCATGTTGCTGGTCTTATGATTTAAAACCCCTGAGTTTTCATATCACTGATCATGGAGCTTGGACTCTCCTCACCCCTTTCTTTCTCTGGCATGTTACTAGTCATGCAGCAGAGCCCCATGGAGGAGGAACAAGGGGCAGAAGACTAACTTCAGGTGACTCCCATCTGTTCCCTTGCATGACCACTCTCTTAAGCATTAACCCCCAGAATAACAGGTAGGCTTCAGTGGTGTTTCAGCTACAGACCCAGAAAAACAGCAAAACCAGACAATTGATGCAATAGCTGATATCAGGATCAGTTTCACTGACTAATGACTCTCTGCCCTGGTGTTGATCAATCAGTGGAAATCACAACACTCAAAGGACACACCTGGAAAGGTGATGTGTAATCTTTTGAGATCCTCTTGTGGGAACTCCCCTAAAATACCCATCCTTAAAGCCCTTAGGATGAAGGACTCAAGGCACCTCTCTCTATGGAACATGCCTGCTCCTTTTCCCACCTCCCCACAGGCACATTTTCCTTGCCTCTCTCTTTCTCTTAAGTTTCAAAGGTGCTTCTTTTGACTCTGTAATTTGTTCCCTGAGCCCATGCACCTCAGCTGGCTCACTTCTTCTATGGCTCACTTCTACCTCTGTGACTTCCTAAGTAAACTTTTTCTTACAGTTTGAATGTGGACTCTGATTTTTTTCTTAGCCAGAACTCAAGTACCCAAATTACTGAACAGAGGTCCAATTGCCAGTTACATTCTGGTGCCACTTTCACCAACAACAAATATATAAAGAATTTCTCCAAGATTTCTTCTCCTACCTTCAGAATTTGATATTTATTCTGACTTACATAACATTGTTTAAAGAAACTGAATTTTACATGATTTGAAGGTTCACTTCCTGCAGTGGTGATTAAAAAACATAACAAAATTCTTTAAGATTTACCATTCTATTTGATTTGTAAAATTTAGAGCTGTGATACAAATGGCTGTAATAAAATTAAAAATAGATGTAATTTCTTTGATTATTAATGAATACAAATAGATTATGCCCAATCTCAGAATCAAAATAGCTGCCTATTGAGGTAAAATTGATACCATTCCATTTTGTGCCTCATAAATAGAGACTCAACAAATATTCATCTATGGATCTAAGGACCTTTATATTTCTAATCTATTAGCCAGAGAAATAAAAGAAAGCCAAATCACATCTTGACACCTGGGCATTAAGTCAGTTTTGTTGATTCTCTAAAAGTCCTGTGAACAATTCATCCAAAAATCATATTTCTGCCTTGTACCTTGGACTAAGTTTCAGTTAGAGGTGTTGGGATGGATATACAGACACACAAAGTGTATATCCTGTTTCTAACTCCCATTTCGATAACTTGGGTTCTGGCTCCCTGACAATTGGGCCCTGTGGCTGTGACCAGTTCCCTCCCTCCACCATGTGGATCAACCATTTTTCTGGACTGTTGTCTATTTCCCTTTTCAAATTGCCCTAAGGAGATTCTGGATGTTGGTGAAACTGTCTCCTGGATATCTCTACAGAGGTTGTTCTCCACCAGAATTACATATTGTTCACATCATTAAGTCCGTTTAATTTCTGATACCACCTCACCTGCTGGAACTATTCCTTTGATTAAATTAAACCACAGGACTGACTCAATGTTCAGTTTTCTCATGAACTCTACTCAGTTATGCACTGTTGGTTCTAAAACTAAGAATGGAAGAGGGAATAAAAACATTATTTACCTTTCATTCTAAATCCAGTACATTACATCCTTCTTTGACCTGCTAGATAACAAAAGGGACCTTAGATTTAATGTTGTAAATGTAAATTTATTGATAGCAAAATAACATTGTGTGACAAATGATTACATTTGCTCCTGTCCTTTGTGTCTTGCTGAGTTACTCCATTTTCAGTCTTCAAAGACTAAGATGGTGTTGAGCAAAGTAAAGAATGTTTCCACTAGCTAAATTTAATTATTTGGTCATCTGCTGTTAATATATATTATTTAATTCTGTCCTAATGAGAGAAACTGCTGGCAGAATGTAGGAACTCTGAGATAAAGTTTTAAACTCTGTTTACTGGTGCCAAAGTATTAAAGTATACTGTGGTACTTATGTGACTGATCAATTTTAAAGTTTGCCAGAGTAGTCAAAATGCAGTACTTTTAGCATTTATTAAAATATAGCATTTATGTAAACTACTGTGATATTAAATAATATTCTGAAAATATTACTGAAAAATACTTCATTATATAATAAACATCTTTAGTCATGAAATGCCTATTCTCACCAGATATACATCTACTTCCAAAGCCTTATGTCAAAGTTAAAATATCCCATAGGTATGTAAAAACCTTCAATTTTCCCTGGTACTAGAAATAGAAAAAAAATAATAGTGAATAGCAACATTCCTTCTTTAACAATTCACTGAGTGAGTTTTTGACCCTGAGAGAAAGGAAATTTCTAAGACTCAACTAGTATTAGTGCAAATGAAGATATACCTTCCAACAAAATATCTTCCTTAGATATAAAATGGAAGCAGTAAGCTACAATACTGTTGGCTAAAAGTGTTCTGACAAACTTAGCCTAAATTGTGAGGATTCATATCATGGATGTCAGATATCAATTGTGGAGTTCTATAAAAATCCTTCAAGACCCTGTAGGAAACCACAAATTTCCACAATTGTCATGGTGGGGATATAACACTTTTCAGCTGAAGGCACTGTACCTCTGGGAGGATGATTTTATTAAGAGGAACTAGAGTGAGTTGTAATTGCCACATATGGGATAATGTAAAAAAAGAACAGTAACTACTGAGGAGCACTTGTAGCACTTAAAAAAGGTAAGATAATAAAGAACTCGCATAATCATAAGTTGTTGACAATCACTTTGGAAAGAGACCTCAAAGCTAACTAGCAAAGTTAATGAAAACATTTAGAGATTAAATAAAAATGGAATTAAGTCAAAACAACACTTATGAGGCACAGAAATGTTAGGAACAAAAGTAAAGGAGAATTAGAAAAATTGTGAAATGTTGTCAATTAGAAAATCTGTGAAAAAATATGTAAAATAATAAAAGTGCTTTTATGTTTAGAGCTTCATAATACATCTTAATGATCCTAAATATCTGCAAAAATAGTGTAGGTTTAATAGGCATTTAGACAATGAGAGAGAGCATTTCATTTGCTCAAGTTGTCAGTCACTTTCAACTGCTTTCCCCTGAAATACAGAGCCAATTTCAAAGTCTTTTGTCCACAGGGAGATCTAAGATCTGTAGGGATTTAATATAAAATGTCACTAACCAAAAGTGTAGGGTTTGAAACTCCACATGTGCCTACAAATAGCAATTTAAATTTTAAGTCATCCAAAGAGAACAGAAGAAAGATAATATTATATACATTATGTTTCATGAAAATTCACAATTTATATTCAATTTTCAATACTGCTTTTATAAAGTGTGAGTCTAAAAGTCCCTTTTAGCTGTATTTGGTTGCAAAATATTATTACCAGAAGAGGTTGAAGTTTATTATTGGAATAATAATAATAACTGAGGCTCTCAAGATGCAGAGGATCCTATAAAGATGAGTGGGATGTGCAATGTACAGAAAGTTCTGGGGCATGTAGGATCTTTATTCAACATGTTAATCAAAAAGATGAATCTCCATTGCAGTCTTGAAATGGAGTGCTGCACTAGCCTTTGACTTCCTTACCCCAAAGTTCTGGTTTTTACAGACACATAAAATTTATTTTCTAGTGTTATGTGAAGCATATTAAGATTCTGATTCTACATAGATCACTGACTCTCAAACTTGCAATATTTGCTTTAATAAGAGGGAGAAAATAATAATCACCAGCAACTAATATAGAATATTAGCAAAATAGAACTATGAAATGATATAGAGGCTAAGAAGATTAAGGAATGAAACAAGAAATCATCTGAAAACTCAACAGTAGGAGACTCCAATAATCAGAAAAGGGAACAACATGACAAAGGAAGACTATGTGTATAAAGCCATCAAGACAAAATCAGCTCAGGAAGAACATTCATTTTGATTTCTAGAAATAAGATTTAAAAATCAAAACATGGGAATCTCATTTAGTATTTTTACAGGGATAAACAAGGAATATCTGAGATAACTTGCTGAGAATGAGGAGAAACAATTGCTTAATAAAAAGTAAAAACATTAAGTTGAACTAAATATGGCAGGTACATAATTAAATTTCTCTTTTTGCCTCAGGTCTGCAAAGCGACTGGAATGAATTGATTCTACCAGGAAGAGTTCACCTTCCAGGTGTACTTCCTATACATATTTTTTCATTCATTTAAGTCTAACACATGGGAAAAGAGAGTATGTTTAAATTACTTCTGCCTGAACATATCATCAATCCTAATTCTTTAAGTAGTTTTTTAGGAAGCAAATATTAATATAAAACAGAAATCTAAAGTAGTTTTATCCTTATTCTGTACAACTCTGAAAAGTCAGGGAATCAAGGGATATTGGCAAGGAGCTGCACAGGGAAGAGTATTACAAATTGTAATGGTACTCAGTTCAGACTCTTAAAGGACATATTTGTTTACATCATGGTAGCTCCAGAACTCTTTCAACAGTAGTAGAAAATAAAGATTTTAAAAATCTATTTGAGTAAAAAGAGTCAAAATAAATTTCAAATATTATTTAGAATTTATATTATTCCACCTGGTTTTAACCTGTCCTACTTCTTGCTAAAATCCACTTGAACATTCATCTGATTGACAGTGTATTGATCCCAATATGTTTCTTTTTTTTTCAATTCACCTTTGATAAGATAAATAAAATTTAATAAAATTTGGGCAGATTTTCATGAATGCAGTGAAAGAGCTTGCCACTTTTTATTCACAAAAACTTGGACAGTTATAAAATACGTATTAACTAAATAATTAAATGTCAAAATAAAATTTAACAATTGTACTCTACCAATATTTAGAATGATCTTTTTGTTCTCTCATAAATATCAACACTATATTTAGTTATCTCAGCTTCCTAAAATTACTTGTCCTCCCTTCTTCTTCAGGGTTCTAAGACAATCTTGGACTTTGCTCTTATAGGTGTTTTTATTTTTTTGGAGTCAAACTATTTCAAGCTAAACAGTCACCTCCAACTTAATTCTTCCCAATCACTGCCAGATGGTTACTGAATGCTTACTTTGTATGGTCCAATGTGTTAGGGGTTCACACACTATAATATGTCTAAAAGATAATATTTGTCCTTAAGTTAAGGATATGTGCAAAATGATCATGCACACATATACCAATATGTACATGCTCACACACACACTGTGTTAGTTCCAGATAATAGTACAAGGAATAAACCCTTCAGAAGCAAAGCAGAATGTCAGTCCTGACAGAAAAATTACTTGGGAAAGCCTACTGGGAAGATAGGGCTAGGCCCTTAGGTGAAGATGGAATTTAGGTGAGGAAAATAAAAAAAATAAAAATAAAAGAAAGGAAAGGGCAGAAAGGCGAACAGTTAAGGCAAAACAAATGCATTAGTTTGAAAATCTTTTGTTCAGGGCATTACAGGAGTAGAAGGTGGACTGGCAGTAATACAGTGTTAAGTATGGAGTTTCAAAATGAAGAATGTGTGGATAATAATTTGGCATATCTTCTTTTCCAAAAATAATTTATAAGAAGCAATAACCCATAGCTATTCTGCTCTTCTAAAGCTTTAAAATATCTTCTGCACTGATCTGCACTGAATATAGAATACTTCTATATTCTACTATATAAAATTTTATTATTTTGGACTTGAATGAAAAGACTACAAAATAAGTTTCAGTTTTACTTTGTCCTGAAGGTTAAGGACATTTATGTTCTTGAATTGAGCAAATAAATGCTGAACTCATTACTTTCCCTCTTGAACATCTTCTCTTGTGTCCATTGTTCTTTTTGGGCTTTCAAAGTTGCTATGATTTTTCCTAAATTCCCTCTTTGTCCCCAGCACTCAATCAATTGTCTTGTTCTGGGGATCTATTTTTTACAGCATTTCTTGTAACAATTTCTTGCTTTTCACTCTTGTACTTAAGTCATATGCTATATATTGCAGTAATTTCTTCTGCTTCCAGTCTTTCTCAACTTCAGCATATCCTATCATACATGAGCTTCATTCAGTCATGATTCATTCAGTACACTTTAAATTTACTCCACCTAAAGCACAGCCCTGATCCTGTGAAACTCAGGCTCATAACATTAACTAGTTCCATACTGAATAAAATATAACCCATAACTTGATATTTAAGACACTCCACAGTCCGGTCTCACTTCATATCTTCTAAATTTTATTTCACTTTTTATACTCTAAATTCCTATCAAAACTAATAGTCAATGTTTTCTAGGCACATATCATGAGTTACAATTCTGGGTTGACATTATTCTCACTATTTGTTTTCTTTAAATTAATTAATTTATTTTTAGAGAGAGGGGAAGGGAAGGAGAAAGAGAGGGAGAGAAACATCAATGTGTGGTTGCCTCTCACGTGCCCCCTACTGGGGGCACAACTTGGCTTGCAACCCAAGCATGTGCCCTGACTGGGAATTGAACTGGTGACCCTTTGGTTTGCAGGATGGTGCTCAATCCACTGAGCCACACCAGCCAGGGCTATTCTCATTATTTGAATTGTTCATTGTCTACAACTTTAGGTAACATCATTTTATCTCAAAAATCACTTATTTCTCTGAGTCTACCTGATCCCTGCCATACATTCTAGCTTCCTATTGTTTAATCTTCAAGGATCTTACTTCATGAATTATAAGAAGAGGTAGGAGGAAAAGGTAAGGGACTGTCAAAGAAACTCACCACATGTTTATGAAGTAACTAAAATGTATGAAATGGGAAATATTTTAATATTGTTTATTGTCTTATTTATAGTAATAATCAGGTATTACAAGAGGTAATAAAAACCAGTAAATGTGTACACAGCACTATGAGGGACACGCAGAGCAATGATTATGTTACAGGCATTCATTCCATTTGCATGTATCCTATGTAGTAGGTATTATTACTTATCTCATTTTTATCTGAGAAAACTGAGGACAAATGTGAATCCTATTTACCTATTAAGTGCTAAATCTAGGCATAGAACCCATGCAATCTGTCACCATAGCACATATACTACTGATACTACCTGGTTTTTCTGATTCTAGTTTCTAATGGCATCAATATAACCATCCCACTCCAAAATAACAACAAGTGCCATGACTTCAATTCAGAACCCATAAGCATGCTATTTAAATGGTTTATAAAAGGGATTCCAAGATGGCCGCAGAGTAGGTAGAAGATACACTAACCTGCTCCAGACCCCAAACTGGATTTACAGCAAAATTAAAGAGCAATCAACCTGAATAATCAACTGAAGACAAGCTAAACTGAAACATTATAACCAAGGATTTACAGAAGAGGCCTTATAGAGACTGGTAAGAAAGGCAGAGACACAGAAAGGGCTAGCCACCACAACCAGGTGCAGCAGGGACTGGAGGGAGATCCCAGTTGCAAAACTCCCTCTCATCAGGAATATGAGGTTTCAGCCACATGCAGGGATCCCCAATCCAGAGCAACAGAGATGGGAAGAGGTGCTCAGATAGCATCTGGTGCTGAAAAGCAGTGGAGATTCAGTATTTTTGTGAGATCCAGATGCCGACTTTTCAGGGACAAGCAGTTCTACTGTTACAGCCCCAGCCTGGGGAGTTCAGAGCCTGGTCTCTGACTTCTGGCAAGTCTACTCTGCTGTATGCAGGGCCTATGGAGGGGTCTGCTGGCTTCAGCTATCAGTGACTTTTGGGGCCCTCTTTTTCTGGGGAGGCTATTGGCAGAGACCCAGACAGTGACTAAACTGTGTGACTTTGGAAAGAGGGCTAGTCTCCTCCACCTTTAGTGCACAGGTGGCACCCTTCTCCCCACCTGTTGAACCACTTGGCTGTAACCACTCTGCTGAATTCAGTCAAGCAGGAGACCACAGTACTATGCAGAGCTGGGATTTTTGGACTGTGTCACTCATGGAAGCTTTGATCTGGGAATCAGATGGCTGGGAGTTGGAGAGTGTGGGTACATTGTGATGGAAAAAGCCACTCCTATATCTCCAGTGGGCTCATCCCACATTACCCCAAGAAAATGAAGAAGTGCCCACTCCCATCCTACAGGTTTTGGGAAACTATTTGGATTAGCCCTTCCAAGTCTCAGATACCCCCACTCCACTGAGCTTATGTCCACAGAAAGAAGGGAGAATGGTTCAGAGCAGGGACATTCAAAGGGTAATTCCCTCAAAGGATATTGTCTGGGACTGGGGCAAAGTGCTTAGCCCCGTCCTGCAGGCTCAGTCAGCATCAGCCTCAATAGGAGACTCTTTTGATATGTCCCCCTGAGACCAGAGTGGACAAGCTGTCTCCTACATATGGGATGGCAGGTGGCACTCATCCTGAACCTGCAGCAAGTCACTCCAAGGCATATTAAAGTTGGAGACACTGGTAGAGACTGTGTACTTTCACTCTGGAGTAGAGGCCACCATCTTATTGACTGTCTGATTATGTGAGTCCAAAGTAAAGAACCCACTAGCCCTTTCCTCACAACCATAGTTGCCTTGCTGTCACAACATATGCATGGGGTTGTGATTCAAAACTAGCCTGGGCCCACTTTAGTCTTTCTGTGGAATGCTCTGAAGGAAGATCAGAAAACCTCAGGGTGAAGCAGAGTAGGTGACAGGTACAGGAGGATCTCAGGGAGCCTCAGTCCTTTTACAGATCTCCCTGCCAGCTGTAAGTTGGAGGAAGCAGGCCTTTATACAAAGTTTGGTCCCTTCCATACCCACCCAGGTCCAATACACACACAGTCACAAATAGTAAACAGCTCAGTAGCGCCAGACAGGGCTGGTTACACACAGCTGCCATGTAACTGAACCCCACCCAAGTGATCTCAGAAGCAACAAAACCAGTGGTGCACTTCAGACCACACTGAAGCTTGACCCAACTCACCATACAACCAGCATACACCAAGGGGGATTCCAGCAAGCACCAAACCCTGTTGGAAACTCCACCTTGGGAAATAGTCCCTGTACAGCACCTCACACACAGTGATTGAGGTTTACCCTTATAGTTAGCCAGCCTGAAGGGTTAATTTTACCCATGAATGAGTCAAAAACATTCAAGGCTCAACTTCAACAGGAGAGTGCACACAACCATCAAGAAACATTCCTGGAACACAAATCTCTGGTGATCTAGAAGACTGTGCTACTGATCCCAACAAGACACCTTCATCATAAAGTTATCATAACAAGTTTGGAACTCATAGCAGATTCATCTAATACACAGACACAAAATGAGGAAACAAAAAATATGCCCCAAATGAAATAACAAGATAAATCCACAGAAAAAGAATTAAATGAAATGAAAGTGGCCAAAATACCAGATGCAGAGTTTAAAACAATGGTTATAATGATCCTTAAGAACTGTAGGAGAAAAATGAATGATCTCAGTGAGAACTTAGACAAAGGGATAGTAGGCAATAAAATGGATATAAAAATCATAAAAAAGAATCAGTCAGAAGTAAAGAGGACATTATCTGAAATAAAGTTAATGAACAGAAGGTTAGGTGAAGCACAGGATCAAATCAGCAGATAAGAGGACAAGATAACAATAAGCACCAGGCAGAGCATTAAAAAGAAGGGAATTAAAAGAAATGAGGAAACTCTTAAGAGACATCTGGGACAATATCAAGCATAACAACATCCACATCAGAGTGGTACTAGAAGAACTAGAGAGTGAGAAAGACATACATAACCTGTTTAAAGAAGTAATGGCTGAAAACATCCCTAACCTTGTGGAAAAAAAAGTCACACAAGTTCAGGAATCACAGAGAATCTCAATCAAGAGGAACTCAAAGACATCCACTCCAAGTAGCATCATAATTAAAATGACAAAGGCTAAAGACAAAGAGAGAATCTTAAAGACAGCAAGGGCAAGACTGTTAGTTATGTACAGAAGAGTTCCCATAAGTCTTTCAGCTTATCCTTCAACAGAAACACTTCAAGCAGAGGGACT
This sequence comes from Trachops cirrhosus, assembly GCA_028533065.1. Taxonomy (NCBI): domain Eukaryota; kingdom Metazoa; phylum Chordata; class Mammalia; order Chiroptera; family Phyllostomidae; genus Trachops; species Trachops cirrhosus. The sequence continues at coordinate 54,683,045 of CM052549.1, read as the reverse complement.
GGTATGATGTATTAAAAGTGATGTAAACCAAGGACCTGGAACCAACACTATTGTATCAAACAAGATTCTCATTTAAAATTACAGTCAAAATAAAGAGGTTTGGAGACAGAAAATAGGCTAAAGGAGTTCATTAACATCAAACCAGTATGGCAAGAAATGTTAAAGGGACTGATAGAAGAAGGAGAAGGAGAAGAAAGCAGAAGAGGAAAAGAAGAAGAGGAAGAAGGAGAGAGAGAGGTATAGAGAATAAAGTGGAAATAAATAAGTGCCTAACAATAATGGTTTTAATGTAAACAGATAAAGTACTCCAATCAAAAAGCATAGGGTATCTGAGTGGATAAGAAAACGTGACCCATATATATATATATATACTGTCTACAAGAGACCCACCTCAGAACAAGAGAAACACACAGATTGAAATTGAAGAGGTGTAGAAAAATATTCCATGAAAATGGAAATTTAAAAAAAAAAGCTGGGGTAGCAGTACTTGTGTTTGACAAAATAGACATCAAAGCAAAGGCCATAACAAGAGACAAGAAAGGTTACTACAGAATACTAAAAATATCAACTGAACAAGAGCATATAACCCTTGTAAACATATATATACACAATACAGAATCACCTAAAAAATATCTTGGTTGACTTTAAGGGAGAGATTGTCAGCAATATAGTTATAGTACAGGATTTTAACACCCCACAGATATCAATAGATAGATCTTCCAGAACAAAAATTAACAAGGCAATTGTGATCTTAAATGACATCTTAGATTGGATGAATTTAATTGATATTTACAGAACATTTATCCTAAAGAAACAGAATACACATTTTTCTTAAGTGCACATGGCACATTCTCAAAAATAGACCATGCATTAGGACACAGGACAAATCTTGACAAGTTCAGGAAGACTGAAATCATATCAAGCATATTCTCAAATAACAATGGCATGAAACTAGATATCGATGATTATATAAAAAACACTCAAAATCATTTAAACACATGAATACTGAAAAAATGTTACTAAACAATGAATGGGTTAACAATGATATAAGGAAACAAATCAAATATTAAATGGAAACAAATAAAGATAAACACACAAAAAGCCAAAATCTATGAGACGCAGTGAGAGCAATCATGAAAGGAAAGTGCATAGCATTACAAGCCCAACACAAAAATCAAGAAAATCAAAAATAAACAATCTAACCCTACACTTAAAAGAGCTACAAAATGTACAACAAAGTCCAGAATAAGTGGAAGGAAGAGAATAATAAGATTGGGCTGAAAATAAAGTCCATAGAACTAAAAACACAATACAAAATATCAATGAGCAAGTTGGTTCTTTGGAAAGATAAACAAGATTGATGAAATTTTAGCCAGACTTATCAAGAAGAAGAGAGAGGGCTGAAATAAATAAAATCAGAAATAAACCCTAGTACTGTTGGTGGGAATGCAAACTAGTGCAGTCACTGTGGAAAACAGTACTGGAATTTCCTCAAAAAACTAAACATGTAACTGCCTTATGACCTGGCCATTCCACTGCTGGGATTATATTCTAGGAATCCTTAAACTCTAATTCAAAAGAACCTATGCACCCCAATTCTCATAGCAGCACAATTTACAATAGCCAAGTGTTGGAGGCAACCTAAGTGCCCATCAGTAAATGAATGGGTAAAAAAACTATGGTATATTTACCCTATGGAATACTATCCAGCAGAGAGAAAGAAGGAGCTCCTACCCTTCACAAACAGCATGGATGGATCTGGAGAGCATTATGTTAAGTGAAATAAGCCAGGCAGTGAAAGACAAATACCATATGATCTCACCTATAAGCAGCATGTAATCAACAAAACAAACAAGCAAGCAAAATATAACCAGAGACATTGAAATAAAGAACAAAGACACAGTAACCACAAGGTAGGGGAGAGAGGCATAATGGGGGAGAATAGGGGAAGGTCCATCAAGGAACATGTATGAAGGACACATGGACAAAGCCAAAGAGGGTAGGATCAAGGATGGGAGATGGGAATGAGTGGGGCAGGGCAGAGTGGAGGGAGGAACTGTGTTTGAACAACAATAAAAATAATAATAAATAAAATAAATGAAAGAGAAGTAACAACTGAAACCATAGACATATGAAGGATTTCAAGAAAATATTATAAAAAACTATATGCCAAAAATTGGACAATCTGGATGAAATGGATAAATTCCTAGAAACATACATTCTTTCAAGATGGAATCATTAAGAATAAAAAAATCTGAATAGACCAATTATAAATAATTAAATTGAAACAGCATTCAAATAACTCCTAACAAACAAAAGTCCTGAACTGGATGGCTTACAGGCAAATTTCACCAGATATTCTAAGAAGAAATAACACCTATCCTTAAATTACTCTGAAAAATTCAATCTTAGGGAAGAGTTCCAAGCTCTTTAATGAGGCCAGCATTATCCTAATTTCAAAGCCAGTCACTACAAAGACACTAGAAAGAAAGAAAATTATAGGCCAATATCTCTGATAAAAATAGATGCTACAATCCTCAAGAAAATACTAGAAGCTTGGATCCAGCAATTTTTAAACAGATCATACATCATGATCAAATGGGATTTATTCCAAGGATGTAAGGTTGCTACAATACTCACAGATCAATAAACATGATATACCACATATGTAAAATGAAGGAAAGAAAGTGCCACATAATACCAAGATACAGTAAAAGCATTAGATAAAATTCAGCACCAATTAATCATAAAAACTCTCAGCAAAATGGGAATAGAGGGAACATACCTCAACATAATAAAGGCCATATATGACAAACCAATAGCCATCATAATATTCAATGGGCAAAAACTAAAAGTGTTTCCCTTAAAATCTCCACTCTTACGTAACATTGTACTGGAAGTCCCAGCCATAGCAATCAAACAAAAAGAAAAAAAAAAGGCATCCAAACTGAAAAGGAGGAAGTAAAATTCATTATTCACAGACACATCATATTTTACATAGAAAATCCTAAAGGCATCACCAAAAAGCCACTAGAGTTAGTAAATAAAATCAGTAAAGTATCAAGATACAAAATTAATATTCAAAATTTGGTGGCATTTCTATACAATAAAAGTAAAATATCAGAATGAGAAACAAAAAAAATCCCATTTAGTATTGCAACAAAAAAAAATAAAATACCTAAGAATAAATTTAACCAAGGAGGAGAAAGAGACCTGTATTTGGAAAACTATAAGCCGTTGAAGAAAAAAATCATGGAAGATACAAGTAAGTGGAAGCATATGGATTGCTTATGGATTGTAATAATTCCATGTTTATGGATTGAAATAATTAACATCATTAAAATGCCATCCTACCCAAAGCAATCTATAAATTCAATACAATTCTTATGAAAATCCTAATGGCATGTTTCACAGATCTAAAACAAATATTACAAAAATGTATATAGATCCAAAAAAGACCCCAAATAGCCTTAGCTATCTTCAGAAAGAAAAACAAAGTTGGAGGTATCACAGTACCTGATATCAAACTATACTACATGGCTATTTTAAACAAAATACAGTTGTCCCTTGCTATATCACAGTTCACTTATTGCGGCTTCACTATATCGTGGGTTTTTAAAAAATGTATAGATCTAATTCTGTATCACGGAGTTTTTGCTATATTGTGGGACTTTGTGGTATATAGGTTTTATATAATATTTATGATTTTAATTACTTTTGCCTAAAATTTAAAACAATATAAAAATATAAAAATGTTAATTCAAAACATTAAAAGAATATTAAATTGAAATAAAATACAGTATGTATTCCATCAGCGGATGAATACCCTACTGTACACAATGGAAATGCAGTACGCTACTACCGCTTGTGCAAGTTTGCCGATGTGAGATTGTACACGGCACACTATTTGCTGATGGACTAGAAGGTGACCAACCACAGCACTGTGTTCTGTATCCTGGGTGCTGATTGGCTCAGTTACCATAGCATCAGTCTTTGCTCTCCCGCACTGTGCCCATATGTTCAGCATCTCTCCTTGTCCACTTCACATCGACATCTGATTGCTGCATACAGTGTTTTTTTTTTTTTTTTTTTTTAAATTTTT
>CM052549.1:54669193-54678443 GCA_028533065.1 Trachops cirrhosus | reverse complement strand
CGAGACTTTCACCAAACCACGCTCTCTCTTCGGGTTTTTCAATGTCCGCTACAATTTGCGATCTCCTATTTTCATTTATGGCGTGATAATGTTGGCTCTTTGCTCTGTACCTACGTAAAATGACTCAGATTTTTTTTTCCCTGGTTGTGGGAGAGTAGAATCTGCTGCATCCTACCACGCCGCCATCTTCTCTCCGATTGCTGCATACAGTGTTGCTCTGTGGTGTTGTGTTTTTGAGAAACTTTCGTAAAAGCTTGAATCTATTTCAAGCCCTACGATGCCACCCAAATGTTCTGCACCTTCTAAGGCTTCTGGCAGTGAACCCAAGTGCCAGAGGAATATGCTTACCATCAAAGAAAAGGTGGAGCTTCTTAACATGTTAAAGGAAGGCAAAAGCTACGCGGCTGTAGGCCACCATTACGGGATCAACAAATCTACTGTTCGCTACATAAAGAAAGATGAGAAGAATATTAGGTCTATGGCAACAATGACTTTTAACAAGACTGCAAAGAGGATGGTCACTTCCCACAATAAAGCCATTGTGAGGATTGGAGTCTGCATTGGCCCTGTAAATAAATGACTGCAGGGCCCTGGCTGGTGTAGCTTAGTGGATTAAGTGCGGGCCTGTGAACCAAGAGATCATGGTTCGATTCCCAGTCAGGGCACATGCCTGGGTTGCAGGCCAGTTCCCAGCAGGGAATGCACAGGAAGCAACCATACATTGATATTTCTCTCCCTCTCTCCTTCCCTTCCCCTCTGAAGATAAATAAATAAAATCTTAAAAAAAATAAATGACTGCAAGAAGAATATCTCCCTGGATGCCATCACCATCTGGGTGGATGAAGGCCAAGAAATTTTATGATAGTTTTGTGGAAAGCACGGATGTTCACAACGGTGATGAGGATGACAATGCAGAAGTAGGACCGTCAAGTGCTTCTCCCACCAGACCAATCCCATTCAGTGCCAGCAAGAGCTGGTTTGACAAATTTCAGAGATGCTTAGGATTCAAGATCGTTTCTCTGCATGGAGAAGCTGCCTCTGTGGATAAAAAGCAGCGGCAGCAATTCCCCATAACTACGTTCATCACTCGGATGAAGAGATCTTTTACACCTGAGCCTTTAGCGGAAATAGAAGTTACGGCCCAGGGCAAAGAATCGCACCACCTGGTGAAGTGGTGCCTTCAGAAGAGCTGTAATGTTCTTCTTGGCTGTGCAGTACTTTCATCTCATCGTCATCACCTTCATCGCCATCAGTACTGCACAGCTACATAATTCATGATCTTCATCATTCAAGTTGTAGTATATTTCACTGGTGAGTACCTATATAGAATTTTATATGTTGTTAAAATTACGTAGGTTTAAGAGTGTAGAAAGTGTTTAAAAGCATATGAAGTGTTTATAAGAGTGTGGGAAAGGTTAATAAGAGAGTGGGAAAGGTTTATAGGAGTGTGGGAAGGGCTTATAAAGCCTAAAATATATATAATAATAAAATAAACAAATGCTGCTACTTCGTGGATTTTTACCTATTGCAGGGGTCTCTGGAACATAACTCTCACGATAGGTGAGGGATCACCGTAACCTGGTACTGGCATAAAGACAGACATATAGATCAATGGGACAAAACAGAAAGCTCAGAAATAAACTCATGCCTATGGACTGAATTAATATTTGCAAAGGAGGCAAGAGTACAGAATGGAGTAAAGACAATCTGTTCAATAAATATTATTAGGAAAATGGAAAGGTAAGTGCAAAAAAATTGAAACTAGACCACCTGCTTACACCATATTCAATAATAAACAAAAAATGGATAAAAGACTTATTGTGATTTGTGAAACCATAAAAATCCTAAAACATAGGCAGCAAAATTTGAAACATCTCCAGTAGTAATATTTTGCCAATATATATCCTAGGGAAAGGGAAACAAAGGAAAAATAAACAAATCTGACTACATCAAACTGAAAAGCCTCTGCAGGGCAAAAGAAACCATTAACAAAATGAAAAAGGAAGCTACTGTATGGGAGAACATATTTGCCAATGATACATCTGACAAAGGGTTTGTTTCCACAATATGAAAAGAACTTATACAACTCAACACCAGGAAGACACACAATTCAGTTAAATAATGGGCAAAGTACCTGAATAGACACTTCTTCAGTACAACATACACATGGCCTATAGATATATGAAAATATGCTCAATGTCACTTATAATCAGAGACATGCAAATTAAAGCCACAGTGAGATATCACCTCACAACTGCCAGAATGATTATCATCAATAAATCAGCAAACAGCAAGTATCTACCAAGATGTGGAGAAAAGGAAACTCATGTGCACTGTTGGTGAGAATGCAGACTGTGCAGTCACTGTGGAAAAAAATATAGTTTCCTAAAAAAAAGTTAAAAATGGAACTCTTTTGACCCACATTCTCACTTCTGGGAATTTGTATGAAGGAACCTGATTTGAAAGAATATATGCACACCTATGTTCATTGCAATATTATTTTTAATAGTCAAGATCTGGAAATCGCCCAAGTGCCCAACTGTAGATGAGTAGATAAAAAGCTATGGTACATTCATACAGTAGAATACTATGCAGTCAGACAAAAATGGAAATCTTACCTTTTGTGACAGTGTATATGAAGCTTGGTATTATTAAGCCAGTCACTGAAAGACAAATACCATATGCTCTTACCTATGTGTGGCATCTAATGAACAAAATAAACTGACAAAGTAAATAAGACCAGAGGCATGGATACATGGAACAGACTGACAGGTATGGGAGAAAGGTGGGGGACTGGATGAAAGAAGGTAAAAGAATTAGCTAAAAACATATATCCATAACACTTAGACACAGACAATAGTGTTGTGATTGCCAGAAGGAAAGTAGGGTGGAGGTTAGGCTGAGGTGGGTTAAGGAGAGGAAAATGGTGATGGAAAGAGACTGCTTAGGGCCATGGGCACATGATGCAGTGAGCAGATGATGTTCTATTAAGTTCTATACTTGAAACTTGTAAGATTTTGCAAACTCATGTCACCCTAAAAAATATAATAAAAAATAAATGTCCTATAAAATTATTCCACTTATGTTTAATTTTTGAAGTATTTGAAGTATATTCAATTATATTTGCCAAATTTTGATTGAGAGAATAGATCATATTTTTCCTTTGCCTCATAATGTACATAAGATGCTTAACCTTCTTTAAGTACAAGTATATAAGAACTATGGAGATGAAAACACAAAATACTGAAATGACATTCTATCAACAATATTTGACATCTTGTATAAAACAGTTAATGAGTAAAAATGAATGTCAACTCAGTCTGTTGCATGATAATTTAAAATTTGACTATAATTTATATAAATTATGTAAGTTTATATAAATATAAATTTATATAAATTAGGAAAGGACAAGATTTGGTCTTCCTCTAATTTTTATCTCTTTTGAAAACTCTTTCTAACAAGCTACACTAACTCATAAACATACAATGTATTGACTATGAACATTTTAATATTATAGAGCCATAGTGGCAATAAATCAGGCATTAAATATACAATTTTATATATTGTTTCATTTTTTATTTAAATTCTATGTTATTATTTATATTATTACAGTCATCCCAATTATTTTTCCCTTTTACCCCTCTACCCAGACCACCCTGCACTCCTGAAGGCAATCCTGTTGCCCTAGTTCATGGGTCATGCATATATATTCTGTGGCTACTAAATATTTATGCTGTATTTAACATCCCCATGACTATTCTATAACAACCAATTTGTACTTCTTAATCCCTTCACCATTTTTGCCCATCTCTGCAGTCCCCCTCCCATCTGGCAACCATCACAACATTCTCTGTATCTACGATAGTTTCTGTTCTGCTTGTTTATTTTGTTTTTTAGATTCAATTATCGATAGTTATATATTTGCATTTTATTGCTATGTTTTTTAGCTTCTTAACAAAGACCCTTTAACATTTCATATAATACTTTTTTGGTGGTGATGAACTTTAACTTTTTCTCATCTGGGAAGCTCTTTATCTATCCTTTGATTCTAAATTATAGGTTTTCTGGATAGAGTAATCTTGGTTGTAGGTACTTTCTCTTTATCACTTTGACTGTTTCTTACTAATACCTTCTAGCCTGTAAAGGTTCTTTTGAGAAATCAGCTAACAGTTTTATGGAGCGCTCTTGTAGGTAACTAAATGCCTTTCTCTTGCTGCTTTTAAAAGTCTCCCTTTGTCTTTAACCTTTAGCATTTTAATTACGGTGTGTCTTGGTGTGGGCCTCTTTGGGTTCATCTTCTTTGGAAATTTCTGTGCATCCTGGACTTGTATGTCTATTTTCTTCACCTAGTTAGGGAATTTTCTGTTTTTTTTTTTTTTTTCAAATAAGTTTTCAATGTCTTGCTCTCTCCTCCTTCCAGCACCCTCCATAATGCAAATGTTTGCAGACTTCAAGTTGTCTCAGAGGCTCCTTATATTATTCTCATTTTTTAAAAAAATTCTTTTTTCTTCTTCCTGTTTTGATTGGGTATTTTTTGCTAGGTTATATTCCAAATCACTGATTTGATTCTTGACTTCATCCACTCTACAGATGAATCCCTGTAAATTGCTCTTCATTTCAGTTAGTGGGTCCTTTGTTTCTGACTGGTTCTTTTTTATAGTTTCCATGTCCATGTTTAATGTTGTTGAAGTTCTCTTTGAGTTCATCTACTCTTCTCTAAGTTCATTTAGTATCCTTATAACCAGTGTTTTGAACTCTGCATGTAGTAGAGTGTTTGTTTCTATTGTGTTTAGTTCTTTTTTAGGAGTCTTGTTATGTTTTTTCATTTGGGAATTATTTCTTTGTCTCCTAATTTTTTGCAGTCTCCCTGTATTTATTCCTATGTATTAGATAGAGCTGCTATGTTCCCTGGCTTGGTAGAGTGACCTAATGTAGTAGGGTCCATTAGCACATCCTTCCCTTTCACCCAAGCTGGGCACTTGAAGTGTGCCCACCATGTGGACTGTGTACACCCTCCTCTTGTAGTGCAGCCCTGATTGCTGTTGGCAGGTTAATGAGGGGATTTACCCAGGTCAATCAGCTGCAGGGACCTGATGTGAGCACTGACCACCAAACTCTGATCACTGTGGAGGATTAGCTGTGCAAGGGCCTATTCCACAGAGCAGAACTTACTTCAGCAGGGATCTGGTGGCCACTGGATCCACCCCCTGAGTGTGTCAGTTGTGGATGTCATTGGGTGGTTGTGTTCTGACATGGTTTGTAGCTGTACACTGGGTTCACAGACTCTGGGACATTCTAGGAGGTGCAGGCCAAGGTCAGCCTCCACAGACCTTGTGTTCTATCCAGGACCACTCAACATAAACTGCAAAGAAATCTGCAGGTGGCTGCCACTTGTGTCAGACTTGAAGGTATCCAAGCGAGGCCAGGATGTGAACCAAGGCCAGCTGCTGCCAGTGTCAGGCCTGGGGCCACTTAATGAGAGGTACAGGGCTCCCTGAGGCCAGATGCTGCTTGTTTGAGAAAATTTAAGAAAACCAGAAGCATGAGCTAAGACAAGCCATTCATAAGAACAAGCCACTGGGGACAGCTTGGGTGGGCCCAAATGCTGGGTGGAGCAGAGCCTGAAAGAATCACCAGGGTAGGGCAAACAGTGTGAAGCCAAGTTGATGGCTTCCCTGCTAGCACTGTAGGGGAAGGGCTCTGAAAAGGAACAATGGCCTTTGCCAGCACTTCTGTCTAGAGAAAGCTGCCCCCAAGCTCTTGCCCTGATGTTAGACACTTCAGTTCCTCCCCATATACCTCTGATACCTTTCAGATCTGCTGCCTTGATGCTGTAGCATAGAGGTAGTTTCTTCAAGTAAGCCCATGTGTTGGCCCTTAAGAGGAACTGCCTGGGACTCCAGAAGTTTTTGTCTTCCTCAGCCTCAATTCCCACTGGCTTTTACAGCCAGAAGATATGGAGAATTATCTTACTGGCACTGGAACCCTGGGAAGGGGGTACTTTTGCTGGGCTATGACCCCTTACTCTGGAGATATCCCCCTCAGTTTTTATCCACCACATGTGGAAGTGGTACCCACCCATTCTATATGTCTGCCCCTCCTACCAGTCTTGATCTGGTTTCTTCTTTAATTCCATAGTTGCAGGATTTCCATTCAGCATGATTTCAGGTGGTTGTGAGTAATGGTTGCTCTGGAGTTCAGTTGTAATTTTCCTGTGGTTGTGTGAGGGGTGAGCTGTGTTTACCTATGCCGCCACCATGACCAAAGTCCAAGAAACATCTTTTCAGAGAACATTTCTAGCTCTTTCACAAAACCTCAGACTGAGTTATTTGAGTTGTTGAGTATACCCAACATCCCTTGCCTAGGGGTCCATGTAATATCTCTTAGAGTTTAGCTTAGCAAAAGTAATTTTTCCCATTTATCAGCAATGAGAAACTTTTTAAAGGGAAGTATAAGCTTGGAGTGTACAATGTACTCTAGATATTCTATCCCTGATTGTTATACATAAATCTTCTCCATCATTGCAGTTTCGAATGAGTCTGGCAAATATCATTCTGCATATCACCTGGTCACTCACTTGAGGGGCACACATGCTGCTGCAGTAACCACCATCACTGGCTGTCCCATCCAATTCCTAGTCAAGATAAGGAACTGACATGAGTAAATAACTGCTCATCCCCACTGAGTCCACCAAGTGCTCTTGGCCACCCACTGTCCTCTGCCTACCCGTCTCCTCACAGTCCTGCACACTGTCTGTGCCTGTGTGCTTGCCAGTGAGCTCCTGAGAGTTTATGTATTGTTTTAAACATAATATTTTTTTCTCTGAAATATTCTACAGTTATACTGTAGCTAAATTAATAAAATGAAGAACTTAAAAGAGTAATTGCCAAATGAAAAAATACACAAACCTAACAACGCTATAATTTAGCCTAATATTATTTCAGGATCTAAAAATGTAATGTTAATAATCTATTTTATTGAATCGGTAATTTTTATTTTAATATGAACACATTAAAGTACCTTTCTACTTACCCTCTATATATGGTCTATAACAACTATATACTGCATATTAACAACAGGGAGTTGCATCAACAGCTTAAATGCTTTTATTATGAATGTCTTTCATTTCTCTGAAATTGCTCTTTTTTTTAAAGGGAAAAATAGGCTTAACTCTTATTTGCCTTTAAAGTTTTATTGTTTTAGCATTTTATACAGGGAACAAGCATTAGCATACTCAGGAGAACTGCTGAAAGTAAAAGGCCTCCAGCTACCCACTGCCTGGCTGATAGGATAAAGCAGGAATATAAAAACTTTTGTCTGATTGCTCACTTTCCTTGTTTTAGAGTATTGCTACTCTCAAGAGCATATATTCATGTTCTTTCTACTTCAAGTTTTATTACTTCTTTTGTATTATTTAATACATCTAAAGACACTTCCGAAAGACAAATTTTTCCATTTTGAAAAGTCATAGTTTGAAATCTGATGAAACACATTATTGTTCACAGTGTGTTTTTTTTAAGGTGATAGAATAAAAGTGCTATAAAGCAATTAGGTGCATGATCTTAAGGATGTTACTTTGTCAAGTAGAATAAAATGTTTAAAAAGTCAACAAAAATAATATTCTATGAAAGGTCAAATGAAAGTAGGCACATATAAAGGCTACATTTCTCTTTCAGGTCTTTGACTAGATATTTAATTCAAAAATAGGGGAAGAAAATATAAAAATGAGAGAAAGTAATATATTTACCTCCATGACTTGAAACAGGAAATATATGATGTTTATTATTAGGAAGTATGTATAGACATACGTTATAATTCAATCTAACAACTGAATAGTGTGTATATTTCATTGTTCAGATTCTAATTTTTTTCCCTGAATTCTAGCTTCTCCCAGGGTCAGTACTTTTTAGTAAACAAGAAACTGATGTGCATGGCCTATGAATAAGGCCAGGCATTTTATAAAGTGTTATACACATTTCTGAAATTCACAATACATCAATTTTTAATATATTCACTCTCTCAGCTCCATTGCAAAGATGGTAGGGGAAAGATTTCAGAGTAATTAATGATATAGTTAGCTGCTAAATATTAATAGGAATCATAGTCTTGCATAAAATATAACATATAAACCTTAACAATACAGATGCACCAGTAATTAAAGTTGAATATCTAATTAAACTAATTTATAAGGCAGGCAAAAAGTTACACTTTTCTAGTTTCTATGTAAACTGTGGGTAACAGTTAAGCTTTGCATTTTATGGTTTATCAAAATGGGCAATATCTTGACTACAGATCATAAATGGCTTAGAGACCTGTAATAGTAGTAAAACATATGCCAACTTACTCATCATAGATACTCGTACTGCACCATACAAACTAAACTGTGATAATGACCCATAAGATATAGTAATCTGAGACATTATATCCAAGAGAATGTTAGTAGTATTAAGAATTTGTGGAGAACTGTTATTATAATAATTATAGGACATTGGAGAGGTTCTAAAAGATGTCTTAAACTTGATTTTGATACATTTTGCATGTCATTAACATGGTGCAATTTAACTCCACTTAAACTTGTATTTTTTACTTATACATCATTTGAAACTTCAGAAGAATACTAAATTTCATCAAGTCTGTTAACTACACTTACATATGTGGCTGAGGTGAGCAACCTGGACTGCTGTTCCCATTGCTGTCAATGTGATCCAAGGAGCCATTGAGATCTTCGTGGACTGCCTGTAGTAGGCCACTGGATGCATTATTGATCAGTCCAGGGTTACTGAGCAAAGGTAAACTGCTCTCTGCCAAGGCAGCCTAGTAAAATAAAGAGGGTATAAAACAACCTTTGAACTGCTTTTTAAAATATTTTTTAAAACATAAACCTTCTTTTAATGGATTTGAATCATAATGTAGATATTTTAGAAGCATTTAAATGAAATGTATGGGAAGGACAAAGATTTCTAATTGGCAATCTGTAGTAGAGATACCAAGGAAATTAAGTGTGATGTAACAATATAAATAAATAGGTCTCCCAGAAAACATTTTTTACTCATGTTTCAGCCTTCCACATAGTGAAATGCTGTATCCTCACATGCAGCAAGAAACTCCAAGATAATACATGCAGTTGTTCTCCTTTTTAAAAATGACCAGAACTTAACTCAAAATAAAGAAGTCCTGACATTTGCCTCCTCTGCATAAAAATTATATATTATAATTAAACTTTAAAGTTTTTGCCACAAGCGCCATGTTC
>CM052549.1:54636693-54664193 GCA_028533065.1 Trachops cirrhosus | reverse complement strand
GAGGAGAAGGGAAGGAAAGGGAAAGAAGGTAAATTGGTGTTCCATTCAAACTTGGACTTCTAAATGCATCTTGAGCTAAGTATTAGCATGTATGCATTAGGAGTTGTGCTAGGGTTTTATTTAGGTAGCACCTGAACTGTCTAGCATAAAGCCTTACATGGTTTTAAGTGACTCTTCTCACATAGCATTACTTGTAGGTGCTGTATTGCTATAGCCTTCCCTTGGAGATAGAAGGATCTTGTTGAGTTGAGGTGATAATGTGGGCTATCTCGACAATACATCTCTCACTGTCTCTAAGTGGGGGGGAGCTTTCTTTCCTGAACAACCATTCAGAACGATGCATCATCATGTGCTTAGGAAATCACCCCTATCCACATTTACCAGGACTAAGACCATTATCACACCATAAATCATGACTCCAGCTTCCATGTGCTCTGGAATGGCTCCTGTACAGTTGTTTCAGCTACTTTTCCTGTCCCAAAGTAAAAGAGCTCTACTGAGCATTCATATCCTACCTGATGACATGGGAATGTTGTATTTGTCTGAATGTCGCCTTCGTATGGCTCCCACATTGGGCACACTGGCTGGGGTGATTACTGAGGGTCCCTGGGTAATCGGGGTGACTGGGGCCGTTGGTGTGGTAGGGGTTTGAGGTAAGCTCTGTGGGGATGTCTCCAACATGTTCTTCGACATGGTGACACTAGACACCAGATTTAGCTGCAAAGACCCAAGAGATGGGCAGAAGAAAGGTAGAGACAAGAGAAAAAGTCTTAAAAAGGTTTGACAAATGAGAGTGGATTCACTTCTACAGCTGTGTTGCCACTAATAAGCTGCAAAAGGAAGCAGCCAATCTCAACTAATTACAGGATGAAATTGTATCATAAGAACTCTAATTAGAGGCTGATGGTAGAGGTTATCTAATAATCTATGGCAATGTTTCTTAGGACTAACTCCTTCTTGTCCTACCAGACTTCAGCGACAGTGTATTTCCTTAAATAAAAGCCAGCTGCCGATCATTGACTGCCCTTGCTGTTAAATAGGTCCAGCCCCCAGTGAAGCAACAACAACAGCAATAATGAAGGGTGCAATGTTTTCAACCAACAGGACTTAAAATAAGTTGGTATTCTGTTGCTTCCAGAATTTTTTCCCCTAGTCCCAAATCTCAGCTGAGAGGCTCCAGCCAGCTGGAAAATTTTACACTGACCTTTAGTCTCCTTGCTAATTTGGTGGAATGATAATGACATTACTACATATTCAAACAAAATTGTCTTAATTGCAAATTAGCCAGAGGAGGCTGAAAATTTTCAAATTAAATCTGATTGGAGATGGAGAGAGGAAAATGGAATTTCCTCACTAACAATCATTTGTGGCATGTGTTAACAAATATAATGAAATGTCAAGTTTGCCAATTCCTCTGGAAGTATCATTTTCAATTTATGATTACAGTGTCACTTAATGCTGATGTACCCTGGAAAGTGGGTGTCAGGGTAGAAAAAAGGAAAAAGGTGAGAATGTATGCAAGCTGTTTAACAGCGTGCCCTTCATTACTCCCCTCAGAAAAGCCCTGTTCTTCATTATCAAAAACTAATATCACCTCTGTCATATTTACCACACACCTTTGTCATAAATAGCATCCAATTAGCAAAATTTTTACATAGGGCAGCACATAAAAAGATTTCTGCCATGTACTTAAATGATATTCATAAGAGGTAATCTACAGATCTTTTGGTTTATGTAGTAATCTATGCAACCAAGCAAGAAAACCAGTTTTAATTGTTTTGCTTCTCTATGAAGTTACTTATTAGTGACTAAATAGAGAATATTCAACTTTTATTTGTAATTTAGCAACACCTGTCTTTTCAAATCCCAAATACACTTCTTAAGATAAACCTTTTTTTTTTTTAAATTGGGGAGAAAATGATGTGTACAGCATTGATTGATCTTTCTTTGTAGATTTGTTTTACACATTTAGTCAGTAGAGAGATTTGTTAGGGAAACAAAAATTAACATATGCCAGCTAATTGTTCTTCTTTTTTGGGCAGCAGCCAGAAGAAGCGCATTAGCAGTGTAATAATAACGACTGGCACCCTGAAGGCATCCCTAAATGCATCTGTTCCCAATAAACCACAAACTGTTATTCTGTTCGCACTCTAAGCCAGCAGACTGGGCTGGGAATTCTTTGTTACATACATAAATAAAAGCTGAGATAATGTTACTAAATGCTGCATTTAATACATTTACAAAACCACTGCTGTAAGCTTCTCCAGAATGTGCAAAAGTACTTCTACCTAGTTTGAGAAATGAAGAAAGATGCACATGCATCTATGTGTGTGATGTTGCAAATTACATTTTATTTTTAAATCAACATCAGAATGTATAATTAGTAATGTTATATGTAAACCATATTATCAGTATTGCATAGCTGTATGTTAAAACTATTTAAAAAGAGAAAAAGCAAAGCATTTCTCCATACTTAAAAACTCAGCTAAATGGTTACATAGTCACTTTTAGAAATAAAAAACCAGAATAAATGGCACATTCAGAAGCCAGAAAAATGCCAACATTGCAAATCAATGAAAGATCTATCTTGACGAATACTTGACAGGACACTCTAAAAATTGTGTGACATGGTAAAAGTTATCAAACTGGAGAAATACATCTTTTTCTATGCAAACTACTCATGTTTACAATGTTACAGTAACTTATTCTGCCATCTGGCAATAATAAGCATATCATGTTTGTATGTGTGCAATCACAAACCGATAAAGTAGAATTTATTATTAACTAAAGGGGAGCATGTAAAAGCCAGGATCAGCACTTAACCACATCAGCTCATCAGAATATAGTCAAGGTTGGGTGAAACTCATTATTCAGGACTCACAGCCTTGATAACTTTGATTTTCATCCATCCATAGCATGGCCAAAAGGTACCATTTAATGAAGTACCATTCTGAGAGTAAATGGGGTCATATAATAGACAGTGCGGTTGCACCTTGTGTTCATGTACTGATAGCTGTTAAGGGTGCAGTGATGAACCAACAGAGCTCATTTCTCTTTGGTAATAAATTCATGCTATTAATATTTATCAAATGTGTGGGCTGTCTCAACTGAGCCACGGCACATGAGACCATAAATATCCACTATCATATCAATTTTGAAGCTTCTTTTGTACAGTGTATAAATTTTAGGGTACTTTTAAGGGTGGATGTATTGACCACTCTTCTTTCAAACCAATTTGAGGCCAGTAGTGCAGTTCCTCCAGATATCGCTAGTTCCAAAGGGAACTGTAAACTGTGGTTTCATTTTAAATCACTCATCTAAAATTCTATATTAATTGCCCACCATCAAACGCAATTAGCAATTCTTTCATGTGTGGTTTATGTAATGTAATACTTCAATTACATTATTCATTCAGGTTCTGTTTTGGATTATAGGCTGAAAATTCTTTATTAGTATAGATGTAACCATGCTGCTGGAGTTTTAAAAAAATTTACTGATTGAATAATTAATTGGAAAAGAACAAGCTGCAGATTCCTGATGGATTTATGACACAATTATTCTGTTTTGCAATTATCTATATACATTATACTATGGAAGCAATAAGGGAAAAAATCTTATTGAAAACAAAGTCATATATAGGGACAAAAAGATTCTCAAAAGTTTATTTTCTAATTAAACAAAAATGTGCTTATAGTACCCTACACTTAAATGTAGTACAAAGAAAAAAATCTAATATCTTAGCAGAAATACCTTACCAGAGTTTAAATACATACATTCTTTATGCAAAAGAGTAAATTTTGAATAACATTAATTGATGAGTGATACCAGGGATATTACAAGAGAACTCATACAATATATTTTGTCTTTTATTTCCTCCTCTACTACAATACCAAATGATCTTTTTTGTCCTAAAGAAAGGGAGGAGAGGCAAAGCTGACAATCACTAATCATCGAGCTATACAAGGGACTTATTAAAACCTATCCTCACAAACTTTCATTAAACTAGAGTTACCCAGTTGATTACTCTAAGTTTCTGTGCAAACATTTGCTGAGTGAGATAAAGTATATTCTTTTCAACAGTCTATACACCTGACTGTTATTAGGTTGCACTTCAATCTTATATACTTTTGAGGGAAACTGCAGTTATTATTTTTTTTATAACCACCCATTTTACTTTGCCACAGCTCTGTAAATTAACAATATGTGTACTATCCAATAAAACATATCAATGTGTGAAATACACTGTAAGTAACCAAAGAAATAGAAGAAAAATGACTATAAAATACTATGATATTTGACAAAATATTTGATTAAAAATGTATTTGTATGCATCTTACGATTGATCTAAGTCCCCTTCAGCATACCACATACTTTTCTATTTGTGATTTGTACTGTTCCTGCTTTTCAGGTTGCTCCAAGTGGGTTTACTTTTAATATCTGTAAACCTATCACAGAAAGATATTCTCCTACTTTACCTTTAAGGCAGTGATTTGTGCACTGATAGGTGTACTTTGTTTAGTGTCCCCCATGGTGTAGATTGGATAGATTTTGTAAAAGATAGCACTACTTTAAAAGAAATATACAATTTGACAAGAGATTGTATTTTACTTTCACTTCATTGTCATATTTTTCATCATATTCATTGTTTTCTAGCATTCACTAAATTGTTCATTTTCTTAGTCTGTTACATCAGTAGAGCTATTTACTGTTTATAAAGCAATATGCACTTACAGGTTTGGGAGATGGTTTGGGCTCTGAGGGTCGCATGTGTAAGTGGGTCATCATTGCTTGAAGACGTTCTCGTTCTTTAGAAAGCTGTTAAGAAACAGTCAGATCAGAAGCAGTTTAGAAATGACTGATACAGCTATTTTATTGCAGCAATACATCTTATCATTGAGCTTGTCTCAGAGTAGTGATTCCTGCATATAAAGGTCTTTACCAGTAGAAACTTATGTGGGAGGAGATGCAACTTTAACTATGAAGGGGAGCAGAAACTTCTATAGCTTTCCTTATGTTAAAAGGTCAGATAAAACAAATAACACTTCATCTTTTTGTCAATAAGAGAATCAAGGTCACAGTTGCCTTGACAGTAACAAGTTACTGAAACCATAAATTAGAAGGCCTATGGTGTCTCTTTAAAGTCCTGTGGACACTGTTAGCAATGGCCTAGTGCCAACAGCTGTGAAGAGGTGAAGGGTTCTCATAGAGAAGTGCCTGCCAGGATCGTCTACACACTTCATGCATTCCCACTGAGGTCCAGTTAGTGCCCCCTCCAATCTGCCATCATCAATCTAATTCAATAGAGTGACAGAGACCAGGCAGTGTGAAACGTTGAACTCTGCCATGGAGTCGGCATCTATACTTGCACTGGGTCTCATTACAAGTGACGGACCTTACTTTTCCATCAGTCAGACACAACAGAAAAAAAAAGGCATAATTGGTCACCCTGCAGACTGTGTCATCATCAGCTGAACTCTTATGTTTCACTTCACCTTTTATAAATGGTAAACAGGTTTACAAAAAAGCTTTTTTGAAGTTGCATCAGTTGATGCTTTTCCTGTGTCCCTGATTATTTTACAAGTCAAAGTAAAATATTTTTAATAGCTCTCTGGGAAAAAGCAATGACATGATGGATTTAAAATAATTCAAGATCTAGTAAAATGTGAAGAAAAATAAATTGTATGCTTAAGTAAATAAAACATAATAATGGTTTGAATGAGAAAAAAATCTTTAAGTTGAAACACAAGAGGAAAGACTTAAATGGTTAGTAAAAGCATAAGAATGATATGCTAATATAATTGCTTCTGATCAGTTTTATGAGTTCTATTTATTTTGTGACAAATTTTGTTTCGATATTAACTATTTTTAACTTAAATTAGCAGCACATGATACCATACATATATTACCATCTGGGATATTATAAATTATTTGCCACCACTACTCCAGAAAAGTCCTAAATCTTTTTGCAAGTTCTTTAATTAAAAATACACCAAAGGTAGAAAAGGAGAAGATTTTTCTCAAGGCAATATACTACAGGCATAATGCTGTAAAGGTTTTTTTTGTTACACTGTACAATTTAATGAAAAAAACATGATTAGCTCATGTAAAATAATGTCAACAATAAAGTCATGTACAGTAGGGGGATGGTATAACCACTATTAGGGAAAATTTAGATTTGACTCTTTAGGGACATCCAAGTGATATAGTCTAAAGGTTTTATAAGCGTAAGTGATAAGTACATTAAATTATATCAATCCATCCTGTGTTATCAATCATTGCCATCACACAATCTAAAATTCCACGTATTTCTGTTAGGCATTGTGTTCAAAAGACTCAGAATCTACCCAGTTTAATCCACCAGAAATATAAAAAGGTAGTCCATTAAGTCAGCATTTCACAAACCTGTATTTCTAACTGTTGCACCACCTGCATTTGCACTCGACACTGGGCAGTGCTTCGGTCATCCAATGCATGCTCATTGTTAAGGTGCCTAAACAAACACAAGACAGAAAACAGAATGTTAAGCCAAGTGTAAGTCAGTGGTATATGCTCCACTTCAAAAGCACTACACTGAAGTCCTATATTTTCCACAGGAGGAAAAAAGGAACACTTTGAAACTATACATAAAAAAATGTTTCCTGAAATTAAATATGAAGAAGAAAAATATTTAGACAGACATATATGTAACACATAAAGAATAATTAAGATGGTGTTTCTGAGAAAGAACTAATTTATAAATAACTAGGTTTATATGTAAGTATATCTATTTAGATTCGGCAATTAGAAACCTTTATTCTGTTCTGTGCCTTCCCTTAAAAAACTAAATCAGTTCATTTTAATACTTCCTCACTGCTCATAACAACACACTTCTATGTATCTTGTCATTATTGGTTGTCATTCTTGGTTAAAGGGAAACTGTGGACTAAAATAGTGAAGTGTATTAGGTCAAGTTTGAGGTGTGTGGTCAGACTGTGGGAGAGGCCCTTCCACTAAACCTGTCTGCCCTAAGCTTAACTTTGTTCAGTTCTGTTATGAACATAATTGTAATGAAAACTTCAAGTTTATTCACTCTTTCTGGAAAGGAGGCATAAAAGGTTAAAACAGAGCTTAGCTTAAGATGTAATGTGTAACTAATTTCTAATTACATGAAAATTTAAAAATTGTTTTATAGGTTTTTTCACCAAATTTTTTTCAGAAAAAAAGTTTGATGGAAATGAGATAATTTTCTATCAGAATACTACAATGGTAATTAAATTTTTTGAGGTTTAATATTTTTATATTTTCTAAAAGTATTTTTTAGTATGAACTTTTGGGGAACACATATATATATTTATTCTACAATCAGTCCAAATAATGACTATTTTTTAAATGTTTTAGCTATACACGAAGACTAGGGTGTAATGGAACAAAATAAATAGAATATACAGCTTTGCAAGGAAAGATATTATATGCAGTATAATGTTTATTCTTGCATAAAATCACTTTTAAAAAGGTTTTTTACATTTGTGTACTTCTTATTGATAATCATCCCATATTTAAAGAACTAAAAACAGTACAAAATGTTTGCATTATGTACTTGTGTCTTAGAAACCTATTTAATTTATCTATACAGCTTTTATTAGAAGAGAGACTGTAGACTACAATAATAGTCAATGAGGTTTTGTCTTGATTGAATTTTTCAGTGGGACACAAAAGAACCTTGCCATTAAAATAGTCCTTTATTCTTCTGTATGAAGGCGAAAGGTTTTTAAAGTGTTGTGATGTTCGGTAATGAGCCTCTATCTAAATTATCATTGGTGACAAACTCACAAAGCACTTTTCGAGGACACATAGTTATGAAATGCCAGAGCTGCCACTTTCTTTCCAGTAATTATAGGCTAGCTTGCAGCCCTTCAATGATCATTTATAGAACAGCCTCCAGTGGATTACTGAGAACTTGAAAAACACATATATACCTCTGCCACATCTCCCTTCTCCTTTCGTTGCTATTGTTTACTGATGATATGTAAAATAATAGTGCCTATTCATTCTCCCTACTTAATTATGCCAAAGTACAGAAATAATGTCACATATAAATACAATGCAATAAGACTAAATAAATAGGCTGAATATTAATATTAAATTATGAATTTATGTATTTGTGCCTACTTTGTGCCCACATTATTCTCTTTCTTGTTTTTATAACTATCTCAGGTACTACATATTACTATTCAAAAATTCTCTGTGATTTATAAATCAAGAATGAAATAATACTGAAAAATGAGAGGATTTGTGGATTTCCTCAGTCAGTGCCTAATTGCTGTTTCAAAATGCATATGCAAAGGGACATTTCATTAATCATTTAATCATGTCCCTTGAAGGAAGTTGAAACTAATGTTGCAAATACCCTTTTCATATGAATGCTCCATAATACTATCTTATTCATTTGATATATTGCCTATGTCATAAATTATAGCTGCTTCAAAATGACCAAGTAGGATTGTTATCCCTAAAGATGCTTGTTACAAAACCTTTAAGTTTCATTTTTTACATATTGGTAGTTTTATTTCACAGTTTCATACTATCCAACAATAACACTCTTTCTGATGGCAAAGGTCTGTAAATTACCCATGCAATCACTAACACCATTTCACAAGCCTGTTCTACTTCTACTGGTCTGCTAACAAGACAATTACACACAAATTACTGAATGTCTATGAAATATTTAAATGCATTCTACTCTACTATGCATTAATAAGAGCAAAGCAAGCTCTGGAATTCTGGTTTGCTCCAGTTCCTAATGTCCCCTAATGAGCTTCTTACCGAGACTGCAGTTCAAACACAGAGGTGAAGAAAAAATGCAAAGGGTGCATTCAGAAAGGCAGCACTGAACAAACATTGTGTGAGCCAGCTCTAATTTATGGGTCACTTTATAGGTATATTGATTTTTGTTTTCAAAATGGAATAAATGATGTGGTCTACCGATGTTCTTTCAAAACTACATTGAATCTGTGTGCTAGGTAGGTAGTGTGGACTAGAAAAAATTGTAAAAGCAGTCAATTTTTTTCTAAAAACAATTAAGCAAACATTTTAGAAAGATGAAAAGTAGGAAAGGATCCTTCCAATTAATTTAATGCACAATTCTCTTTAACAAATCTTTTAAACTTATGAATACATGTGGTAGCTTCAATTATGTGCACCCCAGATTAGCAATTCAATTTTAAACTCTATTTTTTTGCAATTTAATTTAAAGATATCATTTTATAAGCTAAAAAGGAATCAAATTTAAATCCAACTATATCAGACTTTTTAACAAAATGTTTCACTTGCAAATCACTGGTGTTTCATTTATTTTGCATCAAGCTTTTTATGTTTAAACACTGACAGGAGTTTAGATACAAAATGTTAGCTGTCACTATTCATTTAGCTGATTATGTGGGATGCCTTAGTTTTCAGAGACGAAGCACTGTCACCAAAAGAAACAGCATTCTGACAAGTTCAAAGAATGCCTTCTTGAGGTCATAATTTTGTAGCCATGCTGCCTAGTAAAAGACAAAGAAATCGACAATACACACTAAGCAAAAGCATAATTTTTAGTCAGCTACCAGAAAAAAGATAATAAATTTCCCATTAAATTAACTATTTCTGCTACCTTTTCTGTTGCTCTTTATATAGTGGTAAGCCTTACAAATGTAGTCTTTGTAAATAAACTGAATTCATTTATAATCCATTAATTACTCTTTAACAATTGATATTTTTATGGACACTAACCATTCTGCCTTTCTTCAAAGAAACTATCCCTTTCTATTTCAGATCATGTTTTGTTTGATGGCATCTGCGCATGCAAGTTTAGAAACACTTTTCTGCTAACTGGAATGTTACAGTGTAAACCTTTTGGTTTACACTCTAAAAGTCAATCTATGACTGATAATTAATTCAAGCTGATTTAGGGTCAGTGGAATGATAATTAATTTTGCAGCCAAACTACACAAAAGTATTATCAAATGTTATTACAATTCAGCAGTTATCAGACAGTAATGAAGAACTAGTATTAAATACTATTTGCAAACTAGTAAGATCTTCAATTAGTAGTCAGAAAAATGACTAGCTTCTGTCAACACCTACTTTACAGTAAAATTCAAAATTTTTCCTAAACATCTTTTAAGCTTGAACTTTCTTCTTTATCTTTTATTTTCTGCTTTCATTTGGCTATTACAGCCAAAAAATAGTTTCTAACTTTGCCAAGTTTTTATTCAAGAGAAAATAATATTTCAACTGAATATTAAAGTCTATGTGCATATATATGGCTAAGAACATATATGCTATATACAAGCAACTGTCCTCTGGTGGCTTTTCATTTGGTGCTGGGCCAAAACAGAGAGAGACACTACCAATTTAGGAATGAAATGTGAGAAAGGGAATTTAGGACTTAATATATTTTCTACTATCACTTGTTATTTAACATATGTAGGCTAAATAGTAATAATTAATGGTTTGCTTTTATTTGAAACCAATGACTAAGTTGTCTGAGTAAGTTCAAGCTACACAGTTTATTTCTAGTACATTTTAGGAATAAAAATGCCACAATATTTTCTCAAAAAAAATTACAATGAACACTGGCTATAAAATTTCCAGAGAATGGATAAACATGAAAACTGAGAGCTAAAAACCTTTCACAGCTTCTTGACTTGTCTGACATTTTTTTTTTGTTCCAAGACTCTCAATTCTATCTATTATTACAAAAGAAAAGCAAAGTCTTCTTTTCAAGAAAATCTGTATTATTGGTGGTGCCTTCTTCATTTCATTTTCCACATACTAAATTAACTGAAATTAATTTACTAAAATTGTTATTTTATTTTCTTCAAATGTAACACACATTTTAAGAAAAATACAATAACAGTATAGAAATATGCCCTATTAATATTTTATTTTAGTACAGCACACTGGCATTAGTTCTATTAACAGACATTATCACAGATGTTTGAGTTAGGGTATCTAAAGCATATCATTAAAAGTGAACTAAAAAAAAGAACTTCTGTCATTTGTTCTGCTAGCCCTATAAATTCAATGGGTTGTAAAAATGGTCAGTCTTTGGGACCAAAGTTGATATTTAATTGAAAAAAAAGTTTTCTTAGTTGTAATTTTTCAGTTTAAAAAATGCTAACATGATTATAAAAAAGAATCAAGGAGGATGAAATAAGGGTTCCTACTCATTTTCTTGTTAGTAATAAAAAATATATATAAGTATTTAAGATGGAAAAAATGTTCCTTTCTGTAGGCTATAAAGGAACTCATTCTGAAGATATATTATTTTCTTAAAAATTAATTTTGAATGTTGTCAGAAAGAACAATTGAAGAAATAAAATGTATAGTGACTGGGTAATTCTATGGTTTAAATTACCATATTAAAGAAACAGTAACATTAATCCTCTAAATAATTTTAGTGATAAGGTATAATATAACATATTGATATGGACTAATGTATCCAAACAATGTACTTAGTTGTTACAAGAAATAATATCCTTATAGTTTTTGTTTTAACAAGTGTTATTTTTCCTAGAAAGGAAAACTTTAGCAAAGTTACCTAACATTTTAAATGTTCTCTTTGCTTAGAACAGTTGAATCAATTTCATACTCAACAAAATGATGGCTCACAACTGTTTTGTTATCATATAAGTACAAATTTTCATTTCAGGACATTTAAAAAAATCATAGCAACATAGGAAGTAAAATTTCTTTTAATTGGTCAGGACTATAAAAAAAGACTTTAAAAAATCCTTGTGGAAGTCTTAGTGTGTAATTCACTTATAAAGTAATTATGATGCCAAGTACTCGTCCCTTGTTGTTAAGATGCTTTTGCTCTATACTCTGTGGTCTATCATTTGTAAACACATCTTTCTGATGTTTCTGCCAACATCTTGGCAACATAGCAATGCAATTTCAAATGAGTTAATTAACTTAATTGTTGATGAAGCATGAAACAGTTCATTCACCCTGTTAGCTGCTCCATGACAACATAAGAGTCTCAGCCTGTGAAGTAACTCAGCTCCATAAACCTATCTCTAGCTCTCTGTTTAGAACTCTTGTACAGTAGAATTGTATGTGGAAAATGTTCATACAAATAAATATTCTCATTTGAAAAAGAATCTTTTGATAATTAAAAAAATAAATTTTCACTGTATAAAGAAATTGAGGATATACTAAGTTTTGATTTTAAGCTAGAAAAGTCATATAGTCTATCATACAAACATACAGCCATGTATGTTTCTTTATGATTCTGAGGGTAATAAGTGTCAATGTGCATGAAACATAGTTATCTTAAAACTTTAGCTCCTATTAACTTTCAATTTTTATTCTTGTTGTTAAATATATATTTTAAACATCATTATTTAAAATAAGTAATATACAGTTTGCAATTTAGGAAAGTAAACCTGTAAAATTTTCTGCTTTATATATATGTATGTATAAATAAAATGTGACTTCTCACATAATTTTACTGGAAATTATTATTGCAAAATTGAAATTTAAGTGAACCCTGCAAACATATCTCCATTATTATTGATGATATAATTATAGTAGGCTAATATTTTTATTCATTCAAAAACCTTTATTGAATGATTTATAAATATTCTCATGAAAAGATAAAGATGAAGAGTTAAATTTCCTGGTCTGACTGTGTTAATCCACTCGTTGGAATACACAGAAAATTTAGAGAGTGCCTCAGGATGGACCTTTACTTTCCTCCCTCAGCTTTCTTTTGTTTATTTAAAATACTCTAAGACTCCTATATAACCCACTCCCTCCCCTAAAAAAAGTTAAAGACATACTTTAAAAACTGTCCAAAATCTTCACAAATGCTTTCACAGCCTGGCCATTTGCAAACTCCATGGCCATAGAGAGTGTGAGAGGCTCCATTTTCCTCATGTGACGAGCTGTAGCAAAGGAACATGGATCAGATTCATCTCAAGAAGTCATAATCATTTCAGGCTGCTAGAACCTGTCAGGTTACAACCAGTGACAAACAGGTCAAAACAGGTCAATTCAGCTCAGAGTAGCCAGAAAAATTTAATCCTTCAACTGCCAAGGCTAGATGGTGTTCCAATTAGAGGGGAAATAGAGGCAAAGATGACTGTTAATAAAGGATGAAAAGCTAAGAAGACTGTATATCATAGGCTAATCCTGGCCTGTGACTTCAATGTAACATTTACCTCTAAATAAAAATACATATTCATATGTGGTCAAGTGGGAAAATACCTGTATTTTTAAGAGATTTTTGAAATACTCTTTTTAAAGAAGAGCATTAGGAACATTTAAATTGTTCAATATTTAAGTGTAGACCATGTATATTTCCAATAGTAGCCGCTGATTTAAAAATCTTTACTTTGGAACACAGTCCATTAGCTATATCCATCTACAATTATCAAAGGCTTTTGAGAAGTGGATACTGTATCTGAGAGAGAGATCCTAGAGAAATCAACCAACTTCTAAAATATATAATCATCAAATTAATCTCAATTAAAACAAGTGTGAAAGCATTTCGAGGCATACAATTTTATAATAATGCAAGCTAACAAGAAGTTTTTTATGACAAATGAAAACCAGAAACATCACCTAATAAAAACATTGCATTTTTTAGCAATTTTTTTATTTTAGATTATTCAGTACAGTTTCTATCCTTTATTCCCATTCCAGCCCACCCACCCATCCCTTCCATTTCCAGTCCCCCTAGTTTTGTCCATGTGTCCTCTATATTTGTTCCTGTAAACCCTTCCCTTCTCCCTGGAAATTCCCTCCCCTCTCCCCTCTGGGCCCTGACAAGCTGTCCTCTATTTCAGTGTCTTTTGTTATATTTTACTTGATTCTTTGTTTTGTTGTTTAGGTTCCTGTTAAAGGCAATGACCACTGAGGAAAACAGTATGGAACTTACTCAGAAAACTAAAAATGGACCTGCCCTTTGATCCAGCAATTCCACTGCTGGGACTATATCCTAAGAACCCTGAAACACCATTCCAAAAGAACCTATGCACACCAATGTTAATAGCAGCACAATTTACAATAGCTAAGTGCTGGAAGCAACCTAGGTGCCCATCAGTAAATGAATGAATCAAAAAACTATGGTACATTTACACAATGGAATTCTATGCAGCAGAAAGAAAGAAGGAGCTCCTACCCTTTGCAACAGCATGGATGGATCTGGAAAGCATTATGCTAAGCGAAATAAGCCAGGTAGTGAAAGACAAATACAATATGAAAACATTGCATTTTAAACTGTGCTATAATTAAACATGTCTTTGAAAAAAAATTTATGAGAAAGAGTATTTGTTGCATCTACACAGATATTAGTATTATATAACAGAGCACTAGCATTCCATGACATTTAAGTTTGAATTTTAGATAGATTCTGGCCAATATTGAGGTGTAGGTAGAAACACTTTGCTTCCTTGCACAACCAAAAGTAGAATAACAACAAATTTAAAAACAAAAACCAACTAGAACTGCCAGAAAATCAAATTGCATGGAAGTCCAACAACCAAGGAGTTAAAGAAACATTCATCTTGGTAGGATGGGTGGAGACAGGCAGCCGGGACAGAGAAGGCACTTGACAAGGCAAAAGACCACAACAGTGAGGTGAGGGCTGGCTGACTGGGCAGTCCCACATTCACACACAGATAAACTGGTAGGACCAACAAGGGAGCAAAACAGACAACAAAACAGGGTTTTAGTGTGGGGAAACTAAAGACTCAAAATCTCTGGTGGAAAAAACCTGTGGGGGTTGCAGCAGAGGGAGAAACTCCCAGTCTCACAGGAGTCCACTGGAGAGGCTCACTGGGTTCCAGAACATACACAAACACACCTGCCTGAGAATGAGCACCTGAAATCTGCTCAATCTGCTTGTGGAAAGTGAGGGGAAAGACGGAAAGTGGGATGAGAGTTGAACAAGAGTTATTGTTCCCTCTCTGACCCTTCCCCCACAGATAGTGCCACAGCATAGCAAAGAGGATTGCCCCACCCTGGTGAATACCTAAGGCTCTGCCCCTTACAGGTGTTGAGACAAAGAAATAGGGCCCAAATGAAAGAACAGAACAAAACTCCAGAGAAAGAACTAAGCAATGAGAGATAGACAACCTGTCGGATGCAGAGTTCAAAACATTGGTAATCAGGATGCTCACAGAAATGAAGCCTATTCAAAGTGAAATAAAGGAAAATATACAGGGAACGGAGGGTGAAGGGGAAGAAACCAGGACTCACATCAATGATTTGGAGCAGGATCTAGAAATAAACATTCAACCCAAACAGAATGAAGGAAACAAGAATACAAAAAAAATGAGAAGAAGCTTAGGAACCTTTGGGGCAACTTTAAGCTCTCCAACATCCAAATCATAGAGGTGCCTGAAGGAGAAGAAGAAGAACAAGAAATTGAAAACTTATTTGAAAAAAAAAATAATGAAGGAAAACTTCCCCCATCTGGCAAAGGAAATAGACTTCCAGGAAGTCCAGGAAGCCCAGAGAGTCTCAAAGAAATAATACCCAAAGAGAAACACACCAAGGCACATCATAATTAAGTTACCCAAGATTAAAGATAAGGATACAATCTTAAAAGCAGCAAGAGGAAAGGAGAGACTTACCTATGAAGGAGTTCCCCTAAGACTATCAGCTGATTTCTCAAAAAAAAACTTACAGGCAAGAAGGGGCTGGAAAGAAGTATTCAAAATCATGAAGTCAAGGACCTACATCCAACATTGCTCTATCCAACAAAGCTATCATTTAGAATGGAAGGGCAGATAAAATGTTTCCCAGATAAGGTAAAGTTAAAGGAGTTCATCATTACCAAGCCCTTATTATATGAACTATTAAAGGGATTTTTCTAAGAAAAAGAAGATAAAAACTATGAACAGTAAAATGACAACAAACTCACAATTACCAACAACTGAACCTAAAAGCAAAATCAAACTAAACAAACATCTAGAAGAGGAACAGAATCACAGAAATGGAGATCACATGGAGGGTTATCAGTGGGGAGGTGGAGGGAGAGAATGGGGGGAAAAGGTACAGGGAATAAGTATTAGAAATGGCAGGCATAAAATAGACGGGGCGAGGTTAAGAATAGTATAGGAAATAGAGAAGCCAAAGAACTTACATATACAACCCATGGACATGAACTAAGGTGGGGAGAATGCTGGAGGGTAGGGTGGTACAGGGCACAGGGGAGATAAAGGGGAGAAAAAAGTTGAGACAACTGTAATAGCATAATCAATGAAATACACTTAAAATAAATAAATGAATATGCACTAAAAATAAAAATATACATTTGAATTTTAGAGCTATGCATTATACAATCCTCAGCCACTTTGTTAAGAAATCCTACAGTTATATTTCACCTTTTTAAAAGACACTTTTCATGTGGAACAATATTTTAGCTTATATGTTTTATGTAAATTACTTGAAAGGACTTGATTAAGAATCCATAGGCCTGAATAAATGGAATAAGTGGACAAAAGCACATGGGTGCTCTTCTTACAAAGACAGTGTTTATACAAGTAAAATAAAAGTGTAGCTTTAAAAATCATATAATACAATGCACTCAATGTTGGCACCTGAAGTCAAATAATATTTTATTTATGAAT
Organism: Trachops cirrhosus; assembly: GCA_028533065.1. Lineage (NCBI taxonomy): Eukaryota > Metazoa > Chordata > Mammalia > Chiroptera > Phyllostomidae > Trachops > Trachops cirrhosus. The sequence goes on along the minus strand of CM052549.1, from coordinate 54,647,589 downwards.
TTTGAGTCAAATTTATTCAGAAGGTAATTGTAGTTATTTTATATATTTATAAATTCCATAATATTTACATGTTTATATATCTATTCTCTGATTTCTAAGCTCAAGCATGAAGTATATATATTAAGGGGGATATGTACACATCTTTAAATATTTGAAATTTGTTTAGTTAAAAAATGATAAAATGTTTGCACGGCATACCAGTTAATCACAACATCTTAGTCATAAAAATATATTCACACAATAATTCCACATGCAATTATTAAAAATAGCCTTTTCCAGGCAAATTACAACTGCATCCATCAAACTGCTAATATTTAAACTGCTTTTTGTAATGATATATAAAATATCATTGAAATAAAATATAACATAAATAACCTAAAGGTTTCCATTTAATTTGTTGTTTTACACATTTTACCCCTGTTTAGTAAAAATCATAATTTTTAGTTTTATCAATGGTGGAAGTAAAATTTGGTGATAAATATAGAACAAATATGAGATTTACCTGTCTCGCCTTGCATTTAGAACTGAAGTCTGTCCATTTACTATGGAATGATGGGTTATTGGTGGTGATGCTTTGGAAGTGGTGGAGGAGGTAGTCAAGGAAGAATTGTTAGTAGTGAGGTCTAGCCCTCCATGTTTCATGCCATTGTCTTCCATACTGTGAACTCCAGTCACTTCTTTCCATAACTGCTGAATTTCAGCAGGACTTAAGCCAGCTATGAAATGAAAGAAATACCCACTGATATAACAAGGTAAAGTTCACATAATGATATTAATGTTATTACTGGATTGATGCCAATAATAAAAATGATGTTACAGAGTATTTAATACACAATATTAAATGACTTCATAACATTGGCACCACAGCTTTTCTATTGGATAGGCATTTATTTCCTAAAGACTACCAATTGGGAATAGTCCTGAGAAAAACAATATTCAAAATTATATCAAGGATTAGTAGAGATAATCCAGAAATTCTATTTGAAAATTAAATTATTCAAGTTTTAACAACAGGTTTTACCTACTGCTAGCTAGTATTAAGTTTTTGTCAGTGAAGAAGTGAAAGAGAAATAGATTTGTAAATAAGACATATTAAAAAAAATGAAAAGAAAAAATGAAGTAAGGAAAGTTAACAAAAATGTCAGGAAAAATAGTAAACACTCAATTCAAAATAAAACTATATTTAACAACTATTTAGTTATTTTGATATTTCATTTTGAAATCACTGAATTTTATTTTGAGGTTCTGAATAAAACAATATGATTAACTACATGGATCAATTAAGCAGGTAACATCTAAAATTCTTCTTCATTTTATGACTGATAGAATAAATCCACAACTCATTTTTTAAAATTCCCTGGTTCAGATTATGCAAATTAATCTGATTTATGAAGAATGAAAATAGAAAAGGTAGGCACAATCTTTATTCTTTTAACTATAATTTTCAAAGAAGAAATTGAAAGACTATTGTTTACAGCATTTGACTTATAAAATAGGACTTGCATGTGCCAAGTACTGTGCTTTCGTATAGTCTCTATATACCTTAAGCTATTTAATTCTCACTACAATCCAATGGAATTGATAATTTTTAAATTAAATTTATTGGAGTGACATTGATTAATAAAATTATGTAGGTTTCAAGTGTACAGTCCTATGACACATCATGTGTATATTGCATTGTGTGTTTACCACCTAAAATCACCATATATTTGACCCCCTTTACCTTTTACCCTGATATTTTTATTAAGCAATTTATGGAGTAGGAAACAAAGTGGGAGTGAGGTTCAAAAATATATCCAAGGTCATAAATAAACTTGTGATTTAAATCCAGTCTGACTTGAATGCCTTTGCTGTTATAATATTATATTAAAAATATCAAAACTTCTGACAATGACATAACAAGGGAAATATATTTACAATTACAATTGCTATCATTTATTGAGCATCTGCTGTATTCTGGTGCTTTATAATCTCAGTTAACCTTGCCTGAAGTTAGAAATCATTACATTTTAGAGATGAGGATGTGGAGGCTCATGAAGATGAAATACGTTGCCATAAATCACTAAGCTCATAATTTGTGGACAAAATTTAAATTTAATGCCCAATGACTCCAAATTCTTCATTGTTTTTACTCTATTTATCTATATCTAATAGAACAATGCAAGTGCTAATCAAACTGCTTCCCCTCTCCCACAACCCAACATACACCTACATCAGATTGTACAGTGATGCTGATTGGTTAAGAGGTGTGTGGGAATGAAGCAGGATGTAACAGGCAGCAGAGAATGAGGATAGATAAGAGAATATTATGGCGAGGAGAGTGAGCCCTCTCACCCCTGCCTCTGAAAGTGGAGAATCAGTGATCTAAGGCACACTGGTAAGTAGACCAAAATAACGGAAGAATTCTCACTGCTCCAACCATAACTTATAGTCAAATTATTCATCACAGTGGTAACCTTAAGTTGTTACATCTATCACCATCTCATGCAGGTAGTTTTATTGAAAATTATCATTTTAGTGATTCTGGCACCTTGTGATTTTAAGATGCTGCCTGAGACTAAAGAAAATATAGGATAACTCTGGTTTCCAAAGTTGTTAAAAAACTTTTTGTAAAACAATAATGGCTTAATAAAGTAAGGTATTTTCTACTACACAGGAAATAATTTCTATATAAAGATTGTTCATTATAATGCTAGCTTTAATTCTAGCTGTAACCTAGGATTCTGAAACTTTTCTGACTGACTTTTTGATTACTTGCCTGTATATGTTTGGTGTCCTAAAGGTCAAACTCCATTAGCAAATCCTTTCTTGTGAAAGCATCAACATGACTTCTGCATCAAAACTTCACCATCTCACCTGCTATCTCTCTGTTTCACCATTTGCTGTTGCCTGGACCACTGCTACAGCTTCCTGACTGTCTTGCTTTTATTTTTTCTTCATATAATTTACTCTTCATATATCAGCTAAAATTTATCTCTTTAAATGTAAATTAGGCCGTGGCACTTCCCAGGCAAACTCCCGAATGCCTTTCCAGATCACTTATGAGGAAAGGTCATCAAGGAATATGTATAAAGGACCCATGAGCAAAGCCAAAGGGGGGTAGCATTGAGAGTGGGAAGTGGGGGAAAGTGGTGACTAGAAAATGGAGACAACTGTACTTGAACAACAATAGAAATAAATAAATAAATATAGCACCTTACAATGGCCTATGAGAAGCATTTATCACTATGCTCTTGCTTGCTTCTCTGACCTCATCTATCTCTCTCTCTCTGCTTCTCTCTCTCTATTTTGTTCTATTGTACCAGCCTTCTGCTGACCCTCAAATGCATCAAACATTTGCTCCCTTTCCATCTATTGCTCTAGCTGTTCTCATTGCCTGGGCCACTCTGGTTGCAAGTATCCCCATGACTTTCTCTCTCCCTTAACTTTCAGGGCTGTCCAAACTTTTGGCATATCTGCACCACACTGGAAGAAGAGTGCCTTGGGCCACACATTAGTACATTGCAATGTGTAATTTAAAAAATCTCATAATGTTTTAAGTAAATTCATGATTTTCTGTTGGGCCTCATTCACAGCCATCCTGGGCTACATGTGGTCCATGGGCTGCAGGTTGGGCAGCCCTAATCATTCAAGCATCAGTTCCTCTCAGAGGTCTTTGACCATGGTGTCAACCACTGCCTCTCCACTCTCTGCCTTTTATCATTTTCTATGACCTTACGCTACTTTATTTTTCTTTCAAGCATTTATTAGTATTTGAAATTATATTATGTGTTTCATTATCATCAGTCTCCATCCACTGCAATTTAAGCTTTATAAGAACAGGAACTTTTTATGAGTGATATATATCCCCAGTGTCTAAAACAATGCCTGGCATGTACCCAATAATCAGTTTGTGAAGGGAATATTCATTGCTCTAGTGATACCATGATTTATTCCAATTATCTCTGGAGTAACACAGAAAAGTGGGTTTAGTGCCTTGTTTTTCTTTCACTATTTAAACTTTCTTGATTTCCAAGGAGTAAATTAGAGGACCAGGTGAATCAGAGGATCAGATATCAAATGAAAAATGGAATTCTAGGAAAAGTAACCCAACAAGACAGTAATTTGATAACTAAACAGAAAAAACATTTATCATAATATTTTTATGGGGCAAAACAACGATTATTTGCTTTTTATGTGCATTTTAAAGACTGTTTCACTTGCTTGATTTTAATTTTTGTATATTTAATTGTTCTTGATTTTCTACAGTGTATCCTTGTGTCAGAAAAGTGAACAGCAAATATGACTACAATGTGATCCCCGTGTAAATAATATAACAAACTCAAAATAAAGTTCATTTGGATTAAAGTTTGTTTTAACAAAATCCAAATGCAAATTAAAATGTTTTTATGAAGTTTAATGATATATGACTTTTAATTAATCAAAAATTTTCAGGTCATTTTATTTACCATTATTTTCCTTTTATTATCTAGAACTCTTTCCATTTTCCAAAAGTTAAAAGTCAGATGAAAATGATATACAATTGTATTATTGTATGATAGTCTATTATTAGATAGTACAATTTTATTATCAAAGTACATTCAGTTTTCTTATCAGAAAAACAAATAAGAACATAGTTGATAGCTTTTTAAAGCTCTAAATTTACAATATATGAATAGGTAATATTATTTTACAAAAAATAGGATCAGTCTGGTCCCTCAATGCATGATGGGATCCCACACAGAATAACTAGGAATATGTCCTGTAGAAATACATAAAGCCTCATTTTTATATGTGGAAGTTTCAATGTGAAGATTAGGAACTTTGTCTTCTGATTGGTTGTCCACAAAATTCAGCTCATTTATGTTAAATGAAGTGTTGTTAGCTTTACTAACTAATGCAGTCCTCTGCAGATGTTCAGTGTGTATTTCATAGTGCTTTAATTATGTTTTCCTTATAAATTAGTTTCTGCCATTATGACTAATAAATACATATTAATAAAATACATATTTAACAAAACACATGAAAGCAGGGTATAGGAAAATTTCTGAATATCAAAAAATTGTGTCATGCAACCATGTTAATTGTGTCTTAATAATAAGTTTAAAGGCTGTAAAAACATAATTCTCAAGGTATAAGATACAATGAAATGGTAGAAAGTGCAACATTAGAAATGAAGTGTGTAGCAGATTTTGTATGTACCTTGAGGCAATGACTGTACAGGAAGTGCTGCCTGGCCAGGTGGAATGGAGATGAGTCCCTGACGCTGAAGGCTTAGCAAATGTTGCTGCTGCTGGAGTTGCTGCATCTGGAGAAGCTGCTGCTGGAAGACAAGCTGCTGTGCTGCCAACTGTTGCTGTTGCTGCTGTTGCTGCTGTTGCTGCTGCTGCTGCTGTTGCTGCTGCTGCTGATTTCACAGAACCCACCAGTCAACAGCAGAGAACATGGTCTGCACAAACAGCTCTCACACAGAGAAATTTACACTCCTCTCATCACCTGGTCAGTTGTCAAATGCAGACTGTATGCAAGTTCTAGATTTTCATTTGTCTTTTTTTCAAATATCACATAGCATCAGAGAACCTAAGAACTTGCATTAAGAGTATGAGACAAGGTCTAGAGAAAGTATTCAACAAAGGTTCAGGTGTTTTTTTAAAAAATTGACATATTGCAAATGATAATACATTTATATAGACTAAAAGAATAACAGTTTATAGAAACAGTCAACTTCGACAACACTGTTTTTTTCCAACTAAGGTCACTCTTCAGTGGTCCATGAATGAGGTCTCTAGTGATCTATTAGTAAACTGGGATGTAACGTTCACAATATAGGTCTGTTAACTTTCTCTCTTCTTCCTCTCTCATTGGAATATATTAAAGACTGAATGATGTTCAAGGCAAAAACAACATCTCCTTATTATAAGGAAAATTATAACTTCCAATTTTGTGAAGGATTATAATACAAACTCTCGTTCTTTGGACTCAGGAGAAGGAAGTCAAACTTCAGAGAAAGACAAGCTGTTGTAAAAGACTTTTCCTTTTTAGTTTGTGGAAAAAAAACTTCTGATGCGCTCACTGGAAAACACACTGCATAATGGAGCAAGTCATGTAGACTGCCCAAAGCCTCCAGAGAAATAAGGGAGCAATTTCTATTCTGTAGTTGATGGCTGTCTGAAATTCTATTCACAAATCCAAACAGAATCAAAGCCTCAGGAGGTCAAAACTGTTTCCTGGACGTTTGCATAATGGCAGCTTGAAGACAACGGCTCTGATACCTGCTGATCAATTTAACTACTTCAACATGTTTTGTTTGTATTATGTTTATATTTGATGCAGTTTGCTGACAAGTGCAAGCTAGGCCTGAGAAGCCAGCTTGTCAGTTTGATTTATGAGCATATCAAACTGTAACTTTCTACTCGCCACTCCAAACCTACAGTAGCAGTTCATTAATCAGGAACCTGTGACTTTGAAATCTGTGCTTAACCGGTTTCTCCCCTGGACCCCTAACCTCCACCAAATGGCCAAATTTGCATGCATGTTCTCTGAGCTGCAGCACTGAGAAAAACATGGTTCCCTCACCAATTTAGAATTCTTGGTAAATACAAGATAATCAGTACTTTGTGGGCCACACAGCTTGCTCTTTGTACAGTGATTCATTAGTGAACACTGGATTGGAACTCTCAAGTTCAAAGCTACAGAAAAGGACAGCAAAACTGTCCCTGTGATTAAGCTCAGTAAAAATGTATGGTAATACATTTTTGACAGCAAACGCCTTGTGATACAAAGATCTGAGACCACCGTGGCCTCACGGCCCTTCCCAAACTCACACTGTTGTATACCAGTGAGTGGGCCAGACCCTACCTCTTTCACTGGCTTTCCAGGATGTTGCTGCTGCTGCTGCTGCTGCTGCTGCTGCTGCTGCTGCTGCTGTTGCTGCTGCTGTTGCTGCTGCTGTTGCTGCTGTTGCTGCTGCTGCTGCTGCAAAAGCTGAAGATGTAACTGCTCTTGCTGTTTCTTGTAAAACTCTTGTAGTTGTTGCTGAATAAACCATTTTGACTTTAATAAATAAAGGCAAATTTTCATGTATTTACAAATCTCCTAAACTCTTCTAGACTGGGATATGGTTGAGTATCCATTAAGATTCGCCTCACAAGAACAATAAAAAATATGCATTGGATTCAAGGAGACAGATCTACATACATCTTTTCTCAAGACAGCTCTGAAATTTTCCAATCCAGAATTTAAAAAAAATCCTAAACAAAAGGTATAGAAAATCTGTGTTTAAAGCAACAGAGACAAATGAATACTTTAAATTATTACATCCGAAGTCCCAATAACATATAAAATAGGTTATACTCTACCACTTATAAGAACCAAATATATAGCTACAGGGAATTAGATTGTTCATTTTTTATTGGAAAAAATTTAAATCCATCAGGTGTACAAAAGTATGTCAGACTGAAATATAAGCAACTGGTCTATGGTCATCATCATAGAAGTAAACAAAGTAATTAAATATATAAAAGTCAGGTAAAGCACATTGTTTTCTTTATGATAAGTAAGTTTATAACATAAAATCCACTCTGTATGCAATTGGGGTTTCAATGGTGTACATATTAGTTTTGTTATTTTTTTAAAAACTAAATTTTATGAGCTGGTGGCTTAGCTGTTTAGCTTTTGTTCTTGTGAGTAGATACTTCTCTTCCAAAACACAGAATTTATTTTTGAAAAAAAATTTGAGATTTTACTTTCCCTATTGTAAGAAAAGGGCTAGTTCAAATTCCACAATTACATGAACTAAAAAGAGTGGTAAAGTATTAAGAGTTTTAAAAGTGACAATTTTCTATGTCTCTTTGCACTTTTAATGTCAAGTCTTCAAAGCAAATGTACCTAAGCATTTGGATATTTAAATACTGATTTATCCCACATTTCAATTAAAACACTACATTTATGTTCTAGCATGCCAATAGGTTGTCCCTTCAAATAGAGAATGAATTGTCAAATATACCCATAATGCTGTGAACATGGGGGCATGCCTCTGTGCCATGCTAGAACACTGAAGCAGGTAACCCACATTACCTGCTGTAGCATTACTGCTTGCTGCTGCTGGAGAAGGGCTTGGAGCTGCTGAGGAGACAGGACTTGCTGCTGAAGGATCTGCTGCATTTGCTGAGGGGTAATCACCTGGGGAGTCATCATGGCCACTGACACAGGTACCTTGACAGAGAGAGACAGAGAAAATGTGGTCACAACCAATGTCTGTTAACATATTTCACAGCTGTATGCCATCTCTGATGGCAAGAATGACCTATCATTTTATGCAATATTTGTTATATCACCTGTCTATTTAATAATAATATTAAAGTACTATAGTTTTTGGACACTAGGATTCTAGATGCATTAGATTTCATCAGATTCTATCTTTATGTTCCATTCTTAAAATGTATTATACTGAGATAGTTGAGCTTTTATTAGCATAGTTAAAAATAATTACAAGTCAGTGTTCTGAATACTTTATAATCAATAATCTTATCAATGTCACAGTTCTATAAATGAAAAGCCATTTGCAATGATTTAAAGGTATGATTAAAATAAAAATACAGTTTAAACACTAGGAAGTAATATGCCTATAAATATGTAATCAAAACTAATAAAAACAATGCATGTAGAATGCAGTTACTTATAAAACATAATCACCAACTCCAAAATTTTATATATATGAAACACATATGTAGTAACTAATCTAGGATATATGTTTATCCTAGAAAATAGTTACCTAGTTTCTGTCAAACAAATCATAGCTTCTTCTTCAAACATTTTATTTCAAGCTAACTAAACTTACACCAGGAAGTCCAGAAATCTAAAGATTAATCAAAGATTATTAATTAAACTGAAAAAAGTATTTTGCTTAAAATTTTCTTTCTACCATTTCCTTTCTCTTGAAGGATCTGAGAATTAAAGTGTTAAAATAGGAAATTAGGGAGATAAACAGAAGAGAAAGGGGAAGCAAGAAAAATACAGACTAAGAAAAAGCTAGAAAGTCCTAGAGAAAGATACAAAGGATGTGGAGAGATAGAAAAAGGATAGCAAAAGAGATAAACAGGAAAACCTTGCATAAAAGCCTGTGGTATATGAAAAGTTCCAGGACAGTTGCACTGTTTGAAGGCACTGTTTGTAGAACTAGCCAGCGTATAATCAAACTTGTGAATTTAACATGTTTGCAACCGTTGAAAAGCAATCACTTTATTTCCTAGAAAAGTCACTTTTACTATAAATAAAGGCAAGTAGTTATGTAAATAATGCTTTGGAACACATTTTTGGGACAACTTGTGTCTTTGAAATCAGCAAAAGATTAACAGACATAGCTTACAACTTATTTTAATGCAATTAAATTTTTTCAAGTCCTGCACTTTATGTCATAAAGAAAGGAGAAATCAATAATAAAAAAGACATTAGAAGAAATAAAGAAAATAAATTCAGGGAGGATTAATTCCTCTTTCAAGAAAAAAAATCATGATATTTAAACTAAGAAAGAGCTATGCCCTTTCCATCCCATGTTGATATCTGAAACTATGAATTAAGTGGGTTTAATTTTGGGAAGGAAAGTAATTACATTATAACAGAAAGAAATTCAAAAGTGATTTTCAAAAGTATTTCTGGATTTTTAAGGAACATCTTGGCGTATTTATAGGTTAGTGTATTTGAATTTATCATAAATTTTATTTATAATAAAAGACATTCTGAACTACTTCATCCAACAGGTTGCTCACTATTTAGTTGTTTAAACAATTAGAGGTTAGTTTATTTAATTGTTTGTTCTTTGAGAAGCAAATGAAATAGTCAAAACAGGCAGTTTGGATAAAAAGTACTTATCTACAAAAATGTCTTTTCATAATCATTCACCTTATACTGTCTCCAAATAAAAAAGAATCAAACTGAAATCAAGGGACAGAGAAAGACAGACATAATAAAATTCAAAAAGGCTATAAATTTAAGTAAATAAATAGATAGATAGATGATAAATAGATGGCAGATAATAGGTAGATATATATTACATAAATATAGGTAGCTGTATAGATATATCTATGTAGATAGCTATATATAGATATGTACATGTAGATACATACCTCCTATAAACATATTAAGTGATGAGAAACTTGCCACAGTTCTCTTTCCTAATAGTCTCATCACTTTTTAGCATATTGAGTGTTTTCACTTACTCTAAAAGTAAAAGTACTTTATGTATAGCTGATGACAAATGCACTTTATAAGAAAATTTTGTGAATAAAGGCATGCACTTCAAGTTTACAGTCCAATTTCAGCTTATAAATATTATATTACTTTATAACTTGTTGTTATTGTGAGCGATTTGGTGTATAAGCAAATTTAGGCAAGCTTTTTACCTTTGCATTCTTTAGAGTTTATTTTCCCTTTTGCTGTGGTTAGATAACTATTTTTTAATGTTAAATGGTTTATATTACTCTTGCAATTAAAAGTTTATGGCATAAAAATAACCACATCATTGTTATCCCAAAAATCATGTGAATCACATGTGACGTTCTGCAAATGGTAAGCAGATTCTGGCCTACCCTCTATGAAACTTCTATCTATCTAAAACTGACAATGCACAGACACAAGATATGTAGAAAGATAAGCCAAGTAACACACAATTCATTGAACATTCTACTTCAGTAAGATATGTACAAAAGCACAAATTAAAAATAATTATATATGTAGGAAAGCACAGGTGCACCTCTTAGGGATTTCTAACATTACAAATAAGCCAATAATATCGTCTCAAAATCCACATACATAAGCTCATCCAAAATGAAATATTTGAGGCTACTAAAAATTTAAATTATTTTATTTTATTTTATTTGTTTTTTGTGTGTGTGTACCCTCCACCCAAAGTTAAACTAT